>CM076580.1:1614270918-1614763756 GCA_034641835.2 Pinus albicaulis
ATTCTGAAATATTGTAAATCTGAAATTAGAAAGTAGTTCATGATTTATGGAGGATCCTTAGGATTTAGTTGAATGTTGAGATCCTCAAGGGATAAAGAAAAGAGTTTAGGAATTAATTGAGGAGTTAGAGGGTTTTTAGGATTTTGTTGAGTAACCTATGGATTTGAACCAGAATTGGTTACAGAACCTTTTATATGTATTTGTAAAGCCTCAAAGGCACAAAGAAAGAAAAAAAGAGAGACATTCTTAGAGAGGAAACTTAAATGTAAGCCTACGGGCATAGAGAGAGAGGAAGAGAAAAGGGCCATGTAAAAGGTGCATTAGGCCAAAACTAGTTTGTAAACAGGTTTTATTTGTATCTGTACATTTTTTAATTAATGAGAAATCGAATTTCATTACGATTGTGTGTCGTTTCTGCCATGTGCTGAGTGATCCATAATGGAACGAATTCCTTTTACGTGTTGAGTTATCCGTAACTAGTAAATTATGGTTTCTGTGTAATAAACCATCGTTATGTGAATTTTTATTAAAGAGTAAGCCTTGATGAGTGATAAGGACTTAATGGCTGGGTAGAATCTGTGTGATTCCAGTCTGGAGCTAGCGGATGTGTGTATAGGTCGAGTAAGAAACAAATCACGAATTCAGGATTCAGAGAAGTAATATAGAATGGTGGTCTATATTCTGGGTTGAAATAGTGAGTAAGGCATGCAACAAGCACGATAATCCCAAGTCAGAGTGAATAACAAACATGAGAAATCTCAAGAGGAGTAGCATGTAGTAAAAGGTATTGCACAGCGACGATAGTAGAAAGAAGAGAAATCGACTAAGGAAGAGAACACTTAGAATATTTCCAGAGAAGGTGATGAGACAGCGAGGATCGAGTCGTAGAATCAAATTTTTAAGACTTAACGGCAGAGATCAGTGCAGGCAGAAGAGACGAAGAACAGCCACGTGAAGGATGAGTGAACAATCATGATTAGATTGTAAATGGGAAAGCGAGAGATGAACGGATCAGATCACATCACAAGTTAAACAATATACCTTTTGATGCGATGAGGAGAAGAGCCGCGTGTCGGTATAATGCAATTTCGCATTGGCAATTCTTAAGTTTATGTGTTAAGGATTTCGCAAGTTAAACAAAATAACTTGTGATGCGGTAAGAATTGAAACTTGCGATGCGATAAAGGGAGTAGCCACGTGTTGGCACAAAAATCCAGCGCATAAAGTGCATCAGAAATTTTAGAGTTTAGCATTAAGACATCGCAAGGTAAAGTATTGTGGTTGCGATGCGATGAGGACGTGAAATGGCAATGTGAGACAGTAAAACGAGGCCGTTAGATCTCGCGAAGATCTACGGTGGAGATTACATTGCAACTTCGCATCGACATAATTATAAGTTTGTTGTTAAGGTTATTTGTTAATCTTGTTGATATGCTATGCGTTGTGATTGGTCACCGTATTGTGGGACCCTAGAACCCCTGTTCTATGTGTATGTAAGTGGTTTTAGGTTATGTGCGATCTGTTTTAAAGTGATCGTTGTTGATTGCTAATGTATGCATGTTTATAAAACTCCAATATTATATTCTGATGCGAGCTAAGGGAGTTTATGTGGGACATAACCCATAGGTACACGGTAATATGTATAAATTGCAGTTTTGCGCTACATCAAAGAGTCATAAGTTAATCCGACGAACTCGATTTTGAGTGTCGTCTGCGCCACTAGAAATCTCTCGCCGAGATTTATGACTTGACATCGGCTTATTTCCAATCCAAATTATTATTTTCTTAGAATTTTCAATGTCTTTTCGACTCTTTGAGTGTCTCTCGAGCCACCTAGATCATTCCTTCCCACTGAGGAGCTTTTGGTCCTCCGAAAGCATGAACATAATCTATAATTTTTTTGTAGCTTGTCTGCACCACAAGGGTCTTGACAGGTCACCCTTCCTTCTCCTTTACCTTTGTTTTTCGGAGACATAAGTGATGAACTGACACCTACATCCCCTGCAAACCTCTAATACTATCTTTTGAAAATTACATGCACAGTTACATGACCAACTATGACCTAAGCATCTCATACTTGCCATGAGTTTATAACACATATCCTATGGTCAAGCTTACCTCAAAATGGAAATCAATACCCTACTTATCAATACAATTCCAAAACATCATTATTGCTTAAAAAGTGATGGAAAAACGCATCATCACTTTTTACATTTTAAGTTGCAACACATGATTTACAAAGTAAGGAAAAAATAGCTAACACATCTAGAAAAACCATCTCTCACTTATCAAGGTGACTAGGTTATCTTACTGTGACAGATTTGCTTGTCGAACAATTTTTTCAACTGGTTTATGCACCGACACTTTGTCCTTGAGATGATGCTCTGGATTGAGCCTCCAACACGTGACCATTGGATGTCGAAAGAGGCTCGGTAGAACCTGAAGAAGGGGACTCAGAGGCAGACTAAGCGGGAGGCTTCGGGTACTGGCAAGACCGAGTTTGAAGGATAAGGTCGACGGTTGGGGATGGATCAGATTTCATCATGAGGACATGGTAATCGGAGGAACCAGAAGGGGAAGGTTGAGTGGCGACCTGTCCGTCAGGTGGTTGGGTGGCCACAAATCCTTGCTGGGGTAAAGGATCGATAAACACAACCGGTTGAGTAGTGGCCACATTAGGGGGAGCGTGAGGGGAGGCATGTTGTCCTCGCAATGTGGCTTGAGACTCCCACATCTGCCACATCTGTGGTAGAAGGGGACAATCGTGAGTGTAATGACCGTAAACACCGCAACACGAACAAGGCTTATTTGTGCGGATAGGCCTGTCCGGCTTAGGCTGAGTGCCCTGTTGCTGGTTAGCAGTGTTAGGGTCAGTACCTGGAGGATTGGGTCCATGAGTACCAGGGGCAGATTGATTTTGATTGCCTCTCCGCCTTCTTTGAGAGGAAGGGGGATTAGTCGCGCCCTGCTGTGGAAATACTTGCCCTGGAGGGGGTTGTAGGTGTTGTTGCTGGGGTTGAGAAGGCAAGGGAGGTGGAAGTGCATATGCTAGAGGAGCTGGAGAACCAGGCTACGGATAAGGATAATGGTTAGGTTGGGCAACATTGAGGTAAGCAGGAGGTTGGGCAACAGGATGAGGCATGTCGTATCTTGGATACATGCTACTTGGAGGGGGAAAAGTGCTAGAGGTGTCTACCCCTGCCGGAGGGAGACCATAGCCCATAGGAGGTTGCGCATATGGATGAGAAAGGGCTCCAACGATACCGTCGGCGGAATGAAATGCCCCTGGGGCGTTAGCGCCACCGGGCCTGGGGAGGTCAGGAAGGACAGTATAAACATAACCAGACTGAACGTAGATCAGGTCATATTTTAAGGCTATTTGGAGGGCAGCTTCTTTGGTTTGAGGGAAATGGGAGGCGACATCTTTGCCAATGGGAGGTAAGAGAGTGTGAAGGAACCAGTCCATATAAACCTGATCTTCAAAGGTGGGAGCTCGACATAGGCTCCTTCTTCTCCGCCATTCCTGGACATGAGTGGAAAGGCGGGTTGAAGACGTTTGACGGAAAGAAGTCAAAAGCTCTGTACCAGTGTCGTATCGGAGACGGAGCTGGAAATAAGATAAAAAGGCTTGGGCAATGGTCACAAAGGTGGTATGGAAAGAGGTGGCCTGGTCAACATGCCATTTAGAAGCTTCGCCCGTAAGCGTGCGTTGGAACAACCGAAGACGGATGGAATCATCGGTAATGGAATTGGAGGAACACCACACGTGGAAAGATCAGACATGGTTGGTTGGATATTCTCCAGAAAGGACTTCGAACTTAGGGATGTCGGAGGGGAGCTTGGTTGGCATAGCAGGCCAACCAACATCGTGGCGGATAGGGTCATTGATCAACTGATTGAGATCGGGGAAGCTGAGGCCTGCCATGTAAGGGAGCAAAGGTGCAGCCGAGGTAGTTCCTGTAGCGGTTCCGCTAGTAGTAGTCCCGACATTAGGGCCGAGATTACCGCTAGCGTTAGGCCCTGGACTAGACATAGTGAAGGTGACAAGGGGAGAACAAGAAGTAAAAGGAGAACCCAATGAATCAGAAGAGGAGTCGGAGTGCGGACTCGGAGGAGGACCAACTCGATGACGGCGGGAAGGATTAGGTCGACCAACCGGAAACTGAGGGTGAAGGCCAAGAAGTCTCCGGGATGTGTGCCTTGGGGGCGCAATGGTGACAACACAAACACGGCACAAGGGGAAAAAGAACGACCAACAAAGGCAGGGAGGTGCAGAATCAAGTGATTACAATGTCGAAACAAGGGCAGAAAGGTGCAGTGTCAATTGATTTTACAATGTTTTAAAGTCTTTGCCTGGCGGTGTTAACCAAGCTCTTCTTCGCTTAGGGTGAGTGTGTGGCGTGCGTTCAATTTTAATTTTTTAAACCCTAACATTTTGAGAGAAAAAGAAAAAATGTGTTGTGTAACTGAAAATAAATCTGCAGAGAACAGTATATAATGCTGAAATAACAGAAAATTAACAGCTAACAATGCATCGATCTAACCCAAAAAGGCGGGTCTCTCAAAACTAGTCTAAAAGAGGGAAAAAATCTAGTCAAAACACACTAAAAAGAGGCCAATATATCTAAGGTCGAGAGGGACAGGGATCTAAAGGAGAAATCTGCTGAAAAGAGGTGTAGAACACAGCCAAGAGGCAGAGGCAAGGTGGCTGTAAAAAAGGAGGAAATCAGCAAAAAGCAGAAGGGACAAGGAGGAGGCCCTAAAGGTAGATCCAAACAAAACTTCAGGAGGTGATTTGAAAGGGAGAAGAGCTGATTAAAAGGGATCTGAAAAGGAGGTATCAGATCTGAAAAAGGGGTGGCTGAAACTCTGAAAAAACAAACACCTAAAACAGTTAAAACTCTTCCACCAAAAGTGGAGGGTACTGAAGCCCTAGGGGGCTATGTTCCCACTTAGATGAGCAAAACAGATCAGAAACAGGTCTAAACGGGCTGAGACAGAGGCTGGAAAACCCTGACAGAAGCTTCAGAAAAACCCAGAAAATTGCAGAAAAAGAGTAGAAAAACTGGCAGGTCACAGGTTCTGACCTGTTTTCTGTGCAGGTCGCAGATAATGGGCTGAAAATTGCGACCTGGAGGCCAGGTCGCAGTTTCTCGGCTGAAAAGTGCCACCTGAAGCTCCGGGTGTCCCGGCGGCAGATTTTCAAAAAAGTTGCCGTCTCAGTTGCGGCTGATGTCTGTCACCTGTGCAATAGGGCCAGAAACACGCGGAAGTTAGAAATTTTAATGTTTTAGGGTTTTATATGGGAAAAACAACATAAAAATAGGAAAAACAAAAAGCTGAAAAGAAACCGTAGGGTCTGAAGTAGCTGGATATGCAAGAATATGAAAAACGACAGCAGTCGTAATTGAAAACCCTTGTGGAGTCGCTAGTTGTTAGTATGAATCTTTTGTCGAAGTGTACGAAAAAAGACCACTTTAGCTACGCATAACTTATAGCCCTAACATCAAATATGGCTGCCAATATCTTCAGATCTGCAGTTAGTTGATCAAGACAAGTGCTACAAAAAACCAGATCTATGCATATAGAGACATTAAGCAGTAAAAATAAGGTTTTGCTCCATACATCCAATAGACAAGACAAGAACAATTTTTGAAAGAATTTTTTTTATTAAGGGCACCTGGGAGGAAAACAAGAAGGTGTTTCCAATTCTCCTCAATGGGATGGGTTCTTGGAAGTCCTCATCACTTCAGATCTAGCATTTCTCTCTCCTGTTGGTGTAGAAAACCCAGACAAAGATAGAGCTCAAAGGGAGCTCACACAACAAATGATGGAAAATATGACAATGATAATGGCTCAAAGTCAGACCAAGAGTTTAGATCCAGAGTGATCTAATAGGCAACAAAAGGTGAAGAATGGTAGGAAAAACCCTCCTATTTATAACAAATATTGGGTCATTCTAGATCTTGGTGCATGATTAAAATAACATTAACCAAATCTAGATCCACCTTTTATGGAATATTTTATTATATTTGTTGGAGGAAAAAGTATTTGACTTGGGTCAAATCCCTTTATTTGTGAATAATAAATAAATAAATGATTTATTTATCATTTTAAGGAAGTGGTTGAAGGGTAATCAAATAAATAATGATTTATTTAATTATTTATGGGTGATTTAGTCATATTTAACAAGGAATATTATTTAAATAAGATTTAAATAATTATTCCTAGAAAATAATAAGATAAATAAAGATTTATCTAATTAATTTCTTTGTTTTGGGTTAAACATGACCAGGAATAATCATTACATTATTGTTTAATTAATTATTCCTTGAGGAAAATCAAACAAATATAGGTTTGTTTAATATTTCCTTTTGGGGTTTCCTGTTTAGACCATAAACGACCTAATAAATGTGTTTTATTAAGTTATTTTACATAGTGAAAGCAATTTTACTTAGGGTAAAATTGGTCTTACATGGTGTACTTGGGTCCATCTAATGATAATAGGTTAGATGGCCAAAAAATGGTGTAACAGATTGCCCCCCAGCGTGCGAGTGTTAGGAGCAAATCGTATGACCGAAGTACGTTGTAAGAACTCAATCACCAAACATCAAAAGGGAAGTCAGAGAGAGAAATGTAAGGTAGACTAATGTGCTGAAGAACTAGACCCTGAGGAGACGAGACTTGCAGGTGCAACAAGTCTCTTTTTATGAGAGGGTACCTGTGCTAAAGGCGGCGGGGGAGGCATACCTATGCCCGCCGAGACAAAGTACAAAATAATAGTGTGTCCAGTAAACAAGGGATCGAACCATAAAGTACAGCCAGCATAAACATGATCCAGATAGAAATACAATGAGGGTTCCCATATACATGTTGTGCCTGGGATAACAGCCAGGACTTATACAATAATATCTGAGTACATGAGATACAAATACAACCCAAATGCCCCGTATAAGCGGGGAAGGGCTCACAAAATCTGATTGATATATGCAAATCAAAGAGGCACTGCAAGCGGCTAAGGCTGACATCATCAAATATATGGAGCTGCATTGAAGGCTGCAATGAAGAGGTCATCCGGGCATGTGGGGGCACACACGGGGCCACCCCTCACTTCGAAGTGAGAGACATCTCCCACACCCGGAATCACCAAAGCATTGCGGCGGCATCAACGAACCGTCGGCATACGGATCTCGATCATCTTTGAAAGGAGGTGAGTCGAGAAACAATCAAGTCAAAGGGAAATGAGATCCGCACGATCAAGGCAGAGGCAAGAGCGGAAGTTGGAACCAAGGTACACCCCTTTAGACACAATATTACGGAATGAAGGTGTTGATGTCAGCAGAAGTGTTGAACCTTCAATTCATTTGAGAGGGGGTTAATTGATTTAATACATTCCTGGTCTTTTAAAACTTTTCATTAAAATTGTTTACACCTTCATTTCATATCCAATTTAATGTGTGAGTAATCTTAGAATGTAGGCAGCAAGTATTAGTATAATATAGCAGTAGACTTAATATGAGAGCAGCAGGTATTAAGCAGATGATACATATAAGATCAATACATAAATATCATGCACAGAGGCACCAGCTATAAGTGGAAACCCATAAAGGGAGAAAACCACATCTTATTATTGTTGTGATGCAAAGGCAAACTCCAACTCCCTCTCACCACTGTTTTTCTACAGGCACCAACCTCTGGGGAGGCTCCTACCTCAATTTTACAAGCTACAACACCGAGAAAGCTCCAACTCCCTTCAGGTTTAGGGCCACCGAGCCTAAGGCTTCAACCACCAGTCGGCTACACAATGACTATCAAAAAACTGCAACTTGATAGGGAAGCTCCAACTTCCTCATCACTTGACTTGGTGTTTAGTTTACCTCAATTAATATTTTCACAATTACCATTTGCATTTTGCTTCTCACTTACTTTTCTTGATCTTCTATGCTTTATTCTTATATGTCTGCATTCTCTATATTTTCTCTCTACTCCCTCACCTTGAGCCTCAAGAGAATTGGTATTATATATAGAAATTCTCACATGACTGTTTGTATTTCACAAGGAATCCGAAGTGAACAGTCATGACTCTTTGGCTTCTGTCTTCTTATTCCTTTTTCCAACTCCTTTTTAGAATTACTACAATATGTACAAATTTCCAAGCTACAGTGGGATTTTGTCTTTTCCTTAGGATACTTGCCTTTGCATCACAAACAATAAAAATAATTACATCATTTAAATTTACATTCTTAATTATACTGTTTTCAATATTACTCAACTCCTTTTCTTTGGTTGGCTTTCTTGGATTTGTCTTTTCCTGTGTTTATTTAAGAACTGTGCATGCTCTTTGTTCACTTTCATCTGCATATTCCCTGTTTTCTGTTCTCGGGCTGCCTGTCTACATTTTTGTTCATATATGAGTTAAACATAGTGGTTTGAAACTCACATTACATTTTCAGTTCTTCCAACTTTATTCTCTTTTTCATTTTTCACTTAACTGTGTGTAAATGTATCCCAAACTTTCATTTCCCAATAATTTTCCCAATCTGGGCAATCTCCCACTTCTCTTTAATTCCACGCTAGAAAATTTAATTAAATAAACAAGTCTGGTTTATCTAAATTCAAAGGATTTAGATATTAATTCCATACTCCTGTATAATTATAACTCGACAATCTCTTATATGTACATATGCGCTAACTTCGCATTGTAACCCTCATACGCAACATAATTTTTGACTATTGAACCATATTATTTAATTCTCAGCAAATTAACCCACAATCACATATTTCATTATTATACGAAATATATTCATATATTACAGCGTTCAACCGGACCTTGTACTAAGGTTAATAACCCAAAATTGTTACATTTATCTCCGCCCCGGGCCCACAATACAACCAAATGACCAACCAAACGAACACACCGTACCTGGCTTAACTTCCAGGTTCTTCTATTAAACCTCGTGCAAGTCCTGCGAACGATCGTCGTTGGATGTCGAGTCTCCAAATCAATGGCATATGTTAATTGCGCTCCACGTCTTCAGTCGACATATAACACGCGAGGGTGCACCTTAAACAATGGTTTTGAAATGTCGGTCGGGACACGTGTCGATTCCTGTATGGAATCACTCCTCCTCCGGGAAATACCACTTATGGTCGATAGGCGGTGCGGAGAATACCACTTCCAGCCTTTACTGTTCACCAAACCTCGTTTACTGTTCACTGGTCATGGTTCCGCTTCCTCCAGGTTCTGTCTTCGTCCTTTTACTCCGGTTTCTGCACGTTATATATGAAAAGGTTCTCTTCATTTATTTAATCTGACCCAGGGTTCCAGCCTACGCTCCAGGTTCCGGTCCGCATTTGTTATTTAACAAAACGTTCACTTTTCAATGTATTTTTATTATTCGACTCTGCTCCATTCAATTATATATATATGTATATATTGTCAACTATGGTTCTGCTCCTATTCACGCTGGTTCTTCGGTGTATGCATATATATAGACCATATATATATAATGCACCTACCATATATATAATGCACAGTTCTACCATATCAATCGAATACAAGTGCGTTGTAAAAACTTATGTTATGTGTAACGCCCGGCTGTTATCTATATATGTACATATTTTTGAAATAACAACAGTTTCTCTGTAATGACGTCTGTGGCTCTGCCTCTGTCGCTTCTGTCACTCTGCCTCTGCCTCTACTGCTGTGATAACAGCTCTGTCTCCGTATTTGCTTCCTCTGTCTTTGCCTTTCTCTTCATTTCCTCTTTTCTCCATTGTCTGTCTTAGTCTCCTTGTAACTGTTCCTGTTTCTGCATCTGCTACCTCCTTTGCCATCAATGACAACATTTCCAACAATATCCCCCTTTGGCATTGATGGAAATACATACATTTTCTTTGTTTTCCTGCTCTTTCTCCTGTTGCTTGCTCTTCCTCCCCCTTTGACATCAATGGTAAAGGGTTTCTTTTTGCATTTCCTCTCTCTGAGTTATGTTTAGTCCCTCTTCTGCTTTGATACCATGCTGCTCCATAGTGATGTATAGGACTTGTTGAGAGAACACTTTGAGGATTATTGAATTTGAATATACACTGTAAATTGATACAGTTCTTTCACTTGTATAGAGCTAAAAGTGGGAATAATGATACTTCATAGAATACATTGTATCAGCTTTATTTAGTCTGAGATGTATAATCACTACTCGTCTTTTATGTTTTAGATTCTTGATATAATGTTTCAATACTTATCCTTTTTCTCTGTAATTGACCTTTTGATGCCACGTTTTTGTTCTCCCCCTGAAATTGTGCTTTTCTCTTTATATCAGAGAGTAGCATCTGCAGATACTACCCCTAGTTTATCTCTCAAATATTGAAATGGTTCTCTAGCAAGAGGTTTGGTAAATATATCTACTATCTGTTCTTTTGTTGGTACATATTCCAGCTTTACTATCTTCTAAGCCACTTGTTCTCGGAGGAAATGATACTTGATTGGAATATGTTTAGTTTTTGAATGAAGTACAAGATTTTTGGATATACTTATAGCACTTGTATTATCACATTTGATTGAAATAGGTTCATCAAAGCTTACCTTCATGTCTTGAAGAGTTTGCTTCATCCACATGACTTGTGTACAACATGCTGCTGCTGCTATATATTCTGCTTTAGCTGTAGACAGAGAGATGGATGTTTGTTTCTTGCTTAACCATGCCACCAGACTTTATCCTAGATAGAAAGCACCTCCACTTGTACTCTTCCTGTCATCCACACAGCTGGCCCAATCTGCATCTGTGTATGCTGATAAAGTGAAGTTTTTGTTTTTAGGATACCAAAGTCCATTCTGTGTTGTTCCTTGTAGATATCTGAATATTCTTTTGACTGCAAGAAGGTGATTTTGTTTAGGTGCTGCTTGATATCTAGCCACTAGTCCTACTGCTAGCATGATGTCTGGTCTTGATGCAGTCAGGTACAATAGACTTCCAATCATGGATCTGTAGAGTTTTTGATCTATATTAGCAAACCCATCTTCAGCACACAGCTTGCAACCTGTGGTCATGGGAGTTGACACAGGTTTGCAATCCTCCATTTTGAATTTTTTTAGAATTTCTTTTAGGTATTTTTCTTGAGAGATGAAAGTGCCTGTGTTCTTTTGTTGAATTTGCAGTCCCAAGTAGAAACTGAGCTCTCCAATCATAGACATTTCAAACTCTGTTTTCATCTCATCAGCAAACCCTTTGGCTAGTTCATCTTTGTTGCTTCCAAACATAATGTCATCAGCATACACTACAACAATCAGGAGTTCATTCTCATGGGCTTTTATGTATAGATTGCTGTCTACTCCACCTCTCTTAAAACCCTGTTTTTGCAAATGTTTATCCAGTCTTGAGTACCAAGCACGAGGAGCCTGTTTCAGTCCATATAGGGCCTTCTTCAGTCTGCATACATAGTCTTCTTTGTCTGTCAATGAGAAGCCTTCTGGTTGTTCCATGTATACTTCTTCTTCTAGATCTCCATTAAGAAAAGCATACTTTACATCCATTTGATATACCTTGAAGTCTTGGTAGCATGCAAATGCCAGGAACATTCTGATAGCTTCCATTCTAGCTACTGGGGCAAATGTTTCTTAATCAAGTCCTTCAATTTGTGAGTATCCTTTGCAGACCAGCCTGGCTTTATTCCAGATTACTTGTCCTTGCTCATTCATTTTGTTTTTGAATACCCATTTTGAACCAATGATATTCTTCTCAATTGGTCTAGGAACTAGTACCCAGGTATTGTTCTTCTCAATTTGGTCCAATTCTTCATTCATTGCTTTTACCCAATACTTGTACTTGCTGGCTTCTTCAAACTTCTTTGGCTCTATTTGTGATAACATTGCTATGTATACTTCTTCTGTCTGTTCAGCTAGCTGCCTTCTTGTTTGCACTCCTACACTCTTGTCTCCTATGATTTGATCTTCTGGATGGTTATTTTGAGTGTATCTTGAGGGGGTTTTTGAGTTTAGTTCAACATTTTCTGATGTTTTTCTTATTTCTTCATCATCTTGGTCCTCTTCTTCATGATTTTCAGGATGGCTGCTGCAGTCTGTATCTCTTGTCTTGTTTGGGAGTTCTTCATCAAATCTTACATCAATACTTTCTACAATTTTCCGAAAAGTCTTGTTGTAGCATCTGTATCCTTTACTTTTGGAAGCATATCCTAGAAAGATCCATTCGTCTGCTCTTGCATCAAATTTTCCAAGATTTTCATCATTATTCTTTATGTAGCATTTGTTGCCAAAGACTCTAAAGTGCTTGATTGATGTAGGTTTTCCATGCCATAGCTCATAAGGTGTCTTATCACTGTTAGGTCTTAAATGAGCTTTGTTTAGGATATGTATTGCTATGTGTACAGCTTTTGCCCAAAAGGTTTGAGTAATGTTATTCTCTTGCATCATAGCTCTGGCCATTTGTTGTACAGACCTGTTTTGTCTCTCTGCTACTCCATTCTGCTGAGGTGTCCCTGCAATGGTAAATTGTTGCTTTATTCCATGTTCATTACATAGGTCTGAAAAGTCGTAATCTGTGAATTCTCCTCCTCTATCTGATCTGATACACTTTATCTTGCATCCAGTTTGATTTTTTGCTAATGCTTTGAATATCTTAAACTTTTCCAGTGCTTCTGATTTGTTCTTGAGAAAAGCAACCCATGTCATTCTGGAGAAATCATCTATTATCAGCATGAAGTAGGATTCTCCACTTGGTGTCTTGGTTCTAGCAGGTCCACACAGATCCATGTGCACAAGCTGGAGTGGTCTTCTTGTTGATAGTTCATCGTTAGATTTAAAGGATATGCGAGTCTGTTTCCCTAATTGACAAGATTTGGATATGGTATTTGAAGGTCTTTTTATTTCAGGCATATCTCTGACAGCTTTCTTCTTACTCAGTCTGATGATATAGTCGAAGCTGAGATGTCCCAATCTCCTATGCCATAACCATGACTCCTCAAGTTTGCTAAGATGGCAGGCTTCATCCTCCTCTTTCACTATTTACACATTACTCTCTGTTCGGACACCTTTGAGCAGAGTCTTTCCTGTTGTGCTTGATCTAACTTCACAGTCTTGTGCTCTAAAGAGAACTTCACAGCCTTTGTCACACATCTGACTGACACTCAGTAAATTTGCTTTCAGCCCATCTACAAATAGTACATCTTGGGCCTTTCCTCTACCATTTTCTATGCTGACTGAGCCTTTTCCTTTTATTTTTCCTGATTTATCATTTCCAAAGGTAACATTGCCTGATTTCTTTTCATCAAGAGTTATAAACTTGCTTTTGTCTCCTGTCATGTGTTTAGAGAAGCCACTGTCCAAATACCATTGGCTCTTTAAATCTTGAGCAGTTAAAGCCAAGTCACATTTATTCACCTTCTTTATCCACTGGAGGCACCCTTTTGTTTTGTATATTTTGTGAGGTGATGCCCTCCATATTCTTAAAGGACATTTGAAGGACATATGTCCAACTTGATTGCATATACATCATTTGATTATAGTTTTTGTAGAATTATGAGTATGAACAGAATTTCTTTGATTCATAAACCTCCTTGAGGTGTTGAACATCAATCTTTGTCCATACTTTCTACACTCAATGATTTTATGACCAAATTCCTTACAATAAAAGCAGTAACCATAGAAGCTATTTGCATACCTGATGTAAGGTTGTCTCTTCCATTTGTTTGCTTGAGGCAGTCTCTTCAAAGTTTGCATCTTTTGCTGGTTTGAATTACTCCTTCTTGCATGACAATATGCAGCAATGTGTCCCAACTTGTGGCAGACATAATAGGTGGCATTCTTCATTGGAGGGAAGAATCTTCTTTGATGGTTTCCAAATTTTACATATTCAGGGGTCTTATTCAGGGGTCTTAGTATTTATTACATTATTTACTACTAGTGGTTTCTTCTGATCTCTATCTCCCTTATTGCATATTTCTTCTTTTGTAGGAATTGTTTGAGCTACTTCATCATTCTTCTTTGCTTTTACAAAAATAATCTCTCTGTCAACCTTTTCTTTTCCTTTACTTGATTCTCCTTCGTAGCCTATTCTAGTCTTTATCATAGGGGATCTTTGAGCAACCAAAATTTCATTCAACTTAATAGAGCTTGTTGTTTGGGAAGATTTTATAACCACTTTCCTTTGAGTATTTTCTAATTTATTTCTGAGACATACTACTTCTTCTTCTAACTTTTCTTGTTCTTGAGTTTTTTCTTTGATTTGCTTAAGTAACATGTCCTCTATCTTCTTGGCTTCTTCAAGCTCTACTTTTAGCTGCTTAAGGACTTCTGAATTCTGTTCTTCTCGTACATATTTGAGGAGAATGTCCTTTTTTTTCTGCATTTCAGTTTGAGTCTATCAATCTCTTCTAGAGCACTTCTTAGCTCCCCCTCAAGGTCTACTTCACCTTCTTCTTCTTCTTCTAGCAAGAGTCCTTCAAGATCTTCTATGGCCATTAGAAAAAATTCAGAGGTTCCCTCTTCTCCTGAGGATTCATATGAGTCTTCAGATGTACTGCTGTCTTGTCGAGCATAGAAGGATTTTTTGCTGAACTTCTTTCCTTTCTGCCAGTACTTTGATTTATTTTTCTCTGACTCTTGAGCCTGATTCCTTATTTTCTTGTGAGGACACTTAGCATCATAGTGTCCCACTCTTCCACAGTTAAAGCATTTGAAGGGGAGTTTACCTTTGTATTTACCTGAGCCTCTATCCAATTTCTTGACAAACTTTGCCTCCTCTTCATCTGAGCAAGAGCATATGTCTCCCTCTTCTTCTTTCTTCTTTTATGTTTTAAAGGTTGCTTCCCTCGTACTTGGCTTCTTCTGTGGGAGCCTCATTTCATAGGCTGTTAGATTTCCAAGTAGCTGGTTCATGGTCAAGGTCTCCCAATCAGTTGTTTCTTCTATTGCAGACACCTTTGGATTAAACCTGGATGGAAGAGATCTTAGAATCTTTTGCACAATTATACTTTTTGGCATTTTTTCTCCAAGAGCTTTCATATTGTTAATAATTTCTGCAGCTTTTAGGAAGAAACTGGAAATGTCTTCATCATCATTCATTTTTAAGTTTTCAAACTGGGCTCTATATACTTGAAGTTTGGCAGTTTTTACTTTCTGGTCTCCCTCATGTATGTTCTCAAGAGTATCCCATATTTTTTTGGCAGTGTCTTTGTGCATTACTTTAATAAACTCTGCTTCATATAATCCATTCGGGATGGCATTCATGGCTTTTGCATTAGCCACAAAATCTTGTTTTGAGTCTTTTTCTGTGTCAGTTTCCTTCGGGGCATATCCTAATTCCACAGCAGTCCAGACTTCTATTCCCAGAGACATTATGTATGTCCTCATTCTGATTTTCCAGAAAGCATAATTTTCACCAGTGAAGAAAGGGGCTTTATTGGTTGAGCATCCTTCTTTACTAGCCATCTTGGGAACCTAGGATCTCCTTTCAGTTGTTAGACTTGTACAAAGGAACTGGCTCTTACACCAATTGTTGAACTCTTAGTTAAACTAAGAGGGGGGGGGGGTGAATCAGTTTAACACAGTTATAGAGTTTTTAAACCTTTTATTCAAACTAACATACATCTTCATTTCATGTCCGGCTTAATATGTAAGTAATCTTAGAATATGAGCAGCAAGTATTAATATAATAGAACAACAGACTTAATATGAGAGCAGCAGGTATTAAGCAGATGATATAAATCAGATCAACACATAAACATTATGCACAGAGACACCAGATATAAGTGGAAACCCATAAAGGAAGAAAACCACATCTTATTATTGTTGTGATGCAAAGGCAAGCTCCAACTCCCTCTCACCACTGTTTTTCTACAAGCACCAACCTACAGGAGGCTCCTACCTCAATTCTGCAAGCTACAACTTGCAAGGAAGCTCCAACTCCCTTCAATTTTCTGCAGGCACCAACCTACAGGAGGCTTCAACCTCAGTCAGCTACAACTGACAGCTATCAAGCTGCAACTTGATAGGGAAGCTCCAACTTCCTCAATTTTAAAAAACTGAATGTTTGCTGATTCACCTCAGATATCAGCTCTGTTATGTAGCTTCTCTTTCTTCTCTTAATATTCTATGCTTTATTCTTCTATATTCTGCATTCTCTATATTTTTTTTCTCTCTCTCTCCCTCTCTTGAGCTTATCAAAATGATATTATATATAGAAATTCTCACATGACTGTTTGTATTCCTCTAGGAATTCGAAATGGATGGTCATACCCCTCAGTCTTCTATCTCCTCATTTATTTATCCAACTCAATTTAAAATCATAATAATATATACAAAATTTCATGCTACAATGGGATTTTGTCTTTTCCTCAGGATACTTGCCTTTGCATCACAAACAATAAAATAATTACATCATTTACATTCACATTCTTAATTACATAATTCAATATCACTCAGCTCCTTTTCTGGAATTGGCTTTACTGGATTTGTATTTTCCTGCTGCTGTTAAGAACCTGTTCTGCATGCTCTTTGTTCACTTTCATCTGCATATTCCCTGTTTTCTGTTCTCGGGTTGCCTGTCTACATTTTTGTTCATATATGAGTTAAACATAGTGGTTTGAAACTCACATTACATTTTCAGTTCTTCCAACTTTATTCTCTTTTTCATTTTTCACTTAACTGTGTGTAAATGTATCCCAAACTTTCATTGCCCAATAATTTTCCCAATCCGGGCAATCTCACACTTCTCTTTAATTCCACGCTGGCAAATTTAATTAAATAAACAAGTCTGGTTTATCTAAATTCAAAGGATTTAGATATTAATTCCATACTCCTGTATAATTATAACCCGACAATCTCTTATATGTACATATGCGCTAACTTCACATTGTAACCCTCATACGCAACATAATTGTTGACTATTGAACCATATTATTGAATTCTCAGCAAATTAACCCACAATCACATATTTCATTATTATACGAAATATATTCATATATTACAGCGTTCAAATGGACCTTGTACTAAGGTTAATAACCCAAATTTGTTACATTTATCTCCTCCCCGGGCCCACAATACAACCAAACGACCAACCAAACGAACGCACCGTACCTGGCTTAACTTCCGGGTTCTTCTATTAAACCTCGTGCAAGTCCTGCAAATGATCGCCGTTGGATGTCGAGTCTCCAAATCAACGGCATAGGTGAATTTCGCTCCACGTCTTCAGTCGACGTATAACGCGCGAGGGTGCACTTTAAACAATGGTTTTGAAATGTTGGTCGGGACACATGTCAATTCTTGTATGGAATCGCTCCTCCTCCGGGCAATACCACTTATGGTCGATAGGCGGTGCGGAGAATACCACTTCCAGCCTTTACTGTTCACCAAACCTTGTTTACTGTTCACCGGTCATGGTTCTGCTTCCTCCAGGTTCCGTCTTCGTCCTTTTACTCCGGTTTCCGCACGTTATATATGAAAAGGTTCTCTTCATTTATTTAATCTGACCCAGGGTTCCAGCCTACGCTCCAGGTTCCGGTCCGCATTTTTTATTTAACAAAATGTTCACTTTTCAATGTATTTTTATTATTCGACTCTGCTCCATTCAATTATATATATATATATATATATATGTATATAGTTTCAACTATGGTTCCGCTCCTATTCACGCTGGTTCTTCGGTGTATGCACATATATAGACCATATATATATATAACGCACCTACCATATATATAATGCACAGTTCTACCATATCAATCGAATACAAGTGCTCCGTAAAAACTTATGTTATGTGTAACGCCTGGCTGTTATCTATATATGTACATATTTTTGAAATAACAACGGTTTCTCTGCAATGACATCTGTGGCTCTACCTCTGTCACTTTTTTCACTCTGCCTCTGCCTCTACTGCTGTGATAACAGCTCTGTCTCCGTATTTGCTTCCTCTGTCTCTACCTTTCTCTTCATTTCCTCTTTTCTCCATTGTCTGTCTTAGTCTCCTTGTAACTGTTCTTGTTTCTGCATCTGCTACCTCCTTTGCCATCAATGACAACATTTCCAACAAACCTTGGGTAAATGGAGTCGAGGGAAAAAAATACACAAGGGAAGGGTTACTTTGAAGTTTGGTTTAAACAAAACTTCGTTTTAAAACACGTAATAAAACATGTTTTAACTGTTTTTTCAATGTATTTATATTATATGGTAATTAAATCAAAGTAATATAATTACCATAGGGGGCGGGATTAATGTAAAGATATATTTTAGCCAAAAGGGAGTATAATGAGGGTGTTTTATTTAATCATGTGGGGATTAAATACTTTGACTAAAATTATAATATATGGGTTTTTGGGTATTTTATATAAAAAAGGAGTTATATATAATAGGAGAAGGTCATTCTTATAGGGATTTAAATAATAAATTAGAAATTAATATGGAAAATGAATGAAGCGCTAAGTGTAAAACATTAAATTAATATTTTTAACTTATGCTTGCATGAGTAGGGTTTTTGTGAAATATTGCATGATTTTCCTAAGTAAAATGGGATTTTACTTAGGAAAAGATTTTTTAGAGATGAATGAATGTAATGATGAATGATTTTAAGTACTTAGGCTTTTCCAATTACGGGGCCGAGGGTCCGGTCCCTCCAAAAGTCAAGGAAATGCCTTGAGCCCCTTTAATTTTCAAATACCTTAGTACTTAGGGGAAATTAGTGAAATTTTAGGGAAATATGAGAAGGGAAGTTAATCATATGACTTTGCTTTGCTTAAAATTATTCCATGTAGTGTCTGCCTTTGCATTTGTGATGAAAGAGAAGATTTAACACATCCAAAATCATTATCCATCACATGTAATTTAGCAACATCATCTACCTACCCTACCTACTTTACCCTAACATTTTTATTCTTTATTAGGATGCACTTAGATTGGAAAATCCTTATCACAATTTTCTTTTCTTTTACATATGAAAACCTATATAATTCTATCCTTATTACATCCAAGGGCTCAGATTAAACTATTGAGCTCCTTTTATTTACTCTACCTATCTACTAATCTGCCAAGATTAAACAGTTTGGTCAGATCTTATTCTCTATTTCTAAAACATGGAATTGAAAGACGAACTAGCCAAGCTTAAACTGTTTGACTGTTCATAAATTGTGGCATAAGATACAAGTTGGACACAATTTTGTTTATTATACAAGAGCAAAAAGTAGTCGCATTTAGACTTGCACACTTTCCTTGGCCTTTCTTTTTGGTGGGGTTCATTTTCTTTTACTTTTTTGGCCATTTATTATTCTTTTCACCCTTTGATTTTTCTTTTAGGGTATACCCTCTTTACATTTTTTAAATTTTTTGATTTTTTGATAATATGGAAAACCTTTGCAACAAGAAAAGGTATGAACATATTACATAGCCTATCAAGTCAATCATGAAATATGACACCTATTGGTATAGGAGTCTAACAGAACTCATCAACAATTAACGATCTTACAACGAAAAAATTGGCATCGGTTACAAAGAAGAAGAAGCAGGACCTTCTACAACAAAAGACAATGAACCTATGAGATCTGACATGCATGTAGACTTCATTGGACAAGATTCGGAAGAACATTCTTGGAAGACAATTCCTCGACGAAAATTTCCATCCAGGTACCAACATATTTTTTATGGCTACTATTATTCATGTGGAAAATTTGGTCATAAAGCTGTAGAATGTCGCACGTACCCTAGGAATGAATACAATTCCAGGAGAGCTGTCAAATATGAACCTCCTAGGGCTCAATGAAACATCAATAGATTTGAACATTTAAGAAATAAAATTGAATGTTACAAATGTCGAAACTTTGGACACATAGCCAAAGACTGCAGACTTGAAAATCCTCTAGAAGAATCTTCGAAGCCACAGAACGAACGAACATGGAAGAAGAAGAAGATCGATAATTGTGCTCTCGCTCTCAAGGCTCAAAACAACAAAGATGTGTGGTATTTTGATAGTGGTTTCTCAACGCATATGAATGTGTAGAAATTATATGCACTAAGCATGCATATGTCCAAGATTCTCCTGATCACACATTATTTTAACTTCATGCATAATACAGAATCTATTCCACCATTGATCATCACATGTGGAAATTAAATCAATTGCTGATGCAGGAGCATCAAGGCCATTTTTCATTTGTAAATATATTAGAAAAGGGGGGTGTGACATTTTTATTATTTTATTAATTAATTTGTCATTTTTAATAAAATAGGAGATAAAGTGAGGATTTTGTAAATATTATTTTATTAATTAAAAGGATATGAGAGAAATAGATTAGGAGCAAAATTAGAGAGTAGGTATTCTATGTATGGCACTTTGTTGAGTCCACACCTAAAATATAGATTTAGTTGAGGATTAAGTGGAGTGATTTTTGGACTGAATTAATTGCATTATTTATGTATAAATATGAGTGGTTTTTGTGAGGAAAATACAATTGAATAGTTGCAGAGAGGGTGATTGAGAGTAGGTTTGAACAGCAGGTTTGAACAGCCAAGGCTGTAAGTCTCTGGGCAAATTGTAGGGGCCATAATGTTGAATATCTGGCCAGGAAGAAAAGTTTGTAAGTATTTTCATTATTAATATGAGAAGTGTATTTTAGAGTTTTATTGGTGGATTTAGAAATTGGGTGTTAATTTCTGAAATTGAGAGTTGAGTTATGCGCATTTGTATTGGATGTGTTTATGAATCAAAGACAATTGAATGAATCAAGTTTGTATGGGATTCATAGTTCGAATTGAACAATCGATGCAATTTTGTTAAAATAATACAACACAACACTAGTCGAATGGTGAAGGCGCTGAGTGGGTATGAATACTGTGTAAATAGCTATTTTTAAATGTGTTGGTCTGTGGTTTTATGTTGAACCAGTTTTGTTGGGTGAAATACATTGCAGAAGTCGCTATTAGTTAGCGTGTTGAACCACAGGATGTAATAAATTGCGGTAATTGCTATTGGTTAAGTGTGTTAAGCCAGGAGACAAAATCCTGAACATAATTGAATTCTGTATTTATGGAATTAATGATATACACGGTCTTGTTTTGTATTGACTAAATGCGACTGTGTGAATTTGAGGTTGCTGGAGTATTAATTCACATATGTGTTAAAATGACGTTCTGAAAAAAAACTAAGCACATAACCGATATCATTGATAATGGACGTTGACTCTTAATCGAATTTCCAATTGAATGATTTTTCTGTATGACAAAGGCGCAGGTTCGAAATCAATTCAGTGGCAACATTTGAAATCTGGTTCTGAATTCACTCACTCCATGGTGTTTGATTGATTGAAATCATGGGGAAGCCTGTAATTAAGCCTAGGAGTTTTGTATCAATTGTATGGTGGAAATCGATGGAGGACTTCCGTTGCAGAACTGGCATCAAGTTTTTATTGAAAACGCACAGTACAGTAGAACGATGTTTCAGTGTTTAAGTTTGGGGTCAATATTTAAATTCCTCAGCGCTGGATTGAACAAATGAAGGTTGTAATAAATCCGCAATTGCAAAAGGAAGAGTGGACGAAGAATTGGCACTAACAATGTGAAGAATTTAAGTTGCAGATTGAATGAAAGCGTGCAGGTGTGTTCCAGCAAACCATACATGGAGGTAAGCCACATTCGGTTATCAAATATATAGAAAAACCGTGGCCTATAACGTTGAATGAAATGGAAGTGTATTTTACTGCATATTATCGACTATTTTAGTCACTTGCAATTAAGTTTAAAAGCATGTACATTGATATAAGTTGCCAGGTTGAATATTAAAAGTAAGGGCGCACTCTTTAATTGAATCCGGCCATATATGAATGAGAGTTATTGGGATTGTTTATGGAAGCATCTGAATGTTTGGTTATGGATGAGGGGTTTTACATCCTATGTTTGATAAGCTTCTGCATGGGTTTTAGTTTGAAATTTGAAGAACCTTGTGTGATGAGAATATGGTTTTCATAAACCATAAAGAGATGAAACGAAGGTTATTAGCTTCAATTTGTAAGAGTGGTCTTACAATCATAATGAAATGATTGTTATGATAAAGCTTTTAGAAAAGAGTATGAAATTTCCTAATGAATGGAATGATTTGAAACTGATTTGGAATTGCATTTTGTATATATCATCAGATGTGAAACTACAAGCTTCAGCAAAAATTGTGAAATTTGCCAGGCATTGAGGTTTTGATTTGGGAAAATGCTGAGATGCATGTTTTTAAGCATGGTATTTAAAGATTCTGGGTATTGCAGGCTAGCCCTGCATCATTTTTGGTATCAGAGCGTGGCTCTGTTGGAATTGAAGAAATTTTTTTTTTTTTTTTTTTTTTTTTTTTTTCTAAATGAGTGCAGGAAGACTCTGTTGAAGATGTTTGTTTTTTTTGAATGAATACAGTTGAGAACTGAAGGGTGTTTTATTTGAATGTGTGATGAATTCTAAATTTGATATGCAAGCTACACAAATGCAGTGAACAATATTGCAGAAGTGAATGGAGGACAAGATCATGCAAGATCTTAAAGGTGAGATGATTTTTTGATTTGAAATTTATGATTAAAGTTTATGGTTGCAGAGAAGATGATGGCAGTGAACCTGACATTTAGCTAAAGGCTGGATAGGGAGGACAATTGCAGTGTCCTGAAGAAGAAAGTGAGTTGAAGAGATAGCCTGGAGAGAGTAGAGAGAGTGCTCAAGAGGTTCCAGAGGCAGTGAACCAGTACTTACCAAAGACTGAGTGAGGAGAGCTTGGTGAGGTAAGGGGCAGCAGGAGAGATTGCTATTGCAGAGGCTAGTGCAACTCATAGTGAGTGAGAAACTCATGGAGAAGGTGATCATGGAGGATCAGAGAACAGGTTCAGAGGAATGCCATAGAGGTGAGATGACTGCAAAAGTCCGAGAAAGAGAAATTGCAGTAATGAAGGTACAATTGCAGGTACTAGAAGAATGGCTGCAAGAGCAGGAAAAACAGAATAGAGGATGGATCTTTCCATTGAAGGGAAAGAAAGTGATTTGGCAACCATTGCAGATGAAGTTGAGGCAAAGTGTGATTGCCTTATTGAAGAAGGAACTTAGAGTTCTTGAGCCGGAGATGGAATTTGAAGATTCCACATGCAGATCTGTTCAAAGGGAAGTGCTTGAGGAAGCAGTCGAGACTGAAAAGTCTTGCGGTTTTAAAACTAATGAGTTGTGTATGTTTGCAGGTACAGCACAGGGAGATGAGCAAGCTTTAGAGTTTGTTCAGGAGAGAGAATTGAGTCTGAAGGCTGTTCAGATCGATGATGAGATGGCAAGATCTCAGGAGGAAATGAAGACGAAGGAGTCTAATCAAAATGTTGGTGCAGAGAGAGAAGGACCAGCTGATGATCGGTCAAGCGCTGGTGAAGGTATGGAAAATTGTGTGAAGTTTCCAAGTTCTACTCCTAATGAAATTGTTGAATTGTATAGGAAACTAGATCTTCAGAGAAGAGAATTGGAGAGGCAGAGGACTTATGTACAGGATAATTTTCTGAAGAAGCAAGGCAGGAAAGTTTTCATGAATGACAGTCATGAAGCGGAGGATGGAAAGAAGGAGAGACTAGCTAACAGTCTCATGGTGAATGAAAATCAGCATACTGATGTGCTAACAAAGGATTTGGGAGAAAAATCAGAGCAGCATACTGAAGTGTTGCCAAAGGAAGCTGAGGAGAAAGCCAGTGGAGATTTTCTGAGTCCTGAAGAAGACTTGGAACTGCAGAGAGAAAACTTGGTGACTTAATCAACAAGTGAGACCATTGGGTCTTGTGATTTTGAAGCAGATAATTTGATTGTGTTTACAGGTGATGTAGAAGATAGTCCATCATTTGGAATTGTCTTGGAAGGAGGAGAACTGTTGCAGAAAGAAGATGAGACAATCATGTCTCATATGCAGAGGTTTGTTACCATGGGTGACAAGGAAGAGTTGGCTTGTCTGTATAGCCAAGAGAAGACTGGTGGAAATTTTTTTGGAACTACTACAGTGTTAGAGGATGAGGATAAAATATTTGAAGAACTTGATTTGATTGCCAGAATCAATCAAGATGATGATGAACAATTACTGAAGATTGTCGAAGGGGAAGATGGAGGTTATGCTGGAGTTAATTTGCAGCATGTTGATGAAATGATTGAGAAGGAATGCTGAAATGTTTGCTGGGGTAACATCTGCAGGAGTAAACCCAATGTTAGCGACATTTATGGTGGCAGCTGAAGCAACATGTATGGGGGCACTGAAGCCTTATGTTTTTTATTCTAACAATTGTTTTGTGAGTACAAGTTTTATTGCAGATGCTGGAGAAAATCTATTAGACAGAGAAATTGAACTGATGAGGTGGATGATGATGAAAGTATCCCGGAAGAAGCCAGCAGCAGTAAAACAGAGGAGAAGCAGCAAAAGAAAGACAACAGAAGATTGTGAAAGCATAGTCAGTGGGGAAATGCAACATAAAGTGTGGAGACCGGGAGAAGAACAACAGACAGAAGCAGCGACAAGTGGAAAGTTACAACACAAGATATGGGATCCAGGCATACACAGATCCGAACACATGATCAGGCGATCATGGTTAATTTTAATGTTGGGAGTCTGATGCAGGAGCATCAATGCCATTTTTCATTTGTAAATATATTAGAAAAGGGGGGTGTGACATTTTTATTATTTTATTAATTAATTTGTCATTTTTAATAAAATAGGAGATAAAGTGAGGATTTTGTAAATATTCTTTTATTAATTAAAAGGATATGAGAGAAATAGATTAGGAGCAAAATTAGAGAGTAGGTATTCTATGTATGGCACTTTGTTGAGTCCACACCTAAAATATAGATTTAGTTGAGGATTAGGTGGAGTGATTTTTGGACTGAATTAAATGCATTATTTATGTATAAATATGAGTGGTTTTTGTGAGGAAAATACAATTGAATAGTTGCAGAGAGGGTGATTGAGAGTAGGTTTGAATAGCCAAGACTGTAAGCCTCTGGGCAAATTGTAGGGGCCATAATGTTGAATATCTGGCCAGGAAGAAAAGTTTGTAAGTATTTTCATTATTAATATGAGAAGTGTCTTTTAGAGTTTTATTGGTGGATTTAGAAATTGGGTGTTAATTTCTGAAATTGAGAGTTGAGTTATGCACATTTGTATTGGATGTGTTTATGAATCAAAGACAATTGAATGAATCACGTTTGTATGGGATTCATAGTTCGAATTGAACAATCGATGCAATTTTGTTAAAATAATACAACACAACACTAGTCAAATGGTGAAGGCGTTGAGTGGGTATGAATACTGTGTAAATAGCTATTTTTAAATGCGTTGGTCTGCAGTTTTATGTTGAACTAGTTCTGTTAGGTGAAATACATTGCAGAAGTCGCTATTAGTTAGCGTGTTGAACCACAGGATGTAATAAATTGCGGTAATTGCTATTGGTTAAGTGCGTTAAGCCAGGAGACAAAATCCAGAACAGAATTGAATTATGTATTTACGGAATTAATGATATACACGGTCTTGTTTTGTGTTGACTAAATGCGACTGTGTGAATTTGAGGTTGCTGGAGTATTAATTCACATATGTGTTAAAATGATGTTCTGAAAAAAAACTAAGCACATAATCGATATCATTGATAATGGACGTTGACTCTTAATCGAATTTCCAATTGAATGATTTTACTGTATGACAAAGGCGCAGGTTTGAAATCAATTCAGTGGCAACGTTTGAAATCTAGTTCTGAATTCACTCACTCCGTGGTGTTTGATTGATTGAAATCGTGGGGAAGCCTATAATTAAGCCCAGGAGTTTTGTATCAATTGTATGGTGGAAATCGATGGAGGACTTCCGTTGCAGAACTGGCATCAAGTTTTTATTGAAAACGCACAGTACAACAGAGCGATGTTGCAGTGTTTAAGTTTGGGGTCAGTCTTTAAATTCCTCAGCGCTGGATTGAACAAATGTAGGTTGTAATAAATCCGCAATTGCAAAAGGAAGAGTGGATGAAGAATTGGCACTAACAATGCGAAGAATTTAAGTTGCAGATTGAATGAAAGCGTGCAGGTGTGTTCCAGCAAACCATACATGGAGGTAAGCCACATTCGGTTATCAAATATATAGAAAAACCGTGGCCTATAACGTTGAATGAAATGGAAGTGTATTTTACTGCATATTATCGACTATTTTAGTCACTTGCAATTAAGTTTAAAAGCATGTACAGTGATATAAGTTGCCAGGTTGAATATTAAAAGTAAGGGCGCACTCTTTAATTGAATCCGGCCATATATGAATGAGAGTTATTGGGATTTTTTATGGAAGCATCCGAATGTTTGGTTATGGATGAGGGGTTTTACATCCTATGTTTGATAAGCTTCTGCATGGGTTTTAGTTTGAAATTTGAAGAACCTTGTGTGATGAGAATATGGTTTTCATAAACCATAAAGAGATGAAACGAAGGTTATTAGCTTCAATTTGTAAGAGTGGTCTTACAATCATAATGAAATGATTGTTATGATGAAGCTTTTAGAAAAGAGTATGAAATTGCCTAATGAATGGAATGATTTGAAACTGATTTGGAATTACATTTTGTATATATCATCAGATGTGAAACTACAAGCTTCAGCAAAAATTGTGAAATTTGCCAGGCATTGAGGTTTTGATTTGGGCAAATGCTGAGATGCATGTTTTTAAGCATGGTATTTAAATATTCTGGGTATTGCAGGCTAGCCCTGCATCAATTGCATGCACACATTGAAACCATAAAAATTCACACACATTAACACAATTTTTTTAATGGGAAATCCTGAAGCTAAAAACCCCAACTATCTTTATATAATATATGTCATAGAGATCATGTAACAATCCTCATAAAAAGCTTATCACAAGCTCTCAGTACAATCCAATTGCTACACACTAATCAGGCCCGATCTTGCAAATCCATGCACCGATCTTTGCCACCTGCTAGCCTACCTCTACTGTGCAATCCCTGCTGAATAATGGCTCTGAATGAACTCCAATTGCTCCAACCTTGCTCACGAAATCCTTAAAGGCATCTCTACTAAATTTGTGGTGCAAACAATGCAACACTATAGTCACAACTGATAGTCACACTTGCTCTTTCACCTACCTCTCCATTGGTCTCCACTGAAACTGTCCATGCACTGTAGTTAACTGATGTATTCTTCAGTTTATTAATGAGTTATTATTTAGTGAATTAATTAATAATTAATTCACACCACTCTCACTAGTGTATCAATCAGTTAGACTAGATACAACTAGCTTAACTAAGTTAAACTGAACACAACTCCACCAACTACCTCAATAACTCCACCAAACTCTGTCACATGAGTTCTAACTGAAGTATCCATGCAATAGCTCCACTTAACCCTCAGGAATAGCGTAATTCCTTCTTTCAGCTCATGTGCCACATCTGTGCACTTAACTGAATTGCTCCAAGAGAATAAGATAATGTCTAGAGTCCAAATATTTTTAAGAGCTAATAATATTCGACATATCTATTTTTAGACTGGCAGTCTAAAAATAGACTCCGCCCAATATGTCTAAAAGTAGAAGTCCATCTATTTTTCCAACTTGGCCAACCATCCACAAATAGCATCCCGCAACTCATATAATATGATCGACATGTCTAAAAATAGACTTTGCGACAAAAATCACCTGTGTGGGCCCCACCTAGTTTAGGTGATCACTTTCCAACTAGGATCAGGAATGATGTTTCAGGATGCCTCCCTCACTATTTCTTGTTGCAATCTTCAACACTCCCTCTCAACAAGAAAGGAATGTCTTTGCATGCGACATGCAACTCCATGCATTCGCCTTGCAACCTTTTCAAGCGCCATGCAAATCCATGCATATGCTCTGCAACTCTTGCTGCAACACTTCTGAAACTGAAAGGCTCCAAACAAATCAATAAATATAATGCATCTGTCATCAAATTATTCTTCTTCTGCTTAATTACTGCACATGTCTTCAGGAACCACTGTGCTGTTGAACTCTGCACCCATGCCCTCTACACTTTCTGTCAAGTGTGAACCGCGCTCCAGTATCCGACACTGTCACTTTGATCTGCCCGCATCAATCCAACTAATCATGCTACTGCTGCTCTGTGGGCACCTCGTAGCCAGGTTCAATTCATGAGATCCACACCATCTCAATGAATCCTGCCCAAAAATATCCTCTTGGGATTACTCATGCATGTCTCCCCACCTCTCACCTGGTGGTATAGCTGCATGAACTCCCTCTGCCCATCTGGCATGAAATTTCCCTGCATGAGTGGTTGCTCCCACTCCATGATCCTCATCTTGTGGCTGCTCCACATCTCGAGGTTCACTCTTACCTACATGAAAATCCTGCTCCCTCTCAAGCTTCAATTGCATGGCTTTCTCACACTTCCCAACAGTAAGAAGCTTCGTAGAAATCCCATCTACATCAAATCTATAAAGATTCTTCCGCGTCTCCAGTTGTGGCTGCTCCACAACCTTCTGAGACTGCTTCTCAGGCTACATGTTGAGAGGCTCCCTCTCAACCACCAAGTCACTAACCTCTGCTTTTCTCCTCAAAGCTTTGCATGCATCTTGTACCTTAGTGCATGTAGATTCTTGGCTCGGGCACATTGCAATTGTCCCGTCGTCGCAAAATTTTCTAACAAAAGAGCTGATTTTAAATCAACGATATCTCCCTCATCCGAGCTCCGATTCGACCGATTTTTTTTTTCAATTTGGGTATTTTTTTGGCAAGGAATCCAAATATGCTATTTGTTTCTGAACATGTTTCACCAGAAATTTTAGATATTCTCTGCAAAGTCGCGCACCCAAAAATTCCTACTCCCATTCCATGTAGAAAATCTATAACATATCTCCGATACCATGTAGAAATTATATACAATATGCATGGATATATCCAGACTCTCCTGATCTAAAAATATTTATCTTCTTGCTAAATACGGAATCCTTCCACTATAATTCTTGTGGAAATTTAATCAACAATTGCAAAACACATGAAGCAATAAAAATTCACACACATTAACACAGTTGTTTTAATGGGAAAGCCTGAAGCAAAAAACCCCAACTATCTGTATATAATATATGTCATAGAGATCATGTAACAATCCTCATACAAATCTTATCATAAGCTCTCAGTACAATCCAGTCGCTACACACTAATTAGGCCTGATCTTGCAGATCCATGCACCGATCTTTGCCACTTGCTAGCCTACCTCTAATGCACAATCCATGCTGAAGAATTGCTCTGAATGAACTCCAATTGATCCAGCCTTGCTCACGCAATCCTTAAAGGCATCTCTACTAAATTTGTGGTGTAAACAATGCAACACCATAGTCACAACTGATAGTCACACTTGCTCTTTCACCTACCTCTCCACTGGTATCCACTGAAACTGTCCATGCACTATAGTTAACTGATGTATTCTTTAGTTGATTAATGAGTTATTATTTAGTGAATTAATTAATAATTAATTCACACCACTCTCACTAGTGTATCAATCATTTAGACTAGATACAACTAGCTCAACTAAGTTAAACTGAACACAACTCCACCAACTACCTCAATAACTCCACCAAACTCTGTCACATGAGTTCTAACTGAAGTATCCATGCAATAGCTCCACTTAACCCTCGGGAATAGCATAATTCCTTCTGTCATCTCCTGTGCCACATCTGTGCACTTAACTGAAGTGCTCCAAGAGAATAAGATAATGTTTATAGTCCAAATATTATTAAGAGCTAATAATATTCGACATATCTATTTTTAGACTGGCAATCTAAAAATAGATTCCGCCCGATATGTCTAAAAATAGAAGTCCATCTATTTTTCCAACTTGACCAACCATCCACAAATAGCATCCTGCAACTCATAGAATATGATCGACATGTCTAAAAATAGACTTTGCGACAAAAATCACTTGTGTGGGCCCCACCTAGTTTAGGTGATCACTTTCCAACTAGGATCATGAATGATGTTTCAGGATGCCTCCTTCACTGTTTCTTGTTGCAATCTTCAACAGACTGGATATAGAAATAAATTTGTATCTCTGAAAGAGAAGAAGGATGGAACCGTGTCTTGTGGAAATGATGGATCTTCAAATGTTATAGGATTAGGAACAGTCACTCTCGGAAGAAAATATGCTCTAGCCAAGAATGTTCTATTAGTTGAAAACATGAATCACAATCTGCTCGGTGTTGGACAAATGTGTGATCAAGGGCACACAATACTATTCAACTTCACAAAATGTGAAATCAGGAAAGGCGTGTATGGTGAAATTGTGGCTACAGCAAGTCGAGCTCCAAACGAGATATATGTTCTGGATGAAGCAACTAAAGCATGTCTAATAGCTAAAGAGGATGATATAATAATTGGTAGAAATGATGATCGACTAAGTAAGAAGTTTGCTACAAAGGTGCAAAGTGATTTCGAGATGTGTTTACTTGGTGAGCTAACATACTTCTTAGGGCTTCAAATATCTCAGTAAGAGAAAGGAATATTTATATTTCAAGCCAAGTACATCAAGGAAATGCTCAAGAAATTTAAAATGGAAGATTGCAAACCCATCCTTACTACAATGGTAACAGGTTTCAAATTGAGCATAGATGACTCATCTAAGGATGTGGATCAAAGGTTGTACATATCTATGATTGGTAGTCTTCTATATGTAACAGCCTCCCGACCAGATGTTATGCAAGCAGTTGGACAAGTAGCAAGATTCCAAGAAGCACCAAAAGAATCACATATTAAATATTCACCAGCATTGGAATATATTCCCCAGAAGATTGGGATTCTCCCAAGTTCTCATTAGATTTTCCTTATTCAGAATATAAAGGGGGAGTGGAAGTAGATTACAGGTCTGCAGGATGGTTGTGTGTCAGGGGGAGTGGAAGTGTGTACAGGTCCGCAGGATGGTTGTGTTTCAGAGGGAGTTACCCTTTTCCATTGATGTCAAAGGGGTAGAGAATGTTGTAGGAACAGGTGTCATGATCGCAGGGGGAGTACTTGTGTTTCCATCAATGCCAAAGGGGGAGATTTTTGATCAGCGGTTGTCATTGATGTCAACCCAAGCAGCACCAGGGGCTAACCCAATATTTCATGGGAATTTTGACCTACCAAATGAATATATTCTGGGTCAATAATGATTTTTATAGTTTCTACCTGCCGAGATGTTTCAGTTGATATATGGCACGCCATGTAATTCTTCACGGTTTGAGAGATATTCATGTTTGAAGTTTATAGCCCAGTTAGTGGGCTAAAACCCCATAGGCTTGTGGAATGGGTCATTGAAAAGTCACAATTAATATTTTTTAAGCTCCTAAACTCCCTCCCATGTTCACTTGTTGAAGCCCCTCTCAACCTAAGCATTTATATAAATTGTGATCCTCATATCCTCCTCATGCAAGGGATTTCGCCATCTAAAACAGGTCATCGTGGAATTTTCGCTCTAAATTTTTTTTCTATGAATGTTCAAAAGCTGAAATTTTGATGAGATGAAGCCGAAATCCTGAGGGAGCTTCTGTGAAAATTTCAGATCAAAGTGCACAATATTTTCGGAGATATGATCTGTGGAAGTTAGTATTTTTGCAGGCTCCTGAAATTCATCTCAAAGAAGTGACCTTGGGAAAATCGTCATAACTCTCTCTCTGAGTATCGGATTCAAATTCTGTAAAAAGCGGCAGATAGTGCACAGTCCATAGTTTTTTCTCTATCAATTTTAGAGCCAAATAAAGAAACAGTGACACGTGGCATGCCGTACAAGTTCACTCTGCTGAAATATTCCATATTTAGGGCATTGTGATAGATTGGGTATAACTCTCTCTTGAAGAATCCAAATTGGGTCAAACCTGTGGCATTGGAACGATGACTCAGAGGAATACTACAGTACCAAAAATCAGATATTGGGGTCTAAAATAACAGAGATACACCAGATTCAATATCGAGCTCCTAGAAGGCAAAGAAAAAGCTAGATCATGTGTTGTCAAGCGCTGCAAAGGACCAGAATTTCTAAGGAAGAAAAGCAAAGAAAGGTGCAGCAGAGGGTAGAATGACAAGAGAAGAAACCAAGGTACATAAAAACAACAAGAATTTCATCACATGAAGTCTTCAACTAGGCAGAACTGCATACAATCATTGTAAAGGTATCATTGTACTAAGTTATTGTAAATACATTATTGTACAAATTGTACTAGTGTCTATCTGCCAAGAGTTGAAGAGGCAGTGTCGGGTGGTCTAGGATCATCATTAGGTGGTTGTGTCATAGTTGGGGTTATGGTCTAGTGTATCTTCTTCTTCTACATCATTCTATATCATTGTAAAGTGGACCATTTTCCCTTGTACGAGAGTCCATTCTTCTTTTATTCTTCTATAGGGTGGTAGGGTGGTGCTAGGGTGAGTTTAGCTCATTGGGTGTTGGGGCATCCGTTCAGTTGAATACTAAAGAATCTCAGGCATTGTAGCGGCGATCCAGTGGGAGCTATAGAAGAATGCTTTTCTAGATTCTTGGAAGTTGGAGCTTTATTTTCAATTGGAGTTGAATATTAAAGAGTTATTAGAAAAGAATTAGGTGGTTTTTGTCCCGGAGTGGGTTTCCACCTTAAAATATGTGTGCATTTGTGTTCCTCTTGTTTGCTGCTATCATTGTACAAACACTGATAATAATTGAAGATTAACTAATGCTCTAATTGAAAGAAATACTGATTCAGCCCCCCTCTCAGTATTTCCAACAAATCATTTCCCCAATAATAGAGCAAAAAATAAGTCACAATTAAATTTTAGAATTCAAAATCGGATACATAATTTAAAAAAAAAATATTAATAACACAAATAATCACAATATTTTTATTTATAAAATATAAATAACTAAATAAATTTAATTACATTCAACATAACGATGAAAAAGAAATATTCAATTTTACTAAAACTATACATGCACACAAAAATTGTAATAAAAAAAAAATCTAAGTCTTAAGGTTTGTTTAAATTAAATAAGAGAATTTCAAAATAATAATCAAAATTTTCAAAAAATTTCACACTAATCACACAATATTTTTCCAATTGCAGGAAAAATTATTCTCATTTGTGTCATTAACTCCTCTAAAGTTTTGTTGGTTGTAGTTGAGAAATTGTTGATTCCTACATGTGATCGTTGAATACTTTTGTGTTCAAACCACATTTGATTATTTAGAATTAAGAACTGGTTATAATACATACAGTAGCATATTCACTTATATGTATTGTAATAATAAGGCATCTACATTCATACAAGTCTAAAGAGATGGAGAAAAATTTGCAGGCTCAGATGGATGAACTACTTATCTGTTGGGCTTGACAAGATGATATTGGTAGCATTTGAAAGGTTAGAGGATTGATTTACAATGTCTATTTTGCTTGAGAAAGAAATGATCTAGCTTATTACAGTGTCTAGATTGCTTGAGAAGGTAATGCTCTGGTTATAACTCTATCTATTTTTTAATTTTGTTTCAGGGTTTTTGTTATGTAAACTGAGTGGCATTGGAAGTGAAACAGAATTCCACAATGGTTTCTCTATTCTAATGTCGTTGTTATCAGTGTTATGTTTTTGTAACCTATTTTTGCCAGGATGTACCAACAATTGACATAAAACGTTCATGTTTCAAGTTGACAAGAATTCAAAATCAGTGGTCTTTCTCACTTATGAGTAGTGGTACACATCAATCGTTACTTCTCTCAAGGCTGTTGTCAAAACAAAATTATACTCTTTTATGGATACGCGACATGACGATACATTGCTAATTCATGTTTATAACATTGTTTTCCAAGGATTCTTCGTGAGGCTAAGGGAGCATGGAGCCAACAAGATGCAGAGAGCACTGAAAGTTCTCACCATTTTTCTTGATCATGTACTTCAACTACAGATGACGTGATCACCATACTTCCTTGGCCTCGAGAGACCCAAAAAAATCCAATTGTGGGCTGAATCTGACTACGGCTCCGATGTACTGATTGATATGATTGATTCGAGCATTTGGCCGAAACGATGAAGCTTCAACGATCAGGATGTAGGCCCCATTCCCAAGCACTGGAAAGGTGAATGTAAGAGGCGATCAATAAATCCAATGTTATAGCCCCATTAATGTGTGGGGGAAGTACATGCCATTCATTCGATAATGTAATTGGATAAATAAAATGGGTGGAATATACTACCCCTCACATTAATGAGGCTATAGCATTGGATTTATTGATCGCTAATGCGAGAGTGGGGTCATATTTTCCAAGTCCAACTACAACTAAACTTTTTATATTATAATGATTTTATTTTTAAAAATCTATAATCAATTTATGATTTATGATTTATTTTTAACTTGTTAAATATAGGAATTAATATTTTTTTTAATAAATATAAAATTATTGATAAATGTGAGCTTCCTTATTCTTATGTAAATTCTCATCACATTCAATTTCTCAGCTTGTTCCTGCTACGTCTATGAGCTATAGAAATGTTGCTCCATTTTCCTCTGTTTGCTGCCCTATTTTTCTTCATTTACAAAAATCAACTGCCTCCCTTTTCTCTCTTATGAATTTCTCCCTTGGCTAAGAAAACATTTTTCCAACTACTATTCCATTTCTTGGGAAGGCAGGTCGACATGGAACATGTCATTTATTTTTTCCTTTTATAATATTTTGCAAATAAACACAAGACAACCCATACAATGGTTGCAAACGCAAAATGAGAATTTTTTGTATTCATCCCATTCAAATTTCACTTAATATACTATATAACCTATAGATAAGCACAAGTATTCATATGAATTTGATCATGACTCTTCCAAATGCTTTTCTTTTCCCTACAATCGAGAGTTTCAAAAGAAAAAACCCAGGTTTTCAAAATCCCAAATGAGCCAGATCTATTGTTTCTCCAATAAATCGATCACTCGCATATGTTAACAACAATTTCTACAGCCAGGTTAGGAACATTTTTGTTTTCATGACACCAAACAACAACTCTTTTATACAATGAAATTCTAATAACATGCATGTACTTAGATACATGTTTCTAGAGAGGTGACACATGACATGCATAAAAGTTCAAAAAATGCAGCCTAACACTACATGCTGACCTATGTTTCCTTCCCCGGGATGTTGATATGGACAAAATAATAAGTTAGACTTGTTTTCCCAATTACTATGTGGAATTTTTTATGATGACTTATATCCGAAATTGCCAAGTTTTAATGCTTTGTACACAACACACTCAGTAGTCCAAATGGTGATGATGAAGACAACTCCAAATTACTATAATGATGATCAGTTCATAATCCCTCATAAGAAAAAAGAGAATCCCTTAATAACCATAACACGAAATAATATCAAAGAATCATATACATCTGATGTGTGATTAAATGTGCCTAGAGGCACTTCTACAATATAAGTGGGTAAGATGTGTCACATCTGCAACACATGTTGGCACAAAATTAATTAATATAATAATAATAATAAAGAAAAAATAAAACTATTAAATTAGGTGAACATAAATACAATAGCTAAATAGATCCACATTAAATCCTACAACACAGTGTTGCCACATATGTTGGCCCAATATAACACTTTACAAAATTAAAATTAAAGTAATAAATACAATAAAAGGTGTCAAAGGAAACACCGGTCAAAGTAATCTCTTTGGTCCTTGTAGTTTGTAGTCAATCAATTTCATATTGTACATACAATGTACTGCACATAGAGTAATTAGGTGCATCTATAGCCATGTGTTGTGGTTGTCATACTGATAAATTAAAATGGAAAAAAAGAAAATGTGACTTATGTGAAAATAAAAAATTACAAAATATCCTATTATAATAATATTAAAATCTTAATAAAAAATAATGGATCATTATAATAAAACAAACCATCATAGATCCATTTTAATTTAGATCTATTAAGAGCCAAAAGATATCAAATCTCTTAAGGTGAAAACCTTGTTTGTACTGAAAACATTATGGAAAAGTTTTGGACCTCAAAGGATTTTGATTCCTCTAAGAACTTAATAGATTCAGATTTAAGAAGGAGCTCTACAAGTTATAAGTTATAACTAATTCAAGATATATTAATAGATTTGGGTTAACACACCAGTCAAGTTTTTTTGGCCAATATTACTTGTCAAGAAGTGAAGGGGAAATTGGAATTATAAATGGTTTATGGATTCCTAATGTCAGTCAGTAAGATGGTGGGTTCCACATCCATAATGTTGGGGTTTCTCAGTCCCAGCCTCCTAGATAACCACCACTTATATGCTTCTATTTTCGTTGTCTTTAGTCCTTTGTGTTTATACTCTATTAAACTTTTGTTTTCTCAAAAACAATCACTCACCTCATATGTGGAAGTTCTTGGTTTCAACATATACACTCCTATTGAATCCACTAAAGTTCCACTTGAACCAAATATTCCCACAATATTGCCCTTTCTTTTGTTTCAAAAGGAGTTCATTGTTCTTGCTCGCATGGTCCAAGTTTTATTTGATTTGTATGAAAACTCAAAGATGTAATGGAAACCCCATATATTTCAATATAAACAATGATTTAGGCAAGAATTTTAACACTGAAAAATCGTACAAGAAAATGACATTAGAAAATTTCAAGCAAAAGGTACAAATAAAGATTTACAGGGAAGAAATACACTATAAGAGCTGAAAATTTTAACTTTTCCTAAGGTCAAGTAGGAAAATTTTTGGATACCACATAGGAAGCACTGACCCTTGGTGATCATTGCGGCTTTTTCTTCGATATCCATGAAGAACATCATTTTTATCCCTTGAATAGCTGCACAGACCTGAGGATGCGGAAAGTCACCATCCAGGACCACTTGGCACACTTGGAGAAAAATATTCTCATTCAAGCAAGACAAGTATAGCCACCTTGAAGCTTTAGTGTAGCACACAAAGGAATCATACCCCCACTCTTGTATCAACATCCATATTTTAACAAGAGAAGGAGGAAAAATTTTAAATTTTTCTATAAAATCCAGCCATGGGAAGAGAAATGGGAGACACGTTGTTATGCTGGCCATATTTCTCCTCAGCAAACCATCTTGTGTTTTCCAGCAGCAAGAGGATTGGAAGGATTCGGTTTTGGCCATCCAAAACGTCAATCCAACAAAGAAGAGTTCACCATGTGTCCGTCGATCTACCATCCTTTGAGAGGGAAGAGAGGCTTTCTGAAAACTTGAGGGGAAGAGACCCCCTTGTCTTGGATATTGGAGCTTCAAAGCTCGAAGGATCCACTACAAGAGAATTAACATTCTATCTTCTACTACCACCAACACCTAATAAAGGGAGAGAGCTCTCCATTGTTGAGTTATTAGTGTGTTTTCTCTATTGAGCATGTTTCTTGTGGACATTGTTTTGTTTTAGTTTCTTTGTTTATGTAGCATACTATGTTTCCATTTAACTTAGCTTATTGCATGTTGAACTTGTTCCACTAACATTTGACAAACAAATTTGACCTGTGACTTTCTTGTAGGAAAGAAGCCTCCCTACAAAGAAAAGTGTATTTCATCCACCCATGCACCAAATACACTGCAACAAGAATGGTGACTCCACTGGATTCTTTCTTTTGAGCTAATGGTTGTTGATGTAGGTCCTCTCTCCTGCTCAAACTTGCTGCAAAACCACTCCTGCTTCCTCTCAACACTTTTCAATCACCCTCAGTGAGAAATTTGGCTTAGAGAAGGTAGATTTTTTCATTCCCTGCCATCTACAGGCATTCAGTTTAGACAAACGCACTGTCTTCGCGCCTATGGGAAGATAAGCCACGTGGTAGGAAATAAGCCCAATTTTCATTTGTTTTTATCAATTTTTTGTAGTTGTAAGTTGTTGGCAACCCATAAGAAATTTTCTATCACCGTGCTCTAGTATTTCATGACTGGTTAGGACACTTTTTTCTAGAGTTTAGCCTAGCAACCAAGTTGTTTTAATTTTAGTTTTTTATCCTTGCAAATCACACATAGTTTAAGTGGGGAAAGTAAGTGGCCTTCAATCCACATATTATATCTGAACAAATGATTTGCTGGTTAAATATACCAAACACATAGAGTAATTAGCGGAAAAGTAAGTGGTCCATACATCCACACATCTTTAGCTAATTCTTGTTTTTCATTTTTTGCATTAGATTAGTTCAATTTTTGCATTAGGAATCAGGACCAGGACCAAACTGTCTAAAAGAAAGAAAGTAATCTCTGCCACCTTTGCACCTCACAGTGAGCCTGGGTATGCATATGAACGCCTTCTTAAGATAATTTTGCATCTCCCTATAGTGAAAAAATTAGTCTAACTAGGCAAGGTGTAAGCGACCCATAATCTGCACATCATTTATTTTTGCAACGAACAATCACAGATAACTTAATTAGAAAAGGATTGTAAAGGATCACCGCATATCCACATCTCATAACACTTGTGATTTTACATTCCAAATCACATATGAAGAATCGGTAAGCATTGGACCAAAAGGCGCCTAGTGTGTTGGGAACTTTGTCCTCTTCTTACAGTTACTTCAACAGGCACACCCTAAGAAAATTGAGACTCTCTAAAAATAATCACTAATCGAACTCAGTAAATTCTCCCCACAGGGGTCACAAAAGAAATTATAGTTCAGGTTAGGACCATCGGGGGTAGGCATCCAATAAGCTGTCATGGTCATTCTACATTTTGAAACATAGATGTTGAATTTTTAGGGAACTTAAAATCCGTTTATCCGCCCACAGAAAAAATACTCGAGCGTTACCAGAGACCCGTTTCAGAGGGGGTTAAGATTAGGCCCAATGCGTGCGGTACATTTTGGGGCTACCTAACCCATCTAGTTCTCGATACTGGTATTTGAATACCAAGAAGCTCAAGACTTGAATGCTCACGTGGGATGATGGTACTTTAGTGGAAAAATCTAGGGAATCCTTCCCTCTAGGTGACGGTGCAGGCATCACTAGATCCTCTTACCATTACCTTGGCTGATTCTTCGGGTGCTGGAAGGGGTCACGAGTTCTTTTGGGACGTTAGCCCCAGTACCCATCAAAAGACACTTTTGCAAGGCCCAATTACATTGACAGTGTAAGGACGATTAGTTCTATTTAGGCTTTTGAGTATCATATGCAAAACAACCAAACAAATTTTTTTTCTTGCTTGATCACATAGCATTAATCTAAAGGAAAACTTACCTTTTATTTTTTCGCTTTGTTTTATGCATGTGATCATATTTTACTTGATAATAATCTTCATTCTCCCAATAAACTAAAAATATTTCCAAGATTAAGCTAGTCGACACCATAACGGACCCAACGGGACCTCGTCGATCTAGAAATTTTTTGGACCCCCCCCCCCATTAGAGAGAGGAGTGCCAGGTCTTTCTTCATTTAGGTGTCAAAGACGACACATTGCCACCATTATCGGTTCATCCTTTATCAGGGCATCTATGATTGGAAACCCCCAAGGGTCACCCAACACCACACCAGTGGAAAACCCTGCAGGGTCACCAAATTCAACTCCTCCCACAACCCCCAGAGGGCAGAGGAGCACTACCCCTTTGGGGAGTCAGCAGAACATTCAACTCTCTACACCACACGGTAATATTCCCCAGGCACCCCCCATAAGAAATTTCACTTAGAAACCTGTGTTTACACTGTACACAATGGCATTCAATGCTCAATTAACCTTTTTAGCATCATTAAACATTCCAGATCTATCAAAGCTAACTAATGACCCCATTGCACATAGCCTTAATTGGCCTCCCATGCCCATGAATCTCCCCTCAGACATACCAAGATTCAAAGGGAAGGAAGCAGAAGAACCTGGAAATCATATTATGACTTTCCACATATGGTGTTTGTCCAATAGTATTATTGAGGATACTATTCAACTAAGAATGTTTCAACGCACCTTAACTGGGCTTGCTGTGAAATGGTATGTTAAGTAGCCTTCTTCTTCACATGGAACCTTTAGCGCCATTGTTAGCACGTTCCTAAATCATTTTAATATACCCATCCACCCCGATTTATGGATGGAATTGCTGACTCATTTTAGCTAAATGGAAGATGTCCATATATCAGACCATCTCCATGAATGGCAGCGACGCCGTAGTTTGCGCAAAGACAAACTCGACGATAGAGTGTTACTGGACTTATCTTTGAAAACTCTCACAACAGATATCTTAAAAGATGTGGCGACACAAGGACCTACCTCTGAGGAGGATGCCATTTGCAAAGCCCAGCAGCTCGAACTCATCTATACCCAGTAAGGATATATCTAAAATGTCATGCCAAACGCCCTGCACCTATAAACTTATAGAGAATTTCTAGGCACGTCGAATACTGCAGATGGCTTAATCGGGTCATTGACCCAAGGTCACCTAGGTAGAAGTATCTAGTACCCAGGATATCCATATGATTCTACCCTATTACACAGTATTTTGTCACCGTCCCTGCAATCCCCATCCTGAACATTGGAGGACCATTTCAGTGACTTCTGTGTATTATCATACCTTGCCACAAGTGTCATTGCATCCCTTGGCATATCAAGAACATTTCCTTTGTTGATCATTCCTCAAGCAGACTCTAAAAAACATGTGATTCTGGGTCAACACTGGTAGGCAGTTATGGCCTTGTGCCCATAAGGAAATTAACACTAGGCCCCACGCCATTGGCGCTCTGTCTCAATGGGGCACCCGCGCCAAGCTTCTTTTGGAAAGTTTTTTAAAATAGAAATGAAGTTTCCATGCCTAAATTCTTCGTGAGTGGAGTCATTATGGTTTGTTCAATTGAATAACGTCAAATTATCCCTTTGGCTTATTGTTTCCTACAATTGTGCAACTCCCCAAAGGGATAAGGCCTCTCTTTCACCTTATGAGGGATCCCAAACCACCTCCTCCTCTCCTTTAAATACTTCCTTCTCACATTGTTTCAGCTAGCTGAACAATCCTTACTATAGCTGGTGTGTAGAAGAAGGCAAAGAAGAACCCCTTGTCGAGAGCGAGTTTAGGCTCGTTGCGTCATCAAGTCTGATCCCCGACGAATGCTTGAGACGCGCCCAACTGAACCCGTTGAAGGAGGCTACAACATCAAGGCATTAAGGTTGTAAACTTATTTTCTCTATTATTAATAAATTACTGGTTTTTTGGTTCCAATTTTTTCTTTTATCATATGCAAAATGTTTGATTCTCCTTGACCAATCGAATAGCTATAGATGAAAGTATGTTTTTGTATGTTGTCATTGTTCACTTGATCCTTGTGCAGGTACATGGAAATCACCATTGGAGAACCGTGACGTGTGAAGACAAAGATCAGAGGATCAATGATGCAAGCTACAACGAGATCATTGGACCAAGTTAGGACATCTATCCCAACTCGTTTTTCATTTATAAGCTAGGAGTCCGAAAGTTCGGCATGTTCCCTTGTTGCTAAACCCACCCTAGGGCTAGAGGTATCGCCTCTGTCTACAGAGGGGATTTACCTGTTCAAAAAGTTGGCAACTCCACTGGGGATCAGTGTGTTTGTCATCTCTTGTTGTTCGTCTAGTATTTTTCTTTTCTATCCGACTTTGGTCGTATTATAGCTTTTCTTCTTTGTTTTTCTTGTCTGACTGTTTCTAGCCACCATACTTAGTCTCAGAGTGTTAATTCTAGCCTTTTCTCAATGACTTTTTATCCTTTCCATATCTTTCTAGCTCGTCGCTGCTTTTTCTTGAACAGTCGTGCCGATTGGCGCTTGTTTCCTATTTTATAAGTGCGCCTTCCCTTGTTTAGCGTGGATTACAGCTGAACAGTCACGATGATTCCTGTACATTTGGATTTGGGTCTCTTCCCTGAGTTTTTTCTAGTGTGTCTTGCCTCTCGATTGGTTTTTATTCTTCAATTAGTCTGTTGACATTGCTTTGAATCTCCTGTCTCATTTTTTTCAGTTGTTTGCCCCTCGTCCGATCAGTGTAGGTTGTCATCCTATGGTTTCAAGGTGACTTTTGTAGCTTGTTTGGCCACCTCCCTTGAGCCTTCTGAGTTGAGTCTGAGTGAGTCTAGTATTTTATCTTTTCATCTTGTTGACTGATTTTTTTATCTTTTCTTTCTATTCTAGGTGTCGTTGGGTCTTTGAACTGTCATCTTGGTGTTCGTTTGACCTTCCCTCTGTCACCTTGAGCATATATTACATTGCTCACTGAGTCAAATTGAAAGCCCTTTTTTTTATTGAAGGGATGCATCTATGTTTTAAGTGTGTTCTACATTCGCATTGAATTTGTCTCTTGCTCTTTGATTATTTCATTCGAGTTGCTCAAAACTAGTATTCATTTTGTCTTTTAGTGTAACAGTGCATTTTGCTTCTCATTCATCTAAAAGAACAAAAATTTCATTATTTCTCTTGGTTTGAAAATGAAAAATGTTCTTTTGAATTAGTAGCTTTTAGTGAATAGGGAAGACATTTTCGTTTTATACTTTGGTTGTCTTACATGCATTAGGAAAAATTCTTCTTGTATTCGATTGATTGTTGCTTCGTTATGAACTACTATCCCTCTCTTAGCTAGCTATTCATCGAATTGGAATGATTTTCTTTCGAATATAGTTGTGCATTAAGGATTCGAGATTACATTTGGTAAGGCCTTGAAACTGCAACATTAATTCAATATCAAATTTAAAATGAACTCAATCAACCTAAGGAAGCATTGAAACCTAACGCTCACATTTAGAGGTCTAGGCTAGTGATGTGTTCTGGCATCATTAAACCTAGTAAATGTCATTCCCAATCTGGCAGTAGACAACATTATCATAGACTTGTGTTCCCTGTACCATCAATTATATAAAGGGATACCCTCATAGGTTGCAATCCTTTATCCATAGGAAGCTGAGTCTACCGCCTTGTAATCGTGATACACCGAACACAACATTCGGGGAGATTGCTTACACGTACATTAAGCCCTTGGTCATTTCTCTTTCATTTGATCACCAAGGTGTATATTGCAGTTCACGGAAGCTTGGTACACCCTCTTGCTTATATTTCCTAAGTAGTCATTTTGGTCTTTTCGTGAATCTCTGAAATTTAAAAGATCGTCGAGCACTTGTCCTTTCACGCTCATTCAACCTAAAAGTGACTAGAGTCACCTTTTTCCTTTTTCTTGACTCTTAAAATATGAAAAGTCAGAGTTTTGTTTCAGTGTCAAAATGAATTACCTATAATCACACACCCATTAAAAATATTTTCTTGGCTTATTATTAAGAAATTCCTTAGTGTTTGGTCTTGAAGCCTAGAGTATTTATCTCTTTTCTCTCCTATTTTTGTGACAAAGTCATAGTGGTGGAACCACCAGTTTCGTCGTTCCCTTCATTACCTCGTAGTGGAGATACTTCTCTTGAAGTTTATTCATAGGCACCTCAGCCTACTAGGCCTATAGGTTACTGGCGTTCTATTATTCCGAGTATCCTACCCCTTGCTACTCGATCTCATCTTGAAGTACCATTTGATATCAATTGGAAACCTTCGGATGTTTGGGTCAGGTTTAGAGACGAAGAAGAATATCCTCCTCTTACCTCAGAACCGCTTGCCTCGGAACCACTTGAATCGCCATTAACATGTGCTTTACTTGCCACTGCTCATTTCCTTTTCGCCAACAACATGTCTTCATCTGACATGGATGCTTCAATTGATCCCATCAGTAATGAAAATATTTATGTTTCTATGGGAGACTATCAGTTCCCTCTGGATAATTTTCCTTATGTCTCAGGTCAACCTTCCTCACAACCGTTATCTCTCCCAACTAGTTATTGTTCGTTGAGTCAGATCATTTCTGGTGCTACATATTCGTATCAAAATCTGATATGGTCAGGTAAATTGACTTCCTCGGAAGGGTCATTTGTAACAATATCGGGTGCATCCCCCTCGACTCCCATTACATCGACAATTTTTACGTCTGTCCCAACCAAGCCCACTGTCTGTGTGGCTTCATCTGCATCGGCTATTAGTTTGATTCCGTCACTACCACCATCTTATGTTGTTCATGCGACGACTCCTATCACTTCCATGATACCTGTTTGGCCCACCGTGAGTGGATCACAGCCTCACGTTTCAGGAGTCCAACCTACTGGTAGTGTACCTGGCTCCTCTAATCCAATTTTTGAAGGTTTTACATGTGACCAGTACATGTTGGCCATTCAGAAACAGAATTATACCCATCAGGGTTCTCAGCAGATGTGACCTCCCATCGATCCTCCATATTATTATGATGAGCATGGAAATGACATCTATTACTATGGACCTTACCCACCTGGTCCATTATATGTTCAGACACCTCAAATGCAGGTTTACCCCAACCAGTTCACATACTTATAGGGACAAACCTATGGTCCACAAGGACAACCTTTCAGGCACAACCTTCGGTCCAATAGGGACAACCCTATGGTCCATAGGGATAACCCTACGGTCCACTAGGACAACTCTTTCAGGGAAAACCTTTTCTGCAACAAAACCAGCCTTACATTTAGCAAGGGCCGAATTTTGTACAGCAAGGTCAACCCTCTACAGCTCAGCTGAGCCAACCTGTTCCTTAGGGGCAACCTAGCTTATCTCAACCATCATGCCAACCTGTTCCTCAAGGGCAGCTCGGTGGCCCTCAACATCCAAGCCAACCTGAACTGGAGGGACAACATGTCCAGCCCCAACAGCTAGGCCAACCTGTACCCCAGGGACAGCCTGTTCAACCGCAGCATCCAAGTCAGCCTCCACCCCAAGGGCAACCCGTGCAGCCTCAGGGCCCACCCTATATTCCTCAAGTTCAATCTTATATGGTATATAGTTCACCCCAAGGCACTGCTTATATTCGAAAACAAAATCCATACGTTGTTCAGACAGGACCTCAGTGGTTCACTTAGAATCAGTATCCTGGTCCTCAACTAGTGTATGGGCAGAATTATCAGGCTTATAACCCCTATGGACAAAATCCTCCATGACAGAACATATGGGGTCAGAATTTCTCCCAACCTGGTTGAAATGCCAATATTGGTCTTTATCAAAGACCTGCCATGCCTTTCAATCCGCAATTTCCTTTTCTCGCTATGTTGGAACTTCCCAATGTGTCAAAGTTGATGAATGATCTTATCCTTCATAGTCCATATTGGCCTCCAGTTCGACCTAAAATCCCTGGTGATTGTCCCAAATTTGACAACATGTCCGGAGAAGACCCCCAAGTGGATGTTATGACCTACCATCTTTGGTTCTCCTCTAACTCTTGGGTTGAAGATTCAATTTGACTACACCTTTTCCAAAGGACTCTCACTAGTGCCGCTACAAAGTGGTACATTGAACTCTCCCGCAACATATTTCAAGATTTCAACTCTCTTGCTATGGAATTTCTCATGCACTTTCAGTTGCCATTTCGGTATAAACTGGGATGCACCTCCTCACATCCTTGAAATATGATCGGGCTACTTATATCTCTAACCATATTCATGAATCGAGGCAGAAACATCGTTTGATCAAGTTTGTGATTCCTGATCAACTTCTAACTGATTGGTTCACTATCTCTTTTATCGGTCTGATTACTAAGGAAATTGCTATGGGGGCATGTATTACTAAATAACAAGCCATTTCTCATTCCCAGTACCTTGATCTTGTGTACTCTCAGTCCAGGACATTGTATTAACTCTTGCTCGATGCCCAATGACATGGAACTACCAAAGCACTAGCGATTCCATCTATCGACGGTATCATTGGTTTTGTGTCTTAGACTTCTCGAAAGTCTTCTCCAAATCCTATGAAGAAAAAATATACTTCTTCCACTGATACTACTTCTCAGCCACCTCTGAATCCTGGTAAGACCGTAGAAGTGAATGTTGTCTAGTCCAATCCGGAAGATAAAGCTTCCAAGGATAAGAAGAAGGGTAAAGGTAAGGCCAAAGCTAATACTCCAAAACAGGATTCTTCAAAACGTAATGTTGATGATGGTTCAAAACTAAAACCAAAGTACCCTTGTCTGATTTGTGGCAATGAGCATTATACCAAGGACTTTCCACGACAGGCCGAGGTGAGTCTACTGCTCAAAGGCACTCAAGGCACTCTGGTTGCTCTTAAAGAACCATTCCCATCACAACAAACTTAGATGGTGGAGCAACCTTAGTCCTCCGCCACATTTGGATCTCAAGTTTTCATGACAAATAGTCATGCACCCATCTTTATCGCTACACGGAAAGATTCTACCGAACCGTGTTAGGCAGTAGGGAAGGAAATCCCTGATGGTCCTCCTCCCTTGCCTACTTCTAGACCTCTTCACATCAAAAGGCCTAGTCTTGAGCCCATTGTACGGACATCTTATAAAGGTGTACTTAAAAAATATTCCTACAACCAAAATTCCCGTGCCACTCAACATTACAGTATTGTTGAAGGTTTGGCCTAGGTGCCATCCGCTATGTCTGCATTGGAAGTGCTTCAAAGCTGTCTGTCACAACGGAAGGATTTGTTATCTGCCATCGGAGGGGTTGACCCCGCCGATTCTAAACTTATCACTTTCGATTTTGAAAATTTCATCCTGCGTCTCCCTCACCAGCTTGCACTGATCATTCAAGTTGGGATTAATGGAAATACTATCCATCGAGTGGTCGTGGAAGAGGATGCATCTACGTGCATCATGTCTTCTACATGTTGGAAATCCCTTGGTTCTCTAGCCCTCAATCAATATCCAAATGCTTTAGAGGCTTTTGATGGAAGGGAATCTCACCCTCTTGGTGTTCTTGCTAGTTTACCTATTACGTTAGAAGGGAAAACAGTTAACATTGAGGTTGAATTCGTTGACGCCAAAATCAATTACAATCTTCTCCTTGGTCGAAGTTTCACTCACGCCATGTTATGCATCTTATCCACTCTCTTTCATGTTCTTCGATTTCCGCACAAAGGAAATATCATAACTGTCGATAAGTTGTCCTTTTTCACTTCCACATCTTCCGAGAGCAACGTTCCATATGTAGATCGTATTCCTATGCCTTATGAGAGCATGGGACCGGGTCTTTTCAAAGATCCTGCCCTCATGGGTATTTTTTCTCTTCCTCTGCCCAACACTTCTCAGTTCAACATGATCTCTAGGTCTTCTAATCCGTGGATCATCCCTATGCCTGAGCAGATTGATTCGTTTGGTGATGTGATACCATTAAGCCCAATAGAAATTGATTATTGTGAAATTGTTTCAGCTTCGGCTCCTCCTCCCTCTAACCAAAATTCTTTGAGTGTGTCTCTTGACAATTATTGTTAATCCCCTTGGCTCGGTGCACCGGATTCTCTTGATCCATTAAGTGATATATTTCCCACTGATGAGGCCATCGTGGAAGCTACGTCTCTTAAGGATCCTCCTTGGGATGATAGTCATCATCTTTCCTCTTTTATGCCTGACCTTGGTGCCATGTCTACTTGTATTAAGAAGTTCACTTCCCAAGCTCCTTCCCACCCACTTCAAACTCCCATCTTGACACATGAAGTCTTTGCGGAAGGTACCTGGGAAAATTTACGCAAACGATGCCTACTGAAATCTCTGTTAAACCGGGGGTTGTCGAGAACATCCATATTGGGGTGACATGTTCGCCTGATGAGATCGAGGTCTATACTAGTCTCTTTCGTGAGTTTCGAGACGTTTTCGCTTGGTCTTATGAAGAAATTCCTGCAATCGATCCGAGTATAGTTTTGCACAAGATCCCTACTTATCCTGGCGCGAAGCCTGTTCGCCAACGCCTTTGTCCTGTGCACGCTAGAAAGGCAGCCGCCATCAAGAGAGAAGTTGAAAAACTTCTTAAAGCTGGCTTCATTTATCTGATTCCCTTGATATAATTGGTTTCTAATATTGTTCTTGTGGATAAGAAGCAGGGTACTATTCGTGTCTGTGTGGATTACTGTGATATCAACCGCACTTTCCCTAAGGACAACTATCCCACTCCTTTTATTGACCAGATCATTGATGAATGTGCTAGGAGTGAGATCTTTTCCCTTATGGACGGGTTTTCTAGGTACAACCACATCAATATTCTTCTAGCTGATCAACACAAGACCGCCTTTATCCATACTTGGGGTACCTTCACCTACAAGAAGCTCCCTTTTGGCCTTAATAATGTTAGGGACACATTTCAAATAGAAATTTCATACAGTTTCCATGATATCAAGCACATTGTTCAACCTTACCTAGATGACCTTCCGACTCATTCTGCTAAGCGTAAGGACCACCCAAATCATCTCCGTCAAATATTTCTTCGCTGTAGACACTATAACATTTGACTCAATCTGCATAAGTGTGTCTTCTGCGTTTATTCTGGTAAACTCCTTGGGTTTATCGTCTCTAAAGATAAAATTTGTCTCAATCCCCTCAAGGTCGAAGCTATTGTCAATCTTCCCTCCCCTTCCTCTTTACATCAGCTACCAATTCTGCAAGGGAAAGATAATTTCCTGCGCCATTTTATACCAAACTATGCTAAATTAGCCAAAGGATTCCCGCGATTACTTAAGCAAGGTGTCCCATTCCTCTAGGATGAGACCACCCATAAATCCTTTGATGCACTAAAGACATTGCTTGTCAACGCTCCTCTGTCGCATCCTCCCAATTATCATCACGACTACTCCCTCTATTTGGCTATCACATTTAGCACTATTGCCATGATTTTGATACAAGACGGTGATGATGGTGATGAGCATGCCATTTATTATTTTATATGCAATCTTCTCGATACCGAAACACATTATGCCCATGTCGATAAATTAGTGTTGGTTGTTATTCAAGCCATCCAACGTTTTCTCCATTCTATTCTACTGCGCACAGTCACCGTGATTTCTGATTGCAACCCCATGACCTACATATTGACTCAAAAATTGCTAGGGGGAAAATACTCAAAGTGGATAGTTATCCTTCAAGAGTTTGATTTGTAATTCACTACTTCCAAATTGAAGAAATCATTGGTTTTTTCCGATTTGATTTTCTCTTTACCTTCTGACTCTGCTCCATCTGGTTCCGAGGAACGCATTCCAGATGACACTCTTTTTCTCATTAGCACCCTCGACCCATGGTACGGTGATATCATTTTCTATCTCCATACTTCCACCTTCCGATATTAGTTGATGAAGGATGCTTGTTGACGCACCCGCCATCACTCACAACCTTATTTCATAGTCGGAGATACTCTCTATAGCATCGATGCTGATTCTTTTATCCGCCAATGTTTTACCCTCGAAGAGGCTGAAAAAGTCCTCAATGATTTCCATTTTGGCACCTATGATGGTCACATGTTTGGATATTCTACTGCACAAAATATTCTTCATGCTGGATATTTATGGCCTACCATTTTTTAAGACTGCATTGTTGTTGTCCGTAAGTGTCACGATTGCTAGATTTACCAACGCAAGATGTGCGCGCCACCCTCTCACCTCCATCCTTTCATTACCATTGGTCCCTTTGCGAAGTGGGGCATCACTTTTATGACGTGTAACCCTCACTTGGCCGAGGGGCATGCTTATATTATCGTAGCCATTGAATACTTCACTAAATGGGCCGAAGCAATTCCTACACTCACAACTGATGGTAAGACAGTCACACAATTTATGTTCAATCATGTCATTACCAGGTTTGGTGTCCCTCAAGCCATTGTTGCCAATAATAGTTCTCATTTTTTCCATTACATGGTGGCTGAGTTGACTTCTAATTTGGGTCTGCGTCATGACATCTCAATGCCGTACTACCCTCAGGCCAATGGCCAAGTTGAAGCCATGAACAAGGTTCTAATCACTATGCTTTAGAATACGATTAGGATGCACAAGTCCAAATGGTATCTCATGTTGTTTTCAACTCTTTGGGATTACCGAACCCCGGTGAAGGATGCAACCGGATTTACTCCATTCCAACTTGTTTACGGTCTGGAAGCTACCGTTCCAATTGAATGAAAAATCCCTTCTCTCAAGATAGTTGTTGAATTACTGCCTAATACCTCCCCAGAAGAAGAGCGTCTTCTATATTTGGAGAGGCTTGATGAAACTTGCTGCTTTTTTTCTCTCATCATAGAAGCACAAAAAAGTGGGTCAAAGCTCATTTTGATTAGACAGTTTCCCCTCGTACCTTTTTAGAAGGAGACCTCGTCCTCTTGTATGACCAAGCTCATGATAAGCTGGGGGCAGGAAAATTAGAAACCATGTGGCATGGGCCCTATATCATTAAGAAAATTTTGCAGAATGGGGCTTATGAGCTAATTTATTATGAAGGCTATCCTTTGAATCGGCCCAGAAATGGATTTTATCTCAAAAAAACTATGCATGAGTTTTTCATGCGTGTTCTTTTGTACATAAGTGTGTTTTTCATTTTTGTACGTTTTCGCTTGGTGTGCTTTGCGAGCAGTTTTCCCTGATTATTATGTCATTTCTTAATGTTCAGATGTCTACCACTCCTTATGTTGGTTTCGTAGATGGCGCCTCCCCCAGTACTTGGAATCTGTCCTCCGTAGCCTGGGTGATTTACAATCCTAATGGTGAGTTGATATACCTTCAAGGTATTTGTCTGGGATGAACAACGAACAATGTCGCTGAATATATTATCGTCATTGAACTCTTAATCGAGGCCATTTCTTTTGACATTCGTGCTTTAATTTTTAACCTAGATTCTCATCTTGTTGTTCTTCGGCTTAATGGGCATTAATATGTTCGAAATCCTCAAATTTTAAGGTTGTATTTGCATGTTCGTTTAGTAGAAAATAATTTTGATTACATCACATATCAACATATTCCTAGGAGAATGAATGCGTTAACTGATGTAGTAGCCAATATTGTATTAGATAGACATTTTTGTAATTATAAAAGTATCATCATTACATAATAAGATTTAAACAGGAAAATAGGCATATATATAAATATATATTGATAGTTTTCATTACATGCATCATAAGTTCAAAAAATATGTGTGTTTTGGCTACATCCTGAGACATCATGTCTCTCAAAAAATATACATAAATAAAATCCTAGGCATCTAATCAGCGTGATGCTCATGGTAGTGCACGCACAATCCGCCTCAATAAGCGGTGGACACAACTAGACACCCCCGCGGTGTGCCTCTGGTATGCATGAGGAAATCATCAAATCTCGCATAATATGGGATTGTGCTAGTGAGTCCCTCCAGGTTGCGCACGATCTCCTCTTCCTCGCTTCCCTCACCATGAGGGGCCACCTCAAAATCATGAGGTACTCTCTGTGATATTGGAGACATCCCTGTAGGTATTTTTGGGCCAACATCTGCAATATATGGACAAACATCAGAATAAATATAATAAAAAATCATAATACTCATCAAAATAAAAAAATGAGTCTTACCCAATGCTTCATCCCAATCCTCTCCTTCCGGGAGTGGAAGATCTGCATCACCCGTGAAGTCCGTGCCAATATAGGGCGAGTCCTCCACGAAAATGAGTTGTCGTCAGATCCAATCAAATAATTATGGTCTCCATGACATCTGTTGACTGCCTCCTGCTCTAGGCATCAAAGCCGCCCAATGGACCATCCGTGGCTCTTGTGTTGGTCGTGTCGGGACTATCACCTCCTGGCGTTGAAATATTAGCAACCGTTCCAAGATGAACGGTACCAAGATGGACCTGTAACCAAACTGTTTAAGCTTTCCATTCTTTCATTTTGTCAGTTGGCATTTCAGATTTCTTGTTACGGCCTCTGCTTAGTTGAAAATGGTTGGGGCCATATAATCCACTGCAAGTAGGAGCAGTGTTTTTGTGGCTTCATGAGGTGCTTGAGACCCAACACCTTGTGTGATGGTGTGCAACACTAATTTTAGTGCCAAATCAGGAATGGTTTGAATATCCACTTTCCCACTCTTTGATCCTTTTCTTGCCCCTTGACAAACCATGTCTATGAGCATGCTCATGTTTTCCATCGTAGGTCGGGTACCTATCAGGATTGGTGTTGCTCCCCTCCGTGATAGTCTAGTGATGAAATATACGTCAGATACTTCCATCTCTAACTCTTGATCGTGAATCATAAATCTTTCCCGATTAGTGTCCCACACATTGATCAGATATTGTAATAACTCTGACTGAGCTCGAAGACACGGTGCCACGAAGAATTTAAAGAGCCCATAGTCTCTCACGGCATCCATGCATCTTTCATTTCCCATGGCTAGCTCATCTTCCTCCTTGGGTTCTCTTTCTTTCCATAAAATAACCATTTTTTCTTTCTAACACCTGCAAAATCATCATTCAGACTTTCATTAGTCAATTATCAACTTTTGAATTGATTCAAACGGGATATTTACTATAATTTTGAAGCTAAATTAGTTGCGGCGATTGGCGCAACTGTTTTAAAACAACTGTGTCAATTGCGCCTCCCCATTAAATTTCGAGGTAGGTTGGCGCGACTCCATGCTCGGAACCCTCTCCGACCGCCGCGCCCAACTTTGAACAAAAATCCCCCAAAAAGTATGAAAAATTGAAATGCAGGAAATGAAATTTGATTTAAAATGCAGCCAAGGATAAGAGCTATTACCTGAAGGAAAAAAATTCGTGATTGGTCTCCTAGATTGTCTGCTGCCAGCTCTACAAAATCACAGTTAAAAATGGAAAATTGCTCACAAGCAGTGAAAAGGTAAAAAGAATTTAATTTTACTATTTATGTCATTTTATAACCTTTTCGAAACCCTAATTAGGTTTTGAGCTTATTTTTTTATTATTTTAATATTTTGTCCCGAAATGGGTTTTACATGCATTTCTTGTGCAGCAACAGGTCCTAAAATTGATGATTATGAATTGACGAGTAGTATTTTATTACTTTTTCAGACTCGGTAAAAACACGAAAAAGTCACTCTCTAGAGTCATCTTTTAGCTATTTTATGACTCTCAAAAATTTAAAATATTGCCAAGATTCTTGTTGTTTTTAACTCATTAAAGGTTACGAAACGTCATCTGACCAGTATATGGTTACCCCTTTTTTGGGCTGGGACAAATTATTTACGAAAAACGAATACCTTAGCCTATTGCGACTAAGAGGTTCTCTCAGATATGGTTTTTTACCTTTTCGGATCTGTGAGACTACCTACGAAAAGGGACCTACTGGAGTTTTCTTTTCCGCTTCTTTTCAAACTCTCTAAACATGAAAAGCAGGGAAGATTTTAGGGGATAATATTCGCAGGTGGGCTAATTTTCCATGTTTTTTCCAAAAAAAAAAGATTTTCCAATTTCCATTTTTTTTTAAAATTGATTCGCCCAAATTTTATATTATAGAATTATTTTACCCTAAAAATTGCCAAAATTGTATTTATACTAATAATAATTAGAAACCTAAATATTTTTTCAAAAATATCATAAAAAAATTTACAATTTACATATTAGGGATTAGTAAGATTCGCCAAGGTTTTCTAAACTTTAAGGTAAACTTCCATCCTTACAATTTTCCCTGATGAAAAGACGTCGAGTTTTTCCTTTGTCAGATTTGTTAAAACTAAATGACATCAGAATTCGTCATCATGGCAAACACCTCCTTCCTCCTTCCTAGGGCTCGTAAAATGTACTAGGATGGATTTTTTCGAAGGAAAAACTTATATAGCAAGCATATGCTATCCCCTTCAAGCTTGTTTCCAAAAATAATTGGGGTACTCGCCAAAAATGGTGGGGGGAAATGGAACTAGTTCTCAGTCACATCGGCAGTATGTCTCTCTTGAACATAACACTCGTCTACAATTCATGTCGGGTTACGGACATCCCATTTCGTAATTTTTTCCTCCATAGGTTTGGATTATCTTTTTTGAGCTCTCCTTTGCTCTCTGACACATCATCATGACCTCAGATCCCCTGATTCCGAAGTCGTGTCGTCGATATGTTCAATTCCGAAGTCGTGTCGTCGATATGTTCAAGAGAAGTTTATTTCTGCAGTTTTCAACCTCTGAACCTATGTTTAACCCTGATTTACTATCATATTATTCCTCTGTCTCGTGTCGATGATGTGAAAAGCATTATGGCCCTCCTTCGACCAGATCACTTTTTGTCGACTTCATCTCATTATCCAGGAAGCTGATCTAGAGACTCCCTTTTGGTACCTTGGAGCTTGCATGCCTCAATGGAAATTTGTTTGTATTTGATGATAGGTCCTCATCATTGGCCTTCGATTGAGTGATTTCTTGGATGTTCGACTCCAGCTCAATGTTCACATTTCACGGATTGTAATAGTTGTACCTTGAGATCCACTGTCATTATTGGTGGTTTCTCTCGTGCCTGTTAACAATTTTCATCATTGGCTGGTGATCAGGCAACTTTCTCGCATGTTCGACTTCAGCTCACTCATTCAGATGCTTGAATTTGTATTTTTTCAGGTCGAGATGGAGCGCAAGACCCTCGGTTTTGTCTGGTAAAATCCAGGCTGCGAGACGATTTGGTTTGTCATGACTATACACATGACTCTTCTTATTGGATGGTTGCGACCATACCTGAGTCTATTTGATGATTCTTCCTACTGGATGGTTGCGTCCATACCTCAGATCTTATTTTTATATGTACTCTATCATAGATGGTTGCGCTCCTACCACATATTCATGTATCAGAGATATCAGTTGTACTTTTTCTTGCAGGTCTTGAGACAATGAAGTTTTGGTTTGGGCATGTTCTCATAAAGCATTTCACCCCTCCCTCTCTCTTAGACCTCATGCTTTAGGGGGCATCTGTTACACAGTATTTTGTCACCGTCCCTAAAATCCCCATCCCGAACATTGGAGGACCATTTCATTGTCTTCTGTGTATTTTCATACCTTTCCATAAGTGTCATTGCATCCCTTCACATATCAAGAAAATTTCCTCTGTTGATTATTCCTCAAGCAGACTCTAAAAAACATGTGATTCTGGGTAAGCGCTGGTAGGAAGTTATGGCCTCGCACCCATAAGGAAATTAACACTGGGCCCCGCACCCATTAGCACTCTATCTCAGTGGGGCACCCACGCCGATCTGATTTTAGAAAGTTAAACGAAGTTTCCATGCCTAACCACTTCGTGAGCGGAATCATCATGGTTTGTTCGAATGAATAACGTCAAAATTCTCCCTTTGGATTCTTGTTTCCTATAATTGTGCAACTCCACAAAGGGATAAGACCTCTCTTCCACCTTATGAGGGATCCCAAACCACCTCCTCCTCTCCTATAAATACTTCCTTCTCACATTGTTTCAACTAAATGAACAGTCCTTACTATAGATGGTGTGTAGAAGAAGGCAGAGAAGAACCCCTTGTTGAGAGGGAGTTTAGGCTCGTTTCCTCATCAAGTCCGATCCCCGATGAATGCTTGAGACGTGCCCAACTAAACTCGTCAAAGGAGGCAACAACGTTAAGGCATTAATGTTGTAAAATTATTTTCTCTATTATTAATACATGACTGATTTTTTGGCTCCAATTTTGTGTTTAATCATATGAAAAATGTTTGATTATCCTTGACCAATAAAATAGCTATAGATGAAAGTATGTTTTCGTATGTTGTCATCGTTCACTTGATCCTTGTGCAGGTACACAGACATCACCATTGGAGAACCGCAATGTGTGAAGATAAAGATCATAGGATCATTGCTGCAAGCTACAATGAGAGCGTTGGACAAAGGTAGGTCATCTATCCCAAATCATTTTTCATTTATAAGCTAGGAGTCTGAAAGTCCGACATGTTCACTTGTTGTTAGACCCACCCTAGGGCTAGAGGGATCACATTTGTCTGTAGAGGGGATTTACCTGCTCAACACTCAGAAATTGACACAACCTGGACACCACCCAAGTCAATCTACACCTTTTCAGAATATGAAGAATATGGTGTCATCATATCACCAACAGTAGGGAGGCTTGTACCCTCCCTCGCAAGGGACCCAATACTTAGCTAGGAATGTTGATGGAAGAGACCACCTCGAGAAACCTTATACCAACCAGGGATAGGGCAACCAATATTCCCCTTTACCTGCACAAAATCCAACACCGCAGAACAAAGTTTCGATGAACTTAGTGAAACCTTCCCAAGCTCAACAGTGTCAGGCTTATTACCAGGAGAACCGCAACAATCCTATGAACGCTGTGAAAAATAAGCTTAGGAATAAAAAAAGGGAGACTCTGGACATGGGGGAAGTTACCAACAACACCCCCCATGATCTCAGTCTGGGGGAAACCCCAACTGAAATCAAAACCAGGAGCCAAGCAACAACTCCCAAGGGAAAAACAAGAGGTCCAATCTAAGGAAAAACCATTCTTTTTCCATATGTGGTGCGTACGACCATTACACTCACCACTGTCTTGAAATCCTTGAACTGAAAAAACTTTAGGGTAACTACAGACAAGGGGGACCTACCCAACAACCTGTTGTAATGCAGGAGCCTTTCCCCCACCAACGAGTGGTTAACACCCAACAAAAAAAACCACCCCGAAACGATACCGGGAGCAGTAGCCATGAAATTTACATGACGGGAAAACAAATTCTCTTCCAGACAAGGAATATGAAATATGACGCCCCTCGGACACCAACCCATTAGGTACGAGTATGAGTGCACCTACTGCACCGTTAACCATATCCAAAGTACCTATAGATCCCCTTCCAAAAATGGTAAAGGGGCCAACCAAGTGCATAGGAAACCACTCAAAAGCTGCCCATAACTACATCATAGTGGATGATTTAGCACAATCACCCGCTTCCATGTCAGCCTTAGAAGTCCTACAATCATTCCCAAAACAATAGAAAGCCTTACTTTCTGCATTATTCGCAATCGACCCTTCTGATTCGCACCTAGTTGTTTTGACCTTGAAAAAGCAAGCCCCAGGCTTCCTTCTCTTGTTGCCTTCCAAATACTGGTGTCATTCCAAAAAATCACCATACACTGATGCATCATTGACCAAGGAGCATCTACATGCATCATGTCCAAATAAATTTGGCAGAAGTTGGGATCACCTGAACTGAAACCATCTGACATCATGCTTAGAGAATACGACGGTTGAACTTAAGCTCCTGTCGGTCTATATCAGAATGTCCCTCTAAACTTTGTCGGAAATATGGTACTTATAGACATTGAAGTCTTGGACACGCAACTTGACTACAATATACTCCTCGGGCGGAGTTATATGTATGCCATGACTACAATAGCATCCTCTGTCTTTCGGGTGATGATGTTCCCCCGTGAAGATCAAATCATCACCAATGACCAAATTACATACTATGATAAGAAACCCACGACGACTCTCGATGCCATTTTACCTTACGTAGAAACAACTACGGAATCACTCATGCAGTATCAAGAATTTGGCCCCTCCCAATTCAAACCATCATCGATCCTAGGATCATTCCTAGGAGATCCCCCTATCATACCAGAGCCAGCCCCAGAGATTATGGGGGCATCGGTGTGCAAGATGGTATCATCAAACACTAAGACCATCCCGTAAATGGAAACTAGTAGTACGGATACCGAGGCCACTATCATGAATTTCCTACCCTACGCCATCGCCCAAACCCTTTTTTTATACCCCCCACCTGGTTTTGTGTCAAAGAAAGTCTTGGAAACTATTACATTTCCAAACATGGCTTTCGCAATACGTGTGTGGTATTTGGTCCCACCAACCATGTTGGGAAGTCCTGACATCACTTCTATAAGGATAACCCCTATCACCCCTCAGGATACCACAATGGTTAACAAAATTCCCGTAGTAGTGCCAGCTAATGCGGCCAAGAAAACCAAAAAAAAGGGAAGAAAATCGAAAACCCCAAAATACCTAGGGCATTATAACCTTGTGAATTATGTGATATTGTAGGCCATCCTACCAATATTTTCCCAGAGTTATATGAAACCTCTTTTAAAAACCAAAAGAAATGCCGCGGCCTCAATTTCCCATAAAAAGGAACAAGCCACAAAAAATCAAAGGAAAGCATTTTGCACCAACCACGCATGTGCTATATGCGATCGTTATGGGCATTACACCCATCATTGCCCAGAGATGCCACGATATAGGGATGCCCTGCAAGCCCCAGAGAAATCGTACCAATAGGACCCCTCAAATCCGCCCATGAAAATGGATGAGGGACAACCTAGAACTATATTGTATCTACGAGAGGATCCTACATCTTGCTCATACATAGTCACCCCAACGACCTAAAGATGGCAAACAGAGGCCACTCGCTTGACCCTAGTTTGCGCATTGTAAGATGAGCCAAACTACTTAGTCACATAGTGTCCCTAATTAGGGCGTTTAACCATTAGTACCAAATCCCTCACGTTGCCCAAAGCAGCTTAGTTCGGCATCGATGACATACGTGTCAAATTTGTCGAAGAAACCACCATGCGTGTCATTGTCCCCATATCCATCAGTTCCGGTCCATGTTGGATTTCATGCGATGCTTCATCGCTGAAAACTCTAACTTGGCCGACTCAGACATGGAATCCACAAATAGTACCACCACCCAAGGGACAGAAACAATAAGTACCATATTAGATGTGTCTGAGGAGAGACAGTCACCTAAAATAACACCTCCCCCCCATTATCGCCCTCAAGCTCTTATCCATCTCTGCACACTTTATGATGAACGATATCACTTCATCACTGATTGTGCATCCCTAGAGCTATTTCAGAGATGGTATCTAGTCAAACCTATATACTAAAATACCTTACGATTAGTCCAGTATTCATGTCTAGTGTGTTCAGGAGACCACCCAGTCTGTGGTTGTCCCTATATCCTCCAATTCCATTCGACGTTAAATATTTTATGCCAGGGCATAGTACACCTCGCCGCAGTAGACGAATCTCATTCGGAATCCATGGAAAATTCGACAACGCAAGAAAATGTGACAACCAGGTCCATTTTCTTCATGTCATCAGAAAACAGCCAAGAAAGGGGCACATCACCACCCCCAACTGCCGCTCACAGATAAGCTCAACATGTGCATTATGCGAATCACGTAATCACTTGGTTGCCCAATGCCCGAACTTAAGATCATTCCGCAAATGGTACCCAATCACTCCAGCAATCCAAAGGGAATGGAGAACTAGGGAAAAACAAACTTGTCTAATTTTTCATGACAGCCATTAGACTCGACACTATACTTGCATCTCCCAGTTTCGACCTTGGTAGACTGCATACAATCATTGGCTATCCAATACCCAAATATAAATGGTCTAGAACCAAGGAATCCTAACGGAAGGCAAACTGCCCCAAGGCAGCTTACCCCCCATTATTACCAAAATATTACGAAATCTAAGATGACCCATCATCCCAGCAGGGCCCAAAACCAGCCTAATACGACATGTGGGTTGTGTGATAGAAATGACCACAGAGTCAATCAATGTCAGGAACTCAAGAAGCTCAATGACAGTCTTCGCATGGTCACCACCATCTCACTCATCAATCTCTCCAATCAAGAGAATATTACACAATGTTATTGCAGGATTTTCTCACAATTCCACCATACTATAGATTGTGAGTACCTCCCAAGGCTAAGAGCGGCAAGGGCAACATTGAGTCTAAAATCCCTAAAATAGACAAACCAACCAAAACCAAAGACTCAGAGATAGTAGAAGCTTAAACATGCCCTAATGCCCAATCATCTTTGAGCTTCCACTTCAGGCATAAAGAGTAGTGTTGGTTCTCATACCATATACTCGATAAGCACCTTGATACCATGCACCATTTGCACAAGTCACAATCACGAAACAGAGTTGTGTCTCTTAATGGAAATATTTAGGCACCTTTGCACTCAGCACAACTTCCAAATATACGAAAGTGCAAGTACCCTCAGTACACCACGTGAGGAACATAAGCTTGTTCTCACATAAGCCACCACAATGGAAATTCCTCCACCATCCAACATCAACGACACACAACACCACATAGCTTTCATCTCATTATGCATGGGAACCATGATTCGTGCTGCTTCTCATCTGTGATTGGTGTCGATACCGCTACAACTACAATAATAGTTGTACCATCAATGGTGCAAACTCAACCATTCTACACCCTATCAACCTCATCTGGTTGCACAACATCAACTATGGAATCCTATTCATGTATATCAACCAGCTCTGTGAGGCCCAAATCAACTCCTCACTGCCTCACACAAACCAATTCCCCATTAAATGCCTTGTTCCATTCAGACGAGGATATTCTAGAGGCCATGACGGAACTAGATTGTCTATGGGACGCAATGCATCACTGCTAGTTTTTCTTCCATAAAAAACATTCAGTCCTAACAACCCAGAAACCAAAGAGATATATGCCATTGAATCAAAAGAATTCCTCCCATATGGGAAGGTAGACTGGTTCAAAAATCCCATCTCGGCGCCTGACGTGTTCGAAGAAGGAAATATGCCAAATATTTCACCAACCATTAGGGTAAATATCTCGAGAAAACCAGGAAAAATCGAAGAAATATCACTGGGAGCAGCATGCTCCCCAAACGAGGTAGTCGCTTACACAAACTTGCTACAATATTACAGATACATCTTTGCATGGGATTATTCGGAAATGTCGGGGCTTAGCCCCACTATTGTAGAGTGCCACATTGACACTTGGCGTGACATACCATTGGTACGCAAAAAGCAACGTCAATTGCACCCATCTAAGGTAGAAGTGATCAAGCAAGAAATCGACAAGCTTCACAAAGTCGAGTTCATCTACCCAATAGCTTACACATCGTGGGTTTCCAACCCTGTTCTCGTCATGAAAAAATAGGGCACCATTTGCGTTTGTATTGATTTCCGAGATTTGAAAAAATCTTGTCCCAAGGACAACTACCCTACCCCGTTCATCGACCAAGTCATTGATTATTACGCTGGTCACTAGGCCCTGTCCTTTATGGATAGATTCTCAAGGTATAAACAAATTCAAATCTGACATACAGATTCGTACAAGACAAAATTCACTACCCCTTGGGGCACATTCAGATACCAGGTTATGCCATTCGGTCTTAAAAATGCTAGAGCCACCTTCTAGCAGGCCATGAACTATATCTTCTATGACCTATCCCACCTTACCCTAGCTTATTTGGATGACCTCACCATTCGATCCAAGAAGCGAAGTGATCATTTGGAGGATTTACGATTAGTATTCCAAAGATGTCGAAATTACAACTTATGCTTGAACCCTATCAAGTGTGCCTTCTGTGTCAATGCAGGTTGACTATTAGGAGTTATTGTGTCCCAGCAAGGGATTCGAGTGGACCCCCTCAAGTTTGAGGAAATCAAAGAGGTGCCACCACCCAAAACCCTCAAGAAACTTCAAAGCTTGTATGGGAAATCCAACTTCTTGAGACGATTTGTCCCAGATTACGCCACTTGCGCACAAGGATTCATGCATCTTCTCCATCAGGATATCCCATTTAAATAGGACAATCAAGCTCAAAAATCGTTTGAGGCACTAAAAGAAAAATTGTCTTCAGCCCCATTGATCAGTCCACCAGATTATGAAAAATAATACACCCTATACCTATCAGCATTAGAGACCTCCATAGCTGGGGTGTTAGTCCAAGACGAACCTGATGGTAAAGAACATGTAATTTATTACATCAGTAAGAACTTATCTAGCCCCACCTTAAGATATGAACTCGAAGAAAAAACTGCACTAGCCCTTATACATGCAGTAAAAATTTTTTGGTGCTACATCATCCTGCTGACTACAACAATCGTAGTAGTTATCAACCCATGAGATACCTGCCAACCCGCCATCTAATGAACCACAAATGTGCTCGATGGGTATTCATACTATAGGAATTTGATCTGCAGTTTAGCTCCCCCAAGAGAAAAAAATCTTTGATCTTAGTTGAGTTCATCACTGACCTCCCAAGTTGGACTAAAGGATCCCTAGTTAACGACTCACTACTAGATGAACATCTATTTATAGTGACAATTTACGATCCTTGGTACGACGATATCCTCTTTTTTTTATGAACCCAAAGTTCAATCCAAATCGCACACGTGATGACCGAAGGCTCATATGCCACCAGGACCCTTGATACCTCCTCATGGGGGACATCCTTTATCGACGAGGGATCGATACTATCCTACGATGATGCCTCACACACAACCAAGCGGAGAAAACCCTAAATTATTGTCATAGTGGAGCTTGCGGAGACCACCTCTTCGAGATGACTACCGCCCAAAATGTCCTACGAGATAGTTATTTTTGGCCCACATTATTTCATGATTGCATTCAAGCAGTAAAAAGGTGTGAGCGATGCCAAGGCTTCACCCACAAGGAAAGAGCACCTCCCGCTCCTCTACACCTCGTCATCGTAGTCGGTCCCTTTTGCAAATGGGGAATCGACTTTATGGCTTGCAACACCACATCATCTGGAAACCATAAATACATAATTGTAGTCGTTAAATATTTTAAAAAGTGGGCAGAATCTATGCCCACATATCAAAATATGATAGAAAATGCTACACGATTTCTTTTCAACCATGTCATTGCACGATTCAGTGTGCCTAAGGATTTATTCTCTTATCACGGAAAGCATTTCGAAAACGAAATATTCCAGGAGATTTCCCATCACCTAGGATTCACATATGAATTCGAGTCGCCATACTACCCTCCGTCCAATGGGCAGGTAGAATCTGTCAACAAAGTGTTTAAAACAATGTTACATCGTATGGTTAATAACCGTAAAAAAAATAGGCACCATATAGTTTTTTCAGCCCTGTGGGCATACCGCACGAAAGTTAAAAACTAAACAGGATTCACACCATTCCAACTAGTGTACGAGTTAGAAGCCGTGATTCCCATTGAACGCGAAATCCCCAACTTACACGCAGACATCGAACTCCTCGATGATACTCAGCCTTTAGAGCAATGATTGGTATAGTTAGAACTCGTCGATGAAAATTAACGAGAGTCACTCCAACATAATGAGGCACATAAAAAACAGGTAAAATCATCATTCGACTGCAACATCACCCCTCGTTCATTTACTGAGGGAGAGTTATTCCTTTGCTACGATGTTGTAAAAGAAGCCTTAGGACCAGAGAAATTAGAAACATTATGGAAATGTCCCTAAATTATAAAACATTGCCTCCTCAAGGGGGCATACATCCTATCAGATTTTGACGGTACATGCCTAGCTAACCCCGTCAATAGGCTCTACCTCAAAAAATTTCACCCATAAGGGTAGGAAGTCTCAGCCTTAGAGATAAGATGCATGTAGCATAATTTTTTGATATGATCACAATTATCGAGGACCTGTTATAAAAAATTCTCTGGTGTCAGAGATGGATCGTCCCCCCATCCACTATTTTGGATTCGTTGATGGATCCTCACGATGGTCAAAAAATCTAACAGCAGTCACTTGGGCCATATAATATCCTGACTCATTGCCTTTCCTCACCAACGAAGTATGTATCTTATCTAATACCAATAATCAAGTAGAATATGATGCAATCATCGGGCTGCTGAGCAATGCCTCCAATCAAGGTAGAAACCAAGGCATTCGCCATCTACATGTCTACCTTGATTACCAGCTAGTGGTATCACAGTTAAACCAATATTTTGAAGTACGAAATTCAAAACTCTTTAGGAATTATTTGAATGCACGAAGATTAAGTCATTAGTTTGATCATATTACATTCACATATATACCAAGAATTCAAAACCAGATGACTGATCGCATAGCTAATCACATCCTAGACTGGAATGCATCTCATATAAACCATCATCCATAGAAAAGAAAAACACAAAAACATAGATATCCATCATAGGTACATAACATCCATCAATAAACACAAACAAATAACCATAGACACATCATCAGAGCCGCAAAAAATATACATCTCACATATATACATCAAAAAATATATGAGTCACAATATACAAGTCATGTCCCTGACCATAATGTTAGTCAAAAAATATGTCTACGTGTCATCAAAAAATAGGGAAGCATCCTCATATCGGGCGCTTTCCCCGAACACATGAAATATATAGGGCTGATCCCTGCCAGGTGGATCCTCTGGATCCACAGCTGCACCCGGTGCCAGTGCAGGTGCAGCAGCCAAAACTGCAAGTGCCACACAGTGCAAAGTCGAGCGATGCTACGTATCTCAAGCCATTAGTGTCTCGAGCCATGTGTCGTCCAAGTCATCAGAAAAATCATGGGTTGGCATCCCCTGGGTAAACCTCTCTAAAAGACTCGATGAATCGGCCAAATCTGTTGCACGAGCATCCGCAACCTAGACCCGAGCCTCAGTAGCAACTAGCTGCTCCTCGACTGTTGCTGCTCGAGCCTCAACCGCCTCGGCATGGGCAAGAAGGGCAACATCCCCCCTGGCAGTGGCAGGACAACTTCCCTCCCCTAAAGGCCAACACCACCTCCCTACCACCTAACCTAGGCTGGATCGGCCCCACCTGGGCCCCTCCTTAGTGGCTGATGCCCCACCAAGGAGGCAAGACGACGCCCCGCAGATCCCACATATGAAAGAGAAACAAAAATAGTGTCAGTGTCACCATGAAAGACATATAAATATACACATCATAAAATGCTCAAAAACTGCAAAAAAACATCAAAGGTCATACCTATGGGATCCCCCACGTAATCGACTGGAAGACCCATATCTGGGTCCCCCCGAAAATCCATAGCCGAGTATGGATAAATATAAAAACATCTATGGGTTCACCTAGAACCACGCCTCAACAGTCACATCCTAGTAGTGACCAACCTCCCCTCCTCCACCACGGGGCATCATGGGTGCCCACCGCCGCATCCGAGGATCCCTAGGAGGACCTAGGGACACTGGCACAAAGGATCTAAGCATCACCACCCTCTTGAACATGATACTACACAAAATGCTAGCATAGGTGAAGACCTTCGACCCCCCTTAGACCTTCCCTAGTTGTGACACCATGCCATCATAAACATGGCATGCCCAGTCATAGAAGTGATCGGCCCGTAGCCATCGCAAGACACCAATATGAGGACCCGACTCCCTGTTGGGTGATGATGACACTGTCAGGAAAACTATCATCGTCAGGGCACACCTCTAAGATAATTCAGTTACAAAGTCAATACAAACACATCCCTGCGTAAGAGGGTCGCCACTGCAATGATGCTCATCCCAACGTCAAATTTTCACCCTCCTAGCAGGGAGTGGATGTGGAAGAGCCTCCCCCTAAGGAAATAAACCAGTCACAAAGTAAACATCCATCTCCAGATGGATGACAACATCTCTACGCCACAACACCATCACTCGTCGTCTCATGTTCCAACAGTAGACCAGGAAATAGAGAAGACTATCATGTGATCTCAAAAGGTAGTTCTCTAGAAATTTCAACAACCCCCACTAACCAAAATCCCCCGATCGTTAGGGTCTTGTGCCACAGCTGCGCAAAGATCAGACCAATCTCACTCACACCACAACATCTTGTTACCAGAAAAAACCAAAAAATTAGTGGCCAAAATTAAAAAACCAAAAAATTAAAGTTTTTTCCCATCATCGCGCCTATGTAGAGAATAGGCACAATGACCACGTGTATGCATCAGACACAGATGCATGCATCATCATGCAAAAGCTTCGTCAAGCATGATAACCTCGCAGGAAGACTTGCTTCTTTGTGAGGTCCGCGCAGCTCAACCTCAATCGCCTGTGTGGTCGAGGCAAAAAAATTGACAGGAAATCTGTACAAATCACATTTTTATGGACCCCCCAGACAAAAAATGATAAAATTTAAAAGCAGGACGTTCAGGGCCCTACCTGACATTGACGGCGTGAATCCAGGGTACTTAGGCTGACTGCAATGGCAAGAAATTCTCGAAAGCAAGGGCGCAGTTCTGACCTCAGACTCTCAAAAGACACAAATGAATTGAAATGAGTCATATTGGCTAATATATCACCCTTTTCTCATTATTTGACAGACCATAGCTGGAGCTCAGAACGCCCAATCGTAAAAACACAAGAAACAAAGTGATCAACACTTCATCATGGTCAAGATAGGCCCCAGACATCCATGCCTCAGGAAAATTCATTTTTTGAGTCACAGCTAGTATGCCCTCTCTTATCGCTTTCCATTCAAAGTTATTTTCAACATGCTTGAATAGAAAAGGTGCTTTTACTTGGGGTATTGGTTGCATGTATTAAAAAAATGTTGAATCACCAATCGCCCCATCCACTAAAGGTATAAGAGCATGTATCAATTTATCCCTAGCATGATAGGCTCCCCAAAGAAGCTTTGCATATCCTGACATCATTTCTCCATAGAGAACAACTATAGTTTCCAATTACCCGACGATGTTTATCATCACCTCACCTTGCACATGGTAAACATTCTCATAGGTTAGTAGAACCTCACCCTCCATGGCATCCATGACTCATGTAGACCATACAACAAAGGTCTGGAGCCATGGCCATAAAATCTAAGTCTGGGAAGTACTTCATGTTCACTAATCTGTCATACATCAAGTCAAGTTTCACCCATGTCATGATAACACCCCTCTCCCGAACTACCATTCTCATTAGCAGATTGAATATGCACCACTGCGTCTCACACTTAGCCTATCACATCCCCACCATCATAGCCCATCTGCGACATTGTTAATCCACTTCATCACCCCTACACCGAGACCAACCAATGGGGCCCCCACCCTTAGTAAAACACCTTCCTCACACCATAGTTACGGATTATTTTCATGTTTATTGGGACACCCATCCATCCACATTTCTCACTTGGCAGCAGTCCCTAATCACCCTTGGTCGGAGCTTCGCATTCTTTACCAAACCTCACCATGGGAATCATCATCGCCCATTTATGTCATCGATCCTCTTGACATTCGACTTCAACATAAATTTTCATGTTAAGATGGTATCGTACTTCATAATCGTTGTGCTCTATCAGAATTCATCAAAGACCTGTGACATGATAAGCATCTCTTTCAGCAATGCTTACACGAGAAGGTCCCTAACAGTCAGAGACCCATGCATACAATAAGAATATGTTCTAAAAACAAACATGCAATACCAAGATTATGCACGTGGGCACCACATTCAACATTCTTTCATAGAAAAAATTCCACTGAGGGCGACAACAACCATCGTCATCAACCAATAGCAAGTCACTACCACAAAAGTGACATAAATAGAATCTCTATTTGTCAAATAAGCTTATCTAGTAAAAAAAATCACAAGCATGGGACATGCCCACCTTGTAGGAATATTTTATTCACTCTATCTCTTGCAGGGTTCCAACAGAGAACGGTGCCTCTTTTCACTCATGGCAAGGGGTCTCCAACCTCGGTTTTCAAGCAAGTTAGTCTCTCTCTCTCTCAAAAGGACTACACATAAGAAGAAACTATAATTTATTTCGGTTATACAGTTTCCTAGAACTCATACATTAGGGGGGAAATGTTAACACTGAAAAATCATACAAGGAAAAGAGATTCAAAAATGTGAAGCATAAGGTACAACTTAATATTTACAGGGAAGAAATACATTACATGAGCTTAAAATTTTAACTTTTCCTAAGTTCAAGCAGGTAAATTTTTGGACCGCACACTGGAAGCACTGACCCTTAGTGATCATTGCAACTTTTTCTTCGATAGCCATGAAGAACATCGCGGCTATCCCTCGAATAGCCCTACGGACCTGAGGATGTGGAAAGTCACCATTCGGGATGACTTGGCACACTTGGAGAAAAATATTCTCACTCAAGCTAGCCAAGTACAGTTGCCTTGGAGCCACATTGAGGCTTTAGTGCAACACATCCATATTGTAACAAGAGAGGGAGGGAAATTTTGAAATTTGTCTATAAAAGACAACCATTTGAAAAGGAATGGGAGACACATTGTTATGCTGACCAAATTTCTCCTCAACAAATCAACTTGTGTTGTCCAGTAGCAAGAGGATTGGAAGGATTTAGTTGTTGGCCATCCAACACCTCAATCCAAAAGAGAATAGTTCACCACATGTCCGTCGATCTACCATCCTTTGAGAGGAAAGAGAGGCTTGTTGAAAGCTTGAGGGGAAGAGACCCCCTTGTCTTGGATATTGCATCTCCAAAGCTCGAAGGATCCCCTACAATAGATTTAGCATTCTATCTTCTACTACCACCAGCACCTAATAAAGGGAGAGATCTCTCCATTGTTGAGTTATTAGTGTGTTTTCTCTATTGAGCATGTTTCTTGTGCATGTTGTTTTGTTTTTGTTTCTTTGTTTATGTAGCATGTTATGTTTCCATTTAACTTAACTTATTACATGTTGAAATTTTTCCACTAACTTTTGACAAACCAATTTGACCAGTGACTTGCTTGTAGGAAAGAAACCTCCCTACTAAGCATAGTGTATTTCGTCCGCCCATGCCCAAAATACACTACAACAAAGACATTCAAGATGAATTAGAAAAGATGGTGATGACAAATTGCAAGATTTTGAAAAACCTAGTTGAACGACCAAAACGACAGAGAAAAGTACAACTCCAAACATGTGCTATAAAAGGTTTCCAGACATTTGCAAATACAGTGACTAATAAATGTTCTCATGAAAAAAAGAAAAGTTCATGTTAGAACATGCATATATAACTTTGACTCTACACCTAGAATGAGTTTTTAATTTAAGCTTGAGTGGTAGATATCATCCATAAGTTGTCAGTTACATAAAAATAAAACTTTCGTGCTAATACCAATTTGAGCTGTGAGAAAAGTGCAACAAAATCCATACATTGTCACACCAAGATAAAAATTAAAGAAACTAAAATTCTTCAAAAGAAGTTCCCTAGAAGGGCTAGTAACTTGAAGATAAACCAGAGAATTCTTCAAAAGTTTAAAATGCTCTATAATGTCAGTAAGATACTAAAAAATGTAAGCCAATTATATGACCGAATGCATCAGAATACTCAAATTTCCCTAATTTAACTAATGGTTTAATAAAGGCATGCAAAAAATATGGAAATTGCACTTCCCTTTTGTAGGCATAATCAAATATTTCTAATGACCTTCTACTATGGTTAAATACTTAAGAAAATGAATATGATAGAACTTCGTAAAATTTTTGAGGTCACTCACTTAGGACAATGCTTATTTGTACTGCTACCTATAATGTAAGTGGAACAAGGGAATTTAAAACCCCTTCCAAAGGTCGTACAATACAAACTTTCTTGTAGTTCCAAATGGTAAGATTGACTGGTGGTGATGAGACAAATTCCTACTGAGATTGATCACTTATAAAAATGTCACATGGTTCAGAGAGCATAGAATGTAGACGGTAAAAGATACATGTTGGTCCAAAGCTCAAAGAATTTACTTGTCCACAACTAAAAAAACTCTGAAATAGTCGATAGTTTCTCTAAATTCATTGGTGTAAGCAATTGAAACACGTACAATAAATATTCTAAAAACAATCTATTGTTCAGATGAGAAAGTTGAAGTTTTTTGCATGTACGAAGGATATAGAAAGTATTATCATATTAGATGACATCTTTGGGCTTGATATTAATATACATCATTAACTCCATTCTACACTAGTTATATTTCTGAGTTTGGCATATCAAGATACTGTATGAGGAATTGTATCAAACATTTTGCGTGTGAATAAAACATTTTCCATACATATTCATGACCACAATGCCCACAAATACATTGGAATCACACCCGATTCTAATGATATGCTAATGAATTATTTTTCCTTCTTGTAGAGATGAAATCCTAGCACAAGCCTTGAGTAAATTGGGGGAAAGTAAACTTATCTGGTGATATCCTGCAAGCCTCATTTAGAAATATATTTGGATAAATTTCTCATAGTTTCTATCCCTGGTAGACCATGTTCACAAGTTTGTCCATATAGTTATGAATTCCCACATAATCAAGAAGAAGAGAAGGCATTGTTCTGTTCTCCCCTAGTGTATCTAATTCCATGGGACTCAAAAAAAAATGGAAGGGAATTTCTCTAGGGAACTGCAGAACCATAATATGCATAGAGAAAAAATATATAAGTGGACACAAACCTGAAATTAGTCAACGTCATTATGAACTTAATGGCCAACATGGTTGAATTGGAATGTGAATACCATGGATTCTAATGTACCATTGTATTCCTCGTTTGCTTCATGTTTTATTATGACAAATAACTTTAGAGTTATGATGTATTTGGTCTCAGACCCAAATGCATAGTAACCCAAAACCCCAAAATCTCCATAGGTGACAGCAATGATAAACATGGTCAGACCTGGAATGCACCCAAATTTATGCTTCTGATCTGCCACAACCTCTAGGGGAAGAACCATGTTGACCCCTTCAAAGCAATAGATTACCACTCCAACACCATAGGGAATCATGCTAAAACTAGTAAAGGTCTCTAAATTAGGGGCATTTTGAATATGTTGAAACACATCCTCCACCATTACAATCAACATTACTGCAATGTCTACAATATCAATGAATATACTAAAAAGAGCCAGGTGGGTGAGGGTTTGAATCGTGTTAAGGAACAACTGAAAGAGGAAAACGACCCAGATGATGACATTCTTTGTAGCAATACCCAGTATTTTAGATCTTTCCAAAAAAGGTTAATGCAAATAATTACAACCCATATTTGGCTCTGATCTGGACATCAAATATGATAAGTTATTTCCAATGAAGATAAAATAACCACTACAAAAGCTCGCCTACATTAGCACTATCACAAAATCCACCATCAACTTCCGGGCCTGCCCGCTCACAAGAAACCCTAGATACCCACTCACAAGAAACCGTACATCCCCAAAGATGTCAGTTTTGATATAGCAATCCTTCTCCAGCTTCCTCTTGGTCCATACCATCAGCATCATGCAGTAATGTGTGATCCCCCCCCCATCGTTCCCAACATTATGATTCCTACAAGCCATCTCATTTTCATGAAAGTGTAAGGCAATCCCACGATGCCTACTCGAACAATGGCGATCAAGATATTGTAGAAGGATTTGAATATTGATGAAAGGGCCCCGACTTCCCTGATTGTGACGAATTATTATGGGTAACATACCTCGTGAGGCAGAGATAAAGTCGCACTCGTGCCCTCTCCGGGAACCAATTTTCCGGCACCGGGATTAACGTTTAGTTTTGATCCCATTCATAGGCTTCCCACCACCAGTGTTATCTCATGGATTTTGCCTATCACAAGTCGTTAGATGAGAAAAAGGTTAAAAATGAGCATGGCTAACATGAATCATGTCTAATTGTGCCTCCTTCGAAACTGAACCAACATTAATAGTATATAAAAAAAAACTCAAGTGTTTTCAAAAACTCACACTCCAATCAAATATGACCTTTGCGAAGCATTCACATCAAGGTTTCTAGTTCTATTCCCTGAGAAATTATTACGTTGTATAAATTTATATACAATTTATAGATTAGTGATGATAGAGTGGCCATATTTTCAAAAATATGTGTTTAAACATTTAGTTTAGTATTTATAAGTGATATTTATCTTAAATTTTTTGGTTTTACATAAATTAGATGTGATATTGAAATTTTGGGATATCTTTTCAACTACTTTGATTTTCTCTTGTAATTAAATATTTGTAATTGATTGAAAAATTATTATATAATAAATGGTATTTTTAATTCAGCTTTTAAAGTGAATTATTTATCCTATATTAATATGGGATAAAATGTTGTAAAATGTATACAACATTTACATAGAAAATCAAAATGGGGGTAGAAACTAAAGTTAGTGCATAATGATCCTGGATTTGTTTATCGAATTTTGGTGGGTGAAAGTTTAACTAAGTGTACTTTACATATTTGAAAAATTAAAAAAAATACTTTTGATGTAAATATGAAAATGTTATGGCTTCTTATAAAACTCTAAAATCATGTTTAATAGGGAAACTTGATCTTGAAACCTATAAAATATGTTTACAAATGTCCCCTTAAGGTTACTTCAAAACGTCTCTGGCTCTATTCATATAATATAGTTTTGTGTTATTCCATGTTGGTTTTGATTTTGAGCGATAGTTTACTCAGCATATAAACTTCATATTATTTTATGTCAAGGGGAGTAATGACAGAGTGGTTTTTATTTTTTTATATTTTAAATCATTGTAAAAAGTGAAGTGAAGGAAAAATAGTAATCTTCTCTACTAATAAATTGGTCGGTTATGGGGTGAGTATGTTTATTTTCTCAATTTTAGTTTCCTCTAGACATGGTGTGGTTCTTTGCATGTTACATAATAATTGAAAACATTTATCTTGTGATATTTTAAAATTTATTTCTACAATTATAAAATCTTATTTTTAGAATGTTATGTAAGTGTGTATGTGTAATAATAAATTGTAGAAAGTAGCTAATATCAATATATGAGTCATAACAAACCATCATCATTGTGCAAATGAGGGTGTGTATAAAGGTAATAAACTTCCTAACTTTCATATGAACATAATGGTTGATTAACTTTCTTTTGCAAAAATGGTTGATTGTCATTCTTATGTATTCAATATACACAATAATATACTTAATATGAGTTAAACATGTCAACATGTCACTTGAGGAAAACTCATTCCTTATAACCACATGAGATAAATTGAATCGAAAAAATTTGTGGTATGTGGTTTCAACCTACATAAAAAATCATTATTAAAGGTTTCAATTTGGATAATTAAATTTCTAGTGTCCCACTTGAACGTTGGGATGGGAAACTGATCTGAAAATGGAAGGTACTTGAAAAGGGTGCAAGGTATCCATTTTCAATTATGTAAATGAGTGCAAAAATACTCTAAGTTTAAATTTGAAAATGTGAGAACTTCATATTTCTAATATAGAGATAGACTGTAGGGGCATTTACCGGATATTTAACCTTTCAAAGAAATGATGAATCCAGAGGCTACCTGGCCCTCTTACAGACTCTGCCTAAAGAAATAATAGAAGTAAACACTCAGATTTAATTAAAATGACCTTGCTAGTGCTTTGAACTTATCTGCAACTTTTCGGGCTGTAGAAGTCCTCAAATTCCTTTGAAACCACTTCCAATGGCTTCATAAGGTCAAAATTATCTGAAATAGAGCTTTGGTTCACCTCAAACTGATAACCACAACTCAAAATAGCTCAAACCCCAAAATGGCCATGGTGACCCTGAAAACTCTCCTAAAGGTTTTCAGCCTCTGAAAGTCTTCAAACAGAGCTAAGACCTATTCCAATGGCTCTGGAATGCAGGAAATAGTTGAAAATGACTTTTGGTTCACCAAAAAAGGTTAACCACAACTCAACCAAACTTAAAACCCAAAATGGCCCTAGTGGCTCAGAAAGCTTCTCCGAAGCTAAACAGGCTGAAAATGAGCTCCCATGGCTCTAAAACCTGCGCCATCCAGTCCAAAATGCTAAGAACATACGAAATCAAAAACAATTTCGTTCCAAAAGGTTGAGTAATGAGAAAGTTATGACCAAAACAACTTTGCCCCAATTTCCTCCACTAAATGTGGGGCAACTGCCAGTTAACTCCACTAAAAGTGGAAGTCTGCCTAAATTTGGGAGCGCCTCCAAAATCTCCGCCATATTAAAATCCACTTAACTGAAGCTTAATTAAATATTAAACTTGAGATTAGGCTCCTTAAGCGCTCTTAATCATTAAGCTCCCACACTGGTCATATGATGAGGTTCCATGGGAGGAGGGCTGGCCCCTCCGTGCTCCGCCGGACCCACTCCACTAAAAGTGCAATAACTTCTTCATACGGTGTCTGTTTTTCGAACCATTTACGGCGCCGAAATCAGGAAGACGAGACCTATGAAAAACTCTTGGTTTCAACCAATTTTGAACATTTTCAATTTTGAGTTTTTTTCCATGGCTTGGACTTGAGCTCCTGATCACACCTCCAAAATGAGAGGCTTTTGGACCCCAAAAGCTCACTAAAATTCTGAAACTGAACTGTAGTACAGAAAATGAGAGAATAACGACATCCTCTTCTCTTCAGCCTCCAAAAATTTTCTTGAATTTCCAACTGTTCACATGGCGAATTTTGCTGAATGAGCCACGTACTTGTGCCGAATCTCGACCAAGTTTTCTCGCCATACCAATCTGCCATACTGAAACCAGCAATGACACTTGCTGAAATTTGTGCCCTCTTTGCTTGCATGCCTTTCCAACTCATGGAATCTTGCACTACTTTGCACTGACACTTCGTTCTCTGCACCAAACGACACCAAAGGCATCTTGTGCAACATACGACATCAACAACCAGTTGACAATGAAATGTGCTATACAAATGACACACAAAATCTGTAAAAAAAGTGTGCACACAATAGACACAAGTTGATAAACATGTATGACACAATCGACACAAGTCGATAAGCAACAAGATACATCTTGACAAACATATGTGTATGTATCATGTACAATGAACTATATACAGTTCGCTAATTACACATACAACCTCTATGTACATGTGCAACTTCAACTCTTCTTTTCAAATACCAACAAGTACATCATCCCAAAAACATGTGGGTGATTAAGAGCTGAACCAAAAGACATTGCTGCAACATAAGTGAGTATCATACTCATCTTTTACACCTCCATGGCGAAATTTTGCAACAACAAAGAAATTCCTTCAACTGAAACTGCTTTTACATGCAATCTTGCATCAAATTTTCAACTGAAATACATGCATACCAAACTGAAATTTGCATGTACAAAATGAGTATGACTTACTGCATTAAGAAGTTAATCCACTTCCTACCAAGCCAACTCCATGGCGTCTTTTGTTGCAACCGCAATTCTTCATGTGAATCTTTCATTTCCACATTGATAATGGACTCCATAGATCCACTTACGCCAAGCTTTTTGTCATCCACCGGAATATCCCCCTCCCTGTGGATCACTTTCAAACTTGCATTCTTTCATAAAGAAAGTAGAGTAGGCTGGTTTCCAAGGGTCATAGCGATGCTCCAAATGCCCACCCAGGCACGATTGAATCAAAAGGTAGTATGATCCTACGACGGGTTACTTTCTTTCATCAAGTAGGCATATAAAGGTAACGACTCTAATGTTTTTCATTGGAAAGGAGGGCTTGGGCAAACACTTTTAGCATTGCTATTTACCTTTCTATCCTACTATAATACTATCCGTTTTACCTACCACTACCAACCAACAATATTTACATTTACATTCTTTGCATAAACTGTCAGTGAGGCTCACATACCTTAACTTTGATCTTACCAGCGGCTTGGGCTGGCACTTACAAGCATTATTCGTATTGACCAACCTACATAAAGACTTTCTTTTTGACCTTACTAACCACTTGCTTGAGGAATGAAATGTGGTGGGTACGGCACTATTGCTATTGTTTTGGCCGGCCGGGCTGAACCTGGGGTCATCTACTAGTTATGAATTAAGATGGCATTGCTAGGAGGACCTTTAGATGCTTACATTATTAATGTAAGTCAGTGGCACAGGAACAACCGTGGGAGAATTCTGCGTGGGAAGGGAACTGCCCCATTGGATGGATGGGATACTTCCTACCTTACTGAAACTTACAGCGTCAGATCGGATAGAAGGAAGGGATTCACATAGAGTTTGTTGAACGAGTAGGTAGGGTCAACATACATCATTCACCAGCCTTACCATAGCTCTTTAGTCATTTTTCTGGGTAGGGGACCATCATAACTTGGATTTAAGAGGAGCAAATACTTGGAATCAATTAGAACCCACTGCAAGGAATAGGCCTATTTGCCTTTCATTTTTGTGCCTGCTCTCTTTCACTTTATTACTTTCACTTTATTACTTGAAGATACATAAGGTTAGGGAAGGTGGTCAGAATGAATGGGTGCATGGGTTAATGGGTGGCCCCCCCGTCCCAGAGGTGCGGGAGTTAGCATCAGTTAAACGCAGATAAGGATCTTTTACTCAAGTACTCCCACCCCTTATAAAAATGGACGGGGAGCACCTAATATGATCGAGCCAATACCTTTACTTAGTTTTCGCAATGCCAAGAGGCGATGCACTCTATTACGGTAATACATGCCCCGACTCCATGCCAGGAGGAAATAGATACTTGTAGGTTTTTGAAAACGATGGAGCATTTATTCTTTGATCTCTTCTTTTCAGTTTTGGAAATGTATTCTTTTCTCTTTGGGAACCAATGGAGGACGGAGGGCTTGCCAGACATAAGGCCCAAAGGGATTTCTTGCTCACCTTCCCTAAAAAGGTGAGGGTGAGGGTGAGCTTGCCGAACTCTCAACAACGAAGAGGTAACGTGTGAGGAGACGACCCGGTAGGCCCGGTAGGGGCTCACTATTCATATGGTGAGGGGGATTGACCAACAGGAGAGGAGTATTAACGCTAACCATTCATATGGTTAGGAACAACTCTCTTTTGGGGGAGGGGACCCCCAAAAGAGAGGAACGCGAAGAACCCTCGGGCCGCCATCGACTTGGCCGAGGTTACGAGGTCAAGGAGAGCGTTTAGCTCATCTCGAACAAAGGACCGGAGGTACTCACTATTCATATGGTGAGGGATTTATCGCTCGACCGACAGGGGAGGGAGAGGGCCACCATCAGGGCGAGGACGTCTTCTTGAATGATGTTTTGGAATCGATACACAATAAGAGCAGTGTTTGAGCTGCCGCTAGCCGAGACACGAGAATAACAGTTTGTGAGCTGCCGCTTAGACCGGGGGAGACCTTACCCACTGCTCACCGCCTGTCAGAGCCGAGAAAATGAACATCATTCCCACAAGCAAGGTCAATTTATGTATACCAATAGGAAATCAGTCAGTAAGTACCTGTAAGCCCATAGGAGGAGATCTTATCCCCATTGAATAAAATCATTCCCTAGATCATTGACAAGAGCCCAAAGCCCATATCCACCGGTCAATGTAAGTCTGCCAATGAAATAGTACATTTCAGGTGCCAATGCTTGTTACTCTTTTCCGGTATTGGTATATATCTTTATGATTTCTATGCCGGTTACTTCATGCACTATATAAGGATGGTACTTAATTAGGGTTGTAATCTAAATGGCCGGTACAAAATCCCAGGGAGATCAATATGCCAGTCATAGCCTCCATACATCGCCTTATTTGCTTAGAGCCACTAGTACTTGCCGGGAGTACTCGTATTTACCATGCCGAGATAAAAGAAAGAAAGACCCCCCTTCCCCATTTCAAATTAGGGACCACATACGGAAGATCATCAGGCAGTCTTCAATAGGCTTCAATTGAGCGGCACAGAGATGAAACAATATAGAGAGAGAGGTTACATTCACGGGAGGACATTATCCCCGGGATTGAGGGACTCTATGGCCGGTAGCAAATAAAAAGTATTTATCCCCAGCATGCAGGTAGGTAGATAGATAGTAGGTAGGTGACAATTTCATCATTCCCGCTTCCCATTCAATCCGCTTTCCCACGTTCACCCATGCGGTTCTTTCTTTTATTGCTGTTATTGTTGTTCACCCATTCCCGCTTTATGTTAAATACGCACCTGCCAACTACCCTGGTTCAGAGAGACACGACTGGTTCTCCATATAGACTACCCTAGTTCATATAGACGACTGGTAATTCCTTAGCCTCCCCCGGTTGTTATAGAGCCGACCGCATAAAGCCCCCGCATACGCCCCGCATTAGCAATGATACCTCAATACCCGTGATCACACTACATGCAATAGCGCGACAATACAAAGATACACTTTATGCTTACACGATACACATATTTGCCCCATAGCCATGCGTATACCCACCACTTAGCGAATTATATTATCTACGTTATTCTTACTTATTCCAACGGAGATTTCACAATGGTAAAGTATAGTTGCACGCACGCCGCATTGCCCCGCATTCTCATTATTCTGGAAGTCACCGCCTACACCTCCCCCCATTATGATGATCGCTCCCGCTTGCATGAGCCATTTTGTTTGATCGGCTTGCCTGATGAGGATGGATGGATGGAAAGAAGGATCGCTACCACCCACATTATTATCGTTGAAGAAGTAACGCAACCGATATAAGGTACTGCAGGAAGGAATAAGGAAGGTACCGCAACAAACAAACAGCCCGGCACGAGGGTCCTTAACCCCCCTCTCACACTAACCAAGGGGAGGGGAAAGATATTGGCAACGGAAGGGAAGTTTTTGTTTGAATTGAACAAATTGAAAGTATGTGGTGTTATACAAGAGCGGATCGGATGGATGCGGGTTGGTCCTCAATCGCGTTCACTCTCTTATTCTATATAGATAGGGTTGATCGCGTCATTCGTTAGCAGCATGTTCGTTAGCGGTTCGTTATAGGCTATCTGTCTGCAGAGAAGGGAGAATGATATCAATGTAGCACTTGGTTCATTTTCATGCATTGATGCTCATTATAGTTATAGGGTTCCATAGAGTGAGGGGTAGAAAGAAGGACGAGGGGTTCCTACCTGATTGAGCGTGCTTGCCATCTGTAAGTAAGGTTGGAAGTTTAGAATCGGAGTAGCGTGTATTTTATATAATATATATGTATGTAACCCCCATTGTGCTTTCGAGCATTCTTTCTTCAGTAGCGGTTGTAAGATCATTCTCTTTATTAGAGCCAGCCGTCGGTAATATTCACCTCGCCTATTGGTAAGTCGGTATAACCTCCCTATTATAGGTCATAAAAACCATTATTTTGAAACAAACGAAGGCTGTCATAGTTGATGTGCCCAAATCTAGCATGCCACAAAAGACTGGAAGACAATGCATGATGAGTAAGATAGGCAGAATTATGTACTTGTGCAGATGTCACACTCAGCTTCAGCAATTTTTCATCTTCCCATCCTGCTCACGACCATCATTTTTGATTTGTACCTCCTTATTTCCACTTTTCCACCTTTCAATTCAACAACTCAATCTACCTCTCTTAGTGCGTACCATAACACAACGCTAACTCACCCACTATGAACTCATCCACTATGGCCTGTCCTACTAACACTAACAAGTTTTATACAACTAACAGGCAAGATTGATTGATCTCTTTCAAAGGGGATAACAGAAAAAGGGCTAACAGGTTTGATTGGTCTCTTTCAAAGAAGTCCCGTAGTTTAGGAGGTATCACAGTACACGCTTTCTTGAAACCCGAAAAATGGTTCAAATAAGTCCCCATGGTGTAGTCTTCAAACCTGCACAATGGATCTAAGGAAGTCCCCATAGTATAGGTTTCAAGAGGTCCCATAGTATAGACTTAAAGAGGTCCCCATGGTATAGGCTTCAAACTCGAAAAATGGTTCAAATAAAAGTATCCATAGTACCACGCTTTAAACTTGCACAATGAGGTACCCTAATATATAGGCTTCAAACCTGCACAATAGTTTCAATAAGTCCCGTAGTGTAGGCTATCTACACAATGGGTTCTCGTAGCATGGGCTTCAAACCTGCATAATGGCCTTATCGTACATTTTATTGTTGTTCCATCTCCAACATGTATGATCTTTCATCATTCAATTATCTAGTCAATTCAAGGTAAAGGTGAAAGGTAAAGGTCACATGGTATAAAAGCAGATCTTATAGGGATGCATAGAATCAAAATGGAAATAAGAAAGTGGAACGCGCTAAAATGTGGTGCCTTTCAAGCGGTCTTTCATTCATTCGTCAACCCCATTTCATCACTCTATTTGAGGCATTCTATTTGGGGAAAGGAAGGCTTACACTATCTTCCACCATTCTATTGGCACATCCCTTTCATTGGCGAATGAAATAAATAAGGTTTCGCTTTGAAGTATTCTTATTGGCTTTACCAGATCAAAAAGGCAGAGGTAAGGATTTATGCAAAGAACCTAAGCAGGAAGAACATTCTGACATGCCATTAGGTAGCTCAACACAACACACCAGCTCAAAAACTCATTTTTCCAATAGAAATGAATGGGAATCGGCTACTATTCAGCGGGTTAATAACCCATTCGGTTACAATATCGATTATAATATCGGTTATAATATCAGTAGCAATCTGAGGCTTTTTAAGGACGTAACGGATAAGTTCTAAATATAGAGGGAAACTGCTCCATGAAAAGGGCTTTCGGAGTTATTATGGAGAGAGATTGCTCCATTAATCATTCCTAATTAGCGAGATGGGTCCCAGTTCACAAGATAGGTCTCGGGAGAATTTGAGGTCCAGGGATAATCATAAAGTCTAGGTATCAGGAGAATTATAGGTCTCGGCTCAGGAGAAAAAAAGAGAAAACCATAGGTCCTGCTAGGTTACGGGGATAACCATAGAGTCTCGGTAAGTCTCAAGACAATATCACCAGTAGAATAGTGATATAGGTCTCGGTAGGTCTCAGGATAATATCACAATATATAGGTTTCGGGATAGGTATAGATCTCAGAATGCTAATAGGTCACGGGATAATATCATAGGTCAGGTCTCGGTAGGTCTCGGGATGATATCACAATAGGATAGCGATATAGGTTTCGGGATGCTCATAATTATAGGGATTATATCGCAATAATCATAGGTCTAGAAATGATCATAGTTCTTCTAAGTCTAGGGATGATCATAGGTCTCGGGATAATAATAGCATAGATCTCGGAATGCTCATAGGAGGTCTCGGGGTAATCATAGGAGGTCTCGGGATGCTCGCAGTAAGATGTATTATAGCACAGATTTTGAGATCCTTACCTTAGTGATAGAGATCTACAAACGATAGAGATCTATAACATCGATGACTTCAAATAAAGGCTTGTAAATAACTGTAGGTTTTAACCCTGAACAGAAATTATCTGCACACGAATCTTATAACAGAAAATAAACAATAGCGAGAGCATAAAACATAAAACAGATAAACACAGAGATTTTCCCCTGGATCCCAAATCGGGACGACCAGCTTGATTTTTCATTATATTCCTTTTAGTGTTACAACACATATATATACATGGCGGAGCATACATAAACCCCAATCCATTAACCCTGGATTAGAACATAACCGTAGTTCCCTTGACCGGATCTACAAAAATACCAGGGGCCGAAAACCATCAAACCCCAAAACCATGTGCAAAACCATGCACAAAACCATGGACGCAGACTACCCAGCGGAAATTAAGGAACCAAAATTTTCGCGGCTACCGCCCCCCCTGTGACCCCCCCGTTGCGCCCAGCGCAAAGGGGGGGCTATCGCCCCCCCTCTTACCCCCCCGCGCGTGCTTAGTCGTGGAAAGAATATAACACATACCCAACATTCTCCCACTTGTTGTTTTCTTTCCACGGGGGGCCACAAGAGGGCTTAGTCATTGGCCCAATTCTTCAACACCCATTGTTTCTCTACACCAAGAGAACTTCTGAGTGCTCACAGACTTCGTCAATGCATCTGCAACATTCTTCAAAGTGTCCACCTTAACCGGCAACACCCTTTTAGCCTCAACCATATCTCTAACAAAGTGATATTGAACATCAATGTGCTTTGTCTTTGAATGATAAGCAGGGTTCTTAGCCAAGAAAATTGCACTTTGGCTATCACAGTCCATCCTTATAGCTTGTTGTACCAACCCCATACTTGAACACAATCTCTGCAACCAAACTGCTTCCTTGCTTGCATGAGTGGCTGCTATGTATTCTGCCTCTGTAGTTGAAAGAGCCACTACAGACTGTCTTTTACTCATCCAACTGATTGCGCCTCCAAATAGGCTAAACACATACCCACTTGTAGATCTTCTTTGGTCCAGATCTCCAGCCCAGTCTGCATCAACAAAACCATGAATATCCAACATTCTTTCCAATCCTGGTCTTCCCTGGTAGCACAAGCCATAATCACTAGTGCCACGTAAATATCTGAAAACCCGCTTCACTGCTGTCCAATGCTCCTTCCCTGGGTTTGACATAAACCTGCTCAATACTCCCACTGCATGTGCAATGTCTGGTCTAGTACAGACCATTGCATACATCAGGCTACCCACTGCACTTGCACATGGAACACGGGACATATTCTCCTCTTCTTCTTCTGTCTTAGGACACTGTTCAGCAGATAGCTTTACACCTATAGGAATAGGAACCTTCACCGGTTTACTATCCTGCATATTGAACCTCTGCAATATAGTCTCGACATACTTCCTCTGGTTTAGCTAGAGCTTCCTCTTTTCCCGATCTCTCTTAATTTCCATACCCAAAATATAGTTTGCATCACCAAGATCCTTCATGTCGAATTTGGAGAACAGTTGGGTCTTCAAATCTTGGATAATTTCTTTATCATTTCCAATCAACAACATATCATCCACATACAAGACCAAATAAATAACACGGTCACCAATTAATTTAAAATAAACACAATGATCTTTACTTATGCAGTGAAGCCATCCCCGTATATGAGTATCAAATTTCGAATAGTATCAAATTTCGATACCACATCATTGTATTGTTTATACATACGGGGAACTTTCTTCAACCTGTATACCAGTTCTTTCTTACCCTTCACCATAAAGCCTTCAGGTTGCTTCATGTAGATCTCCTCTTCTAGATCCCCGTGAAGAAAAGTTGTCTTCACATCCATCTGTTCTATCTCAAAATCAAATGCAGTAGTAATAGATAAAAGTAATATAATAGAAGTAACCTTCGCAACAGGAGAAAAAATATCACCAAAATCAATTCCCGGCACATGGGAATAACCTTTCACTACCAACCGAGCTTTGTATTTCTCCACCTTGGAAAGAATATAACACATACCCAACAATAACGCTAGCTAGCTTTATATATTTTCCTCTCCAATCGAAGGCTATCTTAACTCCGTCTCATGCTTCTTATATAACTAGTAAGTAAGTGGTCATACCCCCATAACTCTTAGGGTAAGCATCCCCATATAGCTTCCAGGGCAGTCATTTCCCTATAGCTCCCTAGCTAAGAACCCTGTAATATCTCCATAGATCTCAGGACAGTCATCCCTCGTAAGGGCAGTCATACCCCTATAAACCTGTCATATCTCTATAGCTCCCTAGCCAGTAAGTGATCATACTTACATGGCTCTTAGAGCTGTCATACCTCCATGGCTCTTAGGGCTATCATACCTCCATGGCTCTTAGGATAATCATTCCCCTATAAATCTAAGGGTGGTTATCCCCTATAGCTTTCAGGGTGGTCATACCTCCATGGCTCTTCTTAGGACGGTTATAGTCCTATAGCTCTTAAGACGGTCATACCTACATGGCTTTTAAGACAATCATTCCCCCATAACTCTAAGGGTGGTCATCACTCTCAGGACTGTCATCTCCCTGCTCTCAAGGTGGGAAAACCCCTATAAATCTTAAGGGTGGTCCATCTATATCCATAGCTCTATTATCCCCCCACAGCTATCAGGGCAGTCATATGTCCATAGCTCTCAGGACGGGCCATCTCTCCATAGCTCTTAGGCTTGTAAATCCTCTATTGCTTTCGGCCTAAAACCTCTCCTTAGTGGGAGGGAATCAAAGGAATATTCTTCTTTCTAGGGTTACGTTACATGGTATGCAAACCTTAACATCGATGACTTCGTAGTTCGTAGAGGAAAAACAGAGCACTTTATTTTATTCCCCTAAAGTCACTTTGGAATGTGTATTCAATCAAGTGAGTGCGTGTATTCAGCCAATTGCTTGCATTTCATCATGCCCAGAACAGGCCTATTCGTGCCAAGACATACCATCAATGAATGGTGAGGTCGCTTGTATAATGACTCTGTCACTTTCATCTCGAACTACTGATCTTATATATTTCATTAAGTCTTTACTATACGTAATAATGGTTCAATCCTTATACCTGGTTTAACCATTCAATGATTGCCTTATAATGCCTTATCCTGCCTACCTTATCTCTAGCTACCTTCTCCAGAGAGCGATAAGCATGGAGTCTCCATCTAGCTACCCTTCTGAAAAGAAATGAATACGAGGGCCCGATCAAATCATCTATTTGGCTAAATAAATTCATTGCTAATAAGCGCTCTTCCTTGTGGGGATAGATAGAGATGTAGATAGAGTGAGTATAAGCGGTATAAGGGGTATTAGTATGAGTCTGATGGCTGGGATATCTGGATGTTGAGATGGGTAGTAGTGGATCATAAGGCTAGTCTAAGTGTGTAAGATGGATGGAGAGTATGCCTGCTTGAATGATTTATTGATGCTCTAAATTTTGATTGATTGATGGAATGGTGCGGTGAGATATGGGTGAGCAAGCAAGATGATGCCTCGCCTAGAATTCAAGCCTTCTCAATATGAGGCCTCGCCTAGCATTCAATCCTTCTTTTGACTCTTCGATGCCCCACATACTGGCCTGGCTTATTGAGTTCTTCTGGCCTTTGGCATCACGCAAATGGCCTTTCAGAGGTTTTACCCACCGAACGATTCTGCCCTATGGATCTAGCCAACCGTATCGAGCTACCATCCCGCATCACGCCCGCATTCCCATTCCGCCCGCTTTATCCCCCTTCTATTGCTTCCCCGCTTCCCTCCCATACCCGCCTTCTCACTTTCATGCATCCCACGCCATTCCAACCACATTCGTGCATCCCCGCATTCTACCCATTCTGCCCACTACTGCCTACACCTCGCCCCATTACGATGATAGCCACCGCTTATGAGGAAGGATGGATGGATGATGAATGGATGGAAAGATCGGACGGATGGAAGAACTTAACATAGAGCTGTTGGATGGATGGGAATACAGATTTCACAGACTTCAATAACACTTCCTTGAAGAAGAACCTTAGTGGTAGCTACTGCTCTCTTACTTTGCCTACTTTCCCCTTTACTTACGTGCATACCCTACCATCCTTCTTTACTTACCGTACCGCCCTTCGTTCCTCCACCAACCCTCCCTCGAAGAAATCTCTTGATAGAAACTTCCGAATTCAACAATTGGTATCTCCAACAACATTTCCTATCTATTCACCCCGCCCAGAACCTCAAAGTGGGAAGGGCCCGCCGCCACTCCCTCCCCCCCCCCTTTTTTTAGATAATAATGGTTTCCAACTCTGCCCTTATTGTAGTAATAGTAGGGGTGAGCCAGGAATTAATAAATAATATTAGGGGGAGAATAGGTGATGTCACTTTTGCGTATATGTCCAGTTAGATATTAGTAATCCTGCAGTTGTTTATACGTATAGAATATCTTGAGTGGGGTTCACTTCTTTCATACAAGCCCCCTCAATAAATAATAGTAGGGGCATCTATATTCTTATTATTGAGGTGAAGGTTGTTTAGCCGCGCTTTAATAATAATAGGGGGGGATAACTTTCCACCACCCTTACCAGTAGCAGCAACGTTAATGGAAGCAGTATCTGAGCAAGCAGCAGCTCAGATAGCAGCAAAGGCAGAGGCAACTGCACCTGGAACCTAAGCTGGGAAAGCCTGAAGATATGGGTACTTCATAAAGGGAAGTGAAACCCGGGACAACAACATCGCCGGCAGCGGTAACCACACTACTTTCGGTTCCAACGGCGAACGGCCCATCTGGAGCGGCTGACAATGGACGATTTGTTGGATGCAAGGACCAACAATGGGAGACATCATTTCCCTTCCTTTGACAAAATGTGCAACTCTTAAGCACTTTCTGAGAAATTTCTCTTTTCCTTTTCTGCTTCCTGTGTGCTTTCTTTTTCAACCAGCATCTTGAAGCAACATGCTTAACTCCACCACAAAATGTGCAACAAAATTTTCTTTCATTCGAAAAAGCATAATTATTATTCTTTGCTGAAACATAATCAAATTGATCATGTGAATAATTATACCTCTTTTGCTGCATGGAATGTCCATCCTTTTTGTGTTCGAAAGACGATGAACTAGTAGAGGAGACAGCTTTCCTTTTCAGACATTCATCATTGTTCTTGTCTTGAAAACTGCTTACATTTTCATGCTTGCCATAAGCGACATGTTTACCTTCTACTTTCTGCAATGATGGCTTCAAACAATGGCAATCATCCTTAGAACAATTTTGACATAAATGCATTTGAGAACTTGGAACAAAGGTTCTCTTTAAATTTGCATCACATTCTTGAATGCATGTGCTCAAAGCTTCGCCATTAAGTTGCTCATAGCCAAGACCAATATTCTTGGGATGCTCCACAACACAAATAGGCTCAACAATGCCTTGTGCATGCTTGCCCAAACCTTTGCCTTCTTGATAGCCCATTTTCAACATCAATTTGGACCCAATACCTCTTGTATGTCTTTCAAAAGAACCAACACAATTTTCAATAGAGGAAACTAAAGACAAATCAGAATGATTTACCTCATGATTTACATCCTGAAAATGAGGTATTTTCTTGGAAACAACTTCTTGAGATTGAAGAAGCTGCAACTCCATATCATGCAGTCTTTGAAGAATGACTTCTTTCTTTTCCTGCATAGCTAGCAATTGTGCATGAAGCTTAACGCTTTCTCTTTGATCCTCAATGAGAATCTGCACCATGTCCTTCACCTTAAAGAACTCATTCTTCATGTCATCATTGAAGAATATCGTGAAGGAGGAAATTTCACTTGTTGAAGAAGTTGACATTATGTAAATGGTCAAAACAACCAAAAGGAACTTCCAAAGAAAAGTCCTCAAAGATTTCAAACAATCAACAAGCTTTTAGCCAAAGTTAGTAAAGACCCCTTCTCATTCAAGTATCCATTTTGCAACCAATAAAACAGTAAATCTCTTACACTATTTTAAAACCTTTTTCACAATAACAAATTCTCAACCTGAGCTCTAATACTATCTGATATGAAAATGGAAGGTACTTGAAAAGGGTGCAAGGTATCCATTTTCAATTATGTAAATGAGTGCAAAAATACTCTAAGTTTAAATCTGAAAATGTGAGAACTTCATATTTCTAATACAAAGATAGAATGTAGGGGAATTTACCAGATATTTTACCTTCCAAAGAAATGATGAATCCAGAGGCTACCTGGCCCTCTTACAGACTCTGCCTAAAGAAATAATAGAAGTAAACACTCAGATTTAATTAAAATGATCTTGTTAGTGCTTTGAAATTCTCTGCAACTTTTTGGGCAGTAGAAGTTCTCAAATTCCTTTGAAACCACTTCCAATGGCTTCATAAGGTCGAAATTATCTGAAATAGAGCTTTGGTTCACCTCAAACTGATAACCACAACTCAAAACAGCTCAAACCCCAAAATGGCCATGGTGGCCATGAAAACTTTCCTAAAGGTTTTCGGCCTCTGAAAGTCTTCAAACAGAGCTAAGACTTGTTCCAATGGTTCTGGAATGCAGGAAATAGTCGAAAATGACTTTTGGTTCACCAAAAAAGGTTAACCACAGCTCAACCAAACTCAAAACCCAAAATGGCCCTAGTGGCTCAAAAAGCTTCTCCGAAGCTAAACAGTCTGAAAACGAGCTCCCATGGCTCTGAAACCTATGCCATTCAGTCCAAAATGCTAAGAACATATGAAATCAAAAAAAAATTCGTTCCAAAAGGTTGAGTAATGAGAAATTTATGACCAAAACAACTTTGACCCAATTTCCTCCACTAAATGTGGGGCAACTGCCAGTTAACTCCACTAAAAGTGGAAGTCCGCCTAAATTTGGGAGCACCTCTAGAATCTCTGCCATATTAAACTCCACTTAACTGAAGCTTAATTAAATATTGAACTTGATATGAGGCTCCTTAAGCGCTCTTAACATTAAGCTCCCACACTGGTCATATGACGAGGTTCCATGGGAGGAGGGTTGGCCCCTCCGTGCTCTCCCGGACCCACTCCACTAAAAGTGCAATAACTTTTTCATACAGTGTTCATTTTTCGAACCGTTTACAGCACCGGAATCAGGAAGACGAGACCTATGAAACCATCTTGGTTTCAACCAATTTTGAACATTTTCAATTTTGAGCTTTTTTTCCATGGCTTGGACTTGAGCTCCTGATCAGAAACACTTTCAACCATTGATAACACATTAGGTTTGTGTGTTATTGTGAGCCTAGAAACAAGAGGACAACCACTACCACTTGTGAACAAATATAAGTTTATGCATATATGAGCATGAATCTACCAAATAGTGTTGGAAAGTGATAATTGTGGTTGAACATAATTATTTTATTATGAACACATTGCTTTTTGTTGCAGGGTACATTTTAAATAGGTGCACATGGAAATTTTTTGTCTAAAGGCTAAATCTCTCAAAGTAAAAGGTAGACAAACAATAAACCCACATAATGGAAGCATTGGATGGCTTAATTTATGGATCCCCTATCACTTGTAACTTTAGATTGCTTAAGTGACAGAATTAAAAAGATTAACATATACACTAGATTTGTATTATTGTAGTACTTTCTAGATAGTCGTAATTTTGTTCCTAAACTAATTAGTCATTCACGTTGGTCATTTTTAGTTGTATCACTTATTATCTAGTAATATATTTAAACCCAGTACTAAATTGGTCATTTATGTTAGTATTTTTTAGTTGGGTCACGTAAGATTACTCATTTTTTGTAGTATTTCACTTGGAAAAGCTAGAGTGACTAACGTTTTTAGTCACCTAGTCACTAGTTTCTCATTTTCTACTAGTGCATGTAACCAAAGATGTCACGAATAAGCTAAAGCCAACAACAGAGTTGGGGATAGTTTTGGGGCACATTGATACACCTCACAACTATCGGGTGTACTTTCCAGCACATAGGATGACAATGGTCATAAGAGATGTGAAATTCGATGAAGATAAATCCATGTGATTATCCCTTGAGATGGAGCTTGAGTTGCATGCAGTTGAGGATCTCTTTGATCCAAAATAAGAACCTCAATATGTGGAGCATCCATAAGTAGAGGAAAATAGAGTGGTAGAAATCACTCATGTAGATCCATCCAGTAGAGATGGAAGGAAGCACACCAAAGAAGCTGACAGATTATTGCTAGATGCGAGTGAGAATCTGGGAGCACTCAAATCACAACGTAGGCAGAGAGGGTCCCCATAGCGGTACACTGGATACATGTCTCTTATGAGCGAAGATATTGAGATAGAACCATCCTCATTTAAGGAAGAAGTGCAACAGCTAGTGTGGGTTGATGTCATGGTTGAGGAGTATGACTGCATTATAAGGAACAATGCACGGGAAGTTTTCGCAAGACCATTGGAGAAGTCAGTTGTAGGATCCAGGTGGCTCTACAAGGTGAAGCAGGTAGTAGATGGGCATGTGGAGAAGCACAAGGCCAGATTCACGGCCAGAGTGTTCTCTCAGGTGGAAGGGATTGACTATGATGAGACTTTTGCACCAGTCATAACGTACTGATCTATCAGATCCATCCTTGCACTCTCAACGCAGATGGGAGGGCAGATGCATCAGATAGATTTAAATACAAATTTTCTCAGTGGAGTTATTAAGGAAGAGGTACACAGTGAGAAACCAGAAGGTTTTGAGACCTTAGAGAGGGAGTCACATGTGTGAACACTCAAGGGAGAGTTGTATGGGCCGAAGCAAGCACCTCATTCTTGGTACACCAGGATCAACAACTATTTCACCGAGTCAGGCGTCACCAAGAGTGAAGAAAATGTGAACCTATATCATATTGTGGTTGATGGTAAGCTTTTGATTATTGTACTTTATGTCGATGATTTGATACTGACATGTGATTAGCAGCTCATAAAGTATTGCAAAGAGGATCTTGCAAGAGACTTTGAGATGAAGGACATGGGGCTCTTGCACTATTTCCTAGGATTGGAAATATGGAAAAGAGATGGGTAGCTATTTGTATCTTAGGGAAAGTATTCCAATAAGATCCTAAGGAAATTCCACATGGAGGGAAACAAACCCATGGAGACTCCTCTAGTAGGAAACTGGAGGAAGGAGGATGCTACTTCAGGTGAAGTAGTGGATGATATTGTTTACAGGCAGCTTGTGGGTTCATTCATGTATTTGGTGAACACACAACCAAACATATGCTACATAGTTAAGTAGATTATTCAAGCTATGGTTAAGCCTACCAAGCTCTTTTGGAAGGCAGGAAAGCATGTGTTGAGATAGCTCAAAGGCACTACATAGTAGATTATGGTATAGAAGGACAGAGGGAGTGAAGCTTAAAATATTCACCAATGCATATTGCGTAGGGAGTCCATTCGAAATGAAGAGCACATAAGGGGGAATATTCAGCATAGGATCAACACAAGTTTCCTAGTACATCAAGAAATAGAGATTAGTTTCACTCAGTTCAATAGAGGCACATAGTACATGGTGGCTAATCAGGAAACATGTGAGGTCATCTTGATGAGAAAGATTCTTGTTGGTTTTCTTGGTCGACAGATGGATCCGACAGTGATACATTGTGATAACAAGAGTTGTATCAAACTCTCGGTTAATCTAGTTTTTCTAACAGGTCCAAGCATATTGATATCCAATATCATCATCTCAAAGATTGTCTGTAGAGGAAAATTATGCCATTAGAGTACATTCTGATGGAGGAACAGGATGCAGACATCTTGATGAAGGCACTAGAAAGAGGAAAATTTGAGTTCCACAGAGGCAAGATCGAGGTAGCAGAAAGCCCTTTGTTTTTGAGAGGGAGTGTTGAAATGGAAACAAGAAATGGCTTCTAAATTAATTTTCCCTTAATTGACTTAGAAGGAAATTTTAATTCCACATCTTATGACAGCGTGTATGAGTTAACTGAGTTAGTATGAATTAGTTAGCTCAGTGAATTCGAGTTGAGGGTCAAAGAGGAGGCATGTAGAGTACTTTCCTATTTTTAGGGGGCCCAGTTATAGTTATTTGTGAGTTGTAATTAGTTAACTCAATTAATCGAGTTAAAATCATTTTAACTATTTCTAATTGAGAGATGAGCTAGTAATAGGTCCAGTGAATTAAATATGATTTAATTCACAAGTAGTGATCAATCAGTTAATTGATAATTCACTATAAATAGTTGTTGCATGTCATTTATAAGGAAGGCCTAGTTGATATTGGTGTTAAAGGGAACATAATGTAATATCCCAAAAGGGAGAATGCAGTAATACTGAAACACAAAATAAGAACTACAAAAAAGTAAACAATAAATGTAAATACACTTCATAATGCACAGAAATAGCTGAGCCATTTTATTATATAGGAGGTGAAAAAGAAAGTACAACAATGCTCAAAATAAGAGACACTCAAGCCAAAGGGATGGCCTTTAATGATCCTGCAATGATCCCACAAGAGGGACTACGTAACTGCTGAACTGCAGGAAGGTAAACTGTGTTGTCCCTACTGCAACTGTTGGGACTGCAACTTCCTGAAATATAGAAAGTCAGATCTAGGCAGAATGGGAGCTCCGATGATGCTGAAAATGTAGATCAGGGCTCAATGATGGATTCCCAAGATAATCCAGAAAGGTTTTCTCATATCTGTCAATCTAAGAAAACCACCCTCTTAAGGCTTCACATATATGCTGCTGGGAATGCAGATCTGAAGGTAGATCTGATGATATGATGGTTGCAATGAGGCACAATCAGATCTATGTAAGAAGGGCTGATCCCTTCACTAGATCCTTGGGCTAAAAGCTCAAGATCTAGCTCCTCCAATATCCTCCACTAAAAATAGCTGCTGGATAAACAACAGCTTCAGAAAACTGCGCTGTTAGAGAGGGAGGCTCAATAGCCTACTGTTAGATGTGTCAATACAACTCCTGAATGATGGAAACAATAGATCCAATGCGAGGAGATGATCCCTCATAGGATTTCCAACTCAAACACTGGAAACTTCCTTCCTCCAATAGATCTACAGGACTGGACTGCGCAATCCTTGAAGGACTGTTGTTGCATGGAGGTAAAACCTGATGGCTTGAATACTGGATATAGATCTGCTGCCCCTGGAATACTGAATGTGAAGAACAAAGTGGTAGGATGAATCCTCCACCGGTTTCGTAGCTAAATGCTAGAAACAACCTTCTGAAGATGGCACCAATGCCTGATAAGGAATGAATTACAACCCTCTTTTATGAGCTACTCAATGGAAGAGGAGGGATTCCCTCCCGGGAACACCCTATGCTAAACAACACTACAATCTTAGCTAAACAGCTCAAGAATGCATACAAATGTCCTAAGACAAATCTAGATGTAAACATATCAAGAAATGAATAATCAAATCATGCCTTAAATTGTTCCTTCACCTTCATCATATAGATATGAGCCTTTCATAGCCTAGGTCCACTCCAATACTATGATGTACATGTGAACATAAGTCTCCATGGTTAACTGTGATGTTTCTCCATGTCCTACATCATGTTCATATGGGGTGATCACCCTGTCCATCATGTTTGCATTAAATGCATCACTTCCTCCACTATCTTATCATAAGTTCTTTATGATCTTCTTTGAATGCACTATGATCTCAGTTGAACTTATCAAAGATCCTCATGATTTTGCATTTAAGATCCATGATCTTATTTGACTGTTTCATCCTCCATAATCTATCTCATAAATGAGACATGATCTCCATTAATGGAGTTGCTCCAATACTCCATGATTTTAGATCTAGATCTAGAATATCCACATACACACATTAAAAGTGGATTTTATTCATATTTGGGGTTTGTGGGTCCCTCCACCCTTTTATTTACTTAATTAATTAAGAAAATAAAGAACTCTAATATTCCAAATATCATGTAAAAATTTGGGAATATTACAGTCCTCCTCGGCAAAGTGTTGCTTGTCCTCAAGCAACTGTAAAAGTAGATGCAAAGCCATCCATTTCCCTCCAAATGAAATCCACATAAGGAAGGCCTCCTCCATTTGTTGCAATGTGTTATGCATGTTTGGTTCCAAATTTGTCTCTAAAAATTGCATAAAATGACCTCCAACTATATGGTTAGATGTCCTCCTTCCACCATGAAGTACCAAGTGACCACTGGAGTAACCACTGGAGTAAGGCCCTTTGCTGCCATCCTCAATCTCCCCCATGCAAGATGGATAAGCCGAACTCCCCCAAAAGAAACCAAAGCAACAAGAGATTTTGCTGCTTTCTCTCCTCCTCATGTGCATCATGGAGTAAAAACATGTTGATAGACATGTGGAATGTCACATCAGCCCAATACAAGCAAACACCATCAATACACATCATGAGAGTACTATGCCAAGTTTTACACAATTCAAAACACATAGACATAGGGGATGTCATGTGATGGCCAAAATCTCTCATGGTCAACCCAAGTGAACATGCCTTCTTTTGCTGCATTCTATCATTGATACATAAGGCACGAATCAAAAAAATATGAGCTATTGGGTGGTAACCATACTCACCCAAGAGCAGCCAGCGCATCCATGCCTCCTTCTTCATTACATGAGTGTTTTTCAAGGCATGGATCAAAGAGATAGGAGCATTTGGGTAGTAACCAAACTCACCCAAGAGAAACCAGCGTAACCAAGATTATTGCTGGCCCATGTCATATATTTGCAAGTGGTCTTGCAATCCCTTGCTTATCATCCTCATCCACTCATCCCCATGTGGATGATGAATGATGTTCTGCATAAACATGGTATCCTCCCTTTGTAGGATACCATTCTTCCCAAATTGATGAAGAACTTTTCACTCCATGAAAATTTGAAGTGCACCTCCAATGAGATCTCTTAATGAGACCTTCTCCTCATCAATGGCCCTCCAAAACCAGTGAGGTCATGGATCTGCTGCAGGTAGAAGTTTCTCTTTGAGCTGTGATATGCTCATTGGGAAATTATCATCTAGAAAGGAGAAAAGATTCCTCATATCAAGGTGTCTACCATTTATCATCTTTACCTCCATTGCTTCATGAGTGAAGCTACCTTCAGAATGTTCTAAGAATAATGGGACCTCTTCATTATCGCTGCTACTAAGTGACAATGCTGTAGATCTGCATGGTAATACATGTGCTGTCTCAAAGAAAGGCACAATGCTGATCTCATAACCAGTCCTTGTACATAGGATCATGCTCATCCCATCTTCTAAGATTATACACCTCAACTCAAAGGATTGAATGTAGCTCAAAAATGATGAACTGGGATAGCTCTTATTCTCTTCCTTAATTAGATCAAGAGTCCTCTGCGCTGTGATATGTTGTTGCTTCAAATCAAAATTTTGTTCTAACCCTTGGTTATGCATTAGCACTGATGGCATGTCCCCATAAGTTTCAATAAGATCTACTGAAACAATATGTGATGAATATGTATGCATACCTTGGATCAACTAATGTGTGGGAACCTCTTGCAAGAACACACGAGTTCCTCCAATTGGGACAATGGTGTCTCCAACTGCTAGTAACAGTGATGGCTGCTCTTCTATCAATATATCAGTGCTGGAATCTTCCTCCTCTTCCTCATGCATCTCCTGAATCATGCATGAGACTCTATATGTCATGATCTCAAGACTATATTGCAAATTTGCAAGTGTCTCTTCTCCAGATGTAAGTACTTCTGCAGCTGGTGGTGAATGTAGTGACCACTTGTCCAGAGTGAAAAGAATGACATCCTCCCTTGTTTCCTTAGGAAATGTCAATTTGTGACACATCTCTGGTTTTCTCACATCAAATTTCTTCCTCAACTTGTGAAATAAATCTGAATATTTAGTCACCCTTGCATGCTCCATGTGACAAAACCACCAATCATTGGCTTCACCTAAAAGATGAAGTGTTGTAATTTGGACAACCTCTTTTTTAGCCACAAGATGTAGCATGAAAAATTTATCTGACTCTTTCCTCCAAGACTTGATAGTGCTTGAGGAAGATCCATCAAATGTAGGCAAATAGAATCTATTGTGCCTCTTTCTTCTATTGCTGTTATAGGATCTTCTTTCTTCACTGAGTTCAAAGAATTCTTGGAGAGTTAGACTCTCTTTGAATGCTCTAGACTGTGCCTTGTACTCTTCAAGATACAAACTGAGAGTCTCAGGTTTTATTCTTTCTCCATTTCTATACCTTTCACCTTCTTCAAATAAAGTGGGCATAGTAGATCTATGAGGAGATCTATGATTCTCCAGTCTTCTTTTCTGCTGATAGGAAGTGCTTGGACCTCCCTCATCAAATATTCTTCTTGGATCCTCCTTTTTTCTTTCTCTCTTCATTTGAATGACCTCCTTGGAGAGATATTGCATGGATCTAAAGAGAGGAGTGGAAAAACTACAATCCTCCTTCAAGATAGATCTCATCTATATGCTTCTTCTTTGATGCAAAAGATGAAGTTTTGACAAGTTGAGCCAAAGATCATGCTCTGATACCACTGTAATATCCAAAAAGGGAGAATGCAGTAATACTGAAACACAATATAAGAACTGTAGCAAAGTAAACAATAAATCTAAATACAATTCAGAATGCATAGTAATAGTTGAGCCATTTTATTATATAGGAGGTGAAAAAGAAAGTACAACAGTGCTCAAAATATGAGACACTCAAGCCAAAGGGATGGTTTGGAATGACCCTGCAATGATCCCACAAGAGGGACTGCATAACTGCTGGAAGGTAAAATGCGTTGTCCCTTCTGCAACTGTTGGGACTTGAACTACCTAAAAGATGGAAAGTTAGATCTAGGCAGAATGGGAGCTCTGAAGATGATGAAAATGTAGATCAGGACTCAATGATGGATTCCCAAGATAAACCAGAAAGGGTTTCTCAGATATGTCAATCTAAGAAAACCACCCTCTTAGGGCTTCACATATATGCTGTTGGGAATGCAAATTTGAAAGTAGATCTGATGATATGATGGCTGCAATGAGGCACAATCAGATCTATGTAAGAAGGGATGATCCCTTCACTAGATCCTTGGGCTAAAAGCTCAAGATCTAGCTCCTCCAATCTCCTCCACTGAAAATAGTTGCTGGATGAACAAAAACTTCAGAAAACTACGTTGTTAGAGAGGGAGGCTCAATAGCCTACTTCTAGATGTGTTAATACAACTCCTGAATGATGGAAACAATAGATCCAATGTGAGGAAATGATCCCTCACAGGATTTCTAGCTGAAATACTAGAAATTTCCTTCCTCCAATAGATCTACAGGACTGGACTGAACAATCCTTGAAGGGACTGCTGTTGCATGGAGGTAAAACCCAATGGCCTGAATACCGGATATAGATCTGTTTCCCTTGGCAGACTGAATGTGAAGAACAAAGTGGTAGGATGAATCCTCCACCAGTTTCCTAGTTGAATGCTAGAAACAACCTCCTGAAGATGGAACCAATGCCTGATAAGGAATGAAGTACAACCCTCTTTCAAGAGCTACTCAATGAAAGAGGAGGGATCCCCATTCGGGAACACCCTATGCTAAACAACATTGCAATCTTAACTAAACAACTCAAGAATTCATAGAAATGTCCTAAGACAAATCTAGATCTAAATATATCAAGAAATGAATAATCCAAATCATGCCTTCAATTGTGCCTTCACCTTCATTATATAGATATGAGCCTTCCATAGCCTAGGCCCACTCCAATACTGTGCTATACATGTGGACATAAGTCTCGATGGTTAACTGCATTGTTTCTCCATGTCCTCCATCATGTTCATATGGGATGATCACCCTCTCCATCATGTGTGCATTAAATGCATCACTTCCTCCACTATCTTATCATAAGTGCTTTATGATCTTCTTTGAATGCACTATGATCTCAGTTGACCTTATCAAAGATCCTCATGATTTTGCATTTAAGATCCATGATCTTATTTGACTGTTTCATCCTCCATAATCTATCTCATAAATGAGACATGATCTCCAATAATAGAGTTACTCCACTACTCCATGATTTTAGATCTAGATCTAGAATATCCACATACACACATCAAAATTGGATTTTATTCATCTTTGAGGTTTGTGGCTCCCTCTACCCTTTTATTTACTTAATTAATTAAGAAAATCAAGAACTCTAATATTCCAAATATCATGTAAAAAAATGGGAATATTACAGATAACTATCAATTGTATAATTAGAAAATGGTATAGGTCATGCATGAGGTTAGTAGAAAGACATGAAGGAATTTCACAATCAATTCAAGGGAATTTTCTAATTAATAGGGCCACAATTCCTCCAAGAATGAGTAAGCAAGGCTAGTCAGACAAAGGTAGAGAATTGATTAATTATTGGACCAATTTTTCCTAGATTAGAGTGAGATAGTAAACAAAGTGCATAGGTTTCTGAGAGAGGGAAATATCATTGTATTATTTCATGGTATTCACTTTATGCAATATATAGATAATGAGATTTTGAGCAATTTATTTCCCTAGACATATCTTGTGTTGTGTGATTGATAAATTCTTTCTCTTTCATGTTTGTGATTATGCGATCGTATTTTGTTTCCGCAAATTTGTAGAAGTGATTCAGTATTTTTTTTTAGTACATTACAAGATAAAATTGAATCCATTAGTTAAATTTTTACAAATATTCCATAATTAGCTAAATAAGGGAGACTCCAATAAAACAGAACTTGTGAATGTAGGTCCTTGAAAACCCAGAGTGGTTACACATCGAACGCTAATAAATATTGATAACCGAAAATTAACAGAACGCCAAAACTTTAATCAATACTAATAATCGAAAATTAACCAAATGTAAAACTTAAATACTCATAAATTAGCTAACTTGTGAATGTAGGCCCTTGAAAACATAGTTTGGTTACACATCGAACTTTAATCAGTATTCATAATTGAAAATTAATATAATGTCATAACTTTAATCAATACTAATAATCATAAATTAACAGAACATCAACTGTAATACTCCACAATTAGCTAAATCACGGTAACTCCAATCAAATAGAAAAAGCCTTTTGAATGTAACTTGTGAATGTAGGTTCTTGAAAACCCAGAGTGGTTACATATTGAACGTTAATCAGTATTGAAAACTGAAAATTAGCATAACTTCAGAACTTAAATCAATACTAATAATTGAAAATTAACAGAACATCAACATCAATACTCCACAATTAGCCAAATCAATACGGCTCCAATAAAACAGAACAAGAATTTTGAATGTAACTTGTGAATGTAGGTCCTCAAAAACCCAAAGTGGTTACACATAGAACACTAATCAGTATTAATAACCGATATTTAACAGAATGTCAAAACTTTAACCAATACTAATAATAAAAAATTAACAGAACCTCATCTTCAATACTCCATAATTAGCTAAATTAGGGCGACTCCAATAAAAAAAAAAACAAGCCTTTTGAATGTAGGTTGTGAATGTAGGTCCTTGAAAACCCAGAGTGGCTACACATCTAACATTAATCAATATTGATAATTTAAAATTAAAATAATTTTAGAAATTTTATCAATACTAATAATAAAAAATAAATAGAATGTCAACTTAATTACTCCAGAATTAGCTAAATCATGGCGACTACAATAAAACAAAACAAAATTTTGAATGTAACTTATGAATGTAGGTCCCTAAAAACTGAGAGTGCTTACACATCAAAAGTTAAAAAATATTAATAGCGAAAATAAAAAGAAGGTCAAAACTTTAATCAATGCTAATAATCGAAAATTAACAGAACATAAACTTCGATACTTCACAATTAGCTAAATCAGTGCAACTCCAATAAAGCAACAAAAAAATTTTGAATGCATCTTGTGATTGTAGGCCCTTGAAAACCCAATATGGTTACACATCGAACATTAATCAGTATTGATAACCGAAAATTAACATAAGGTCAAAAATTTAACCAATATTAATAATCGAAAATTAGTAGAACATCAACTTCAATACTCCACAATTAGCTAAATGAGGGTGACTCCAATAAAATAAAACAATCCTTTTGAACGTAACTTGTGAATCTAGGTCCATGAAAGCAAGAGTGGCTACACATAGAACTTTAATCAATATTGATAACCAAAAATTAACAGAACGTCATAACTTCATTCAATACTAATAATAAAAAATTAACAGTACGTCAACTTCAATAGTCCACAATTAGCTAAACTAGGGCGAATCCAATAAAGAAGAACAATTATTTTGAATGTAACTTATGAATTTAGGTCTTTGAAAACCCATATTGGTTTACATCGAATAGAACAACAAAATTTTAAGAAATTCTAATAATCGAACATTAAAGAATGTCAACTTCAATACTCCACAATTAGCTAAATCAGAGTGACTCCAATAAAACAGAACAAGCCTTTTTAATGTAACTTGTGAATCTCCAGATGCGGATGGTTGCGTGGCCTGATGGGACGTCAGTCCCTGGACATATCCCAAGTAGGCTCGCATGGGGTGGCCATATGGCCCCCTGCGGCTCCATTAAACTCGACATTAATCCGCTAGCTCTAATGGCATTTACTCTCCCACGTCGGCACTCTCACCTTCTCGTCTTTCTCAGTCGGTTCATTATGGCTTTTGTCTCGGGCTCTCCAGATTATTCTTGCTATGCTTGCCACTCTCTGCATTTCCTGTGGAGCGCCTTCCCTGATGCTTGTGCCGAGCCCAGCGCTCGCACTCAGACGGGGCAACGCTGCTCTTTTTTAAGTTGTTTGGAAACCACTCCTGGTTGTCATTTTTCTCAAAGTGCCTTCTGTTATTCCAATTCCAGTCCGCAGGTTCCTTTTGGCATTCACGGTGGGTCTTCTCCAGCCCCTTCTTATTCTTCTTGTCTTAGGAAGTTTCAAGCTGTTTCACTCGCCATGCCTAGGCTCTGTCACCGAATGCGGTGCCGCCGGGGTGCAAGTCATGGCCGGTCTGCGCGCTCACGTCCCTCCTCCAGCTCCGATGCAGAGACCTCCTCTGAGGATGTTGAGTGGAGGCATAATCAGGACACCCGCAGTCACAAAGGGCGGGTTAGCCATCCTTGCTTTGCACGCGCAGCTCATCCCTCCCCTTATCCTTTCCCTGCTCCGACTAGGCCTGCTTCCCCTGCTTCCCGTGCTTCTGGCAGTCACGCTCTGCGTCAAACCTCTCAAAGGGCGGAGCTCCGCTTTGATTGCTCCTTTAATCAACCCATTGTTACTGCATATGTTACCGTCACCCTTAGAGAAGAGACGCCTCTCTGTCCTCCTCCTATGCCCGATCCTTCCCCCTCTCCCCTTGGTCTTAACCCCGCCCCGGCTACGAATTCTCTTGAACGACTGGTTGCACCCCATGCTTCTGCTCCTCCCGACCTAGGTAAACAACCAATGCAGGTGGATGCGGACATCATAGGAAAAGTTGGCGAACAGAGAGAAGCAGTAGAAGATTCATAGGAAAAGTACTGGTGTCGTATAGTGGAGGAGCCGCCTTCTCTAGCTCACGCACAGTAACTCCGGTTTGCTTTGGTTCAACATGGTACATTCGTTCCACTGTTTTGGAAGATACACTGTTTTTTTTTGGTTTTCCACAGCAGCAGAAGATGCATGGTACTATAGTATTTTTTGTTTTCTTATGATGTATGTAATGAAAAATACACCAGTTTCCTTCTCAAGGGCAGTGAAACTTCTCTTAAAAGAACTAGTTTCCCACTCAGGGCAGTTCGTCACTTTGTTAAAGCATGGACATCAAGCCCAGTCTTCAGGCTCTCATAGCTAAATTGAGGCAGTTTTGTAACAATATGTTTCCATAAATAGAATTAGCATAATTTAGAAAAAAAAAAATGTAACTTGTGAATCTAAGTCCTTGAAAACATTGAGTGGTTACAAATTGAACGTTAATCACTACTGATAACCAAAAACTAATAGAAAACCAGAAATTTAATCAATACTAATAATAAAAAAATAACATAACATCAACTTCAATACTCCATAATTCTCTAAATTAGCGCGAATCCAATAAAAAAGAACAATCTTTTTGAATGTAACTTGTGAATGTAGGTCCTTGAAAACAAAGGGTGGTTACACATCGAATGTTAATCAATATTCATAACTAAAAACTAATAAAACATCAGAACTTTAATCAATACTAATAATAAAAAATTAGCATAATGTCAACTTCAATACTCCATAATTAGCTAAATCAATGTAACTCCAATGAAACAGAGAAAAAATTTTGAATGTCACTTTTGTATGTATGTCCTTGACAACCAAGAGTGGTTACACATCGAACGTTAATAAATATTGATAACCAAAAATTAACAGAACATCGGAACATTAATAAGTATTAATAATAAAAAACTAACAGAACATCAACTTCAATACTTTACAATTAGATAAATCAGGGTGACTCCAATGAAACATAACAATAATTTTGAATGTAACTTGTGAATGTAGGTCCTTGAAAACCCAGAGTGGTTACACATCAAACTTTAATCAGTATTGATAAGCGAATATTAACAGAACGTCAAATTTTTAATTGATATTAATAATAAAAAATTAACAAAACTTCAACTTCAATACTCCACTATATGATAAATTAAGGTGACTCAAGTAAAATAGAACAAGCCTTCTGAATATAAATTTTGAATGTAGGTCCTTAAAAACCAAGACTAGATGCACATCAAACATTAATCAGTGTTGATAACAGAACATCAAAAATTTAATCAGTACTAGTAATTGAAAATTAACATAATGTCAACTTCAGTATTCCACAACTAGCTAAATCAGGGTGGCTCCAATAAAACAGAACACGCCTTTTGAATGTAACTTGTGAATGTGGGTCCTTGAAAACCCAGAGTGGTTACACATCAAATGTTAATCAATATTGATAACAAAAAATAAGCAGAACGTCGGAACTGTAATAAATACTAATAATAGAAAATTAAGAGAACGTTAACTTCAATACTCCACAATTAGCTAAATCATGGCGACTCCAATAAAACACAACAAGACTTTTGAATGTAGCTTGCGAATGTAGGTCCTTGAAAACCTAGAGTGGTTACACATCGAACGTTAATAAGTATTCATAATTGAAAATTAACAGAATGCCAGAACTTTAATAAAAAATAATAATAAAAAATTAACAGAATGTCAACTTCAATACTCCACAATTAATGGGTTGTTGACATATTGGACGCTCAGGCTTAGGATTTTTTTAACCCTACAACAGAGACACTCAGGCACCTCTCTGTTCTCTCGGTGGCCCTGTATTATTCTGCTGCGCGCATCGACTGACCGACTCTGACCTCTTCACATGGCAGCTCCTTTGGGAGGGGTGGGATCCTCCCCCCCTGCTATTATTCCACCCTCTGACACATCTAGTCCGACCGTTTCCGCTCAAATACCTTCCACTGACACAACAGAAGGGAAAATGAACTCCAACGAGGCGCAAAAATACATGAAGGAATCCTAGATCGCTTTAGATGCACAACCAAAAGTCTCCTATGCTACATGCATTCCGATAGCAGCAGACCGTATCAAAATAGATCTCCCAGGACATCACATCAATGGGCATATTCAGTTCATGAAAGATCACGCCCGCATTGGCAAGTTTATAGGCCTCTGGCAAACTGAAAAAGTGCTTCAGGGGTGGATTGCCTCAAAATGGAAGCCCAAGGGGCACGTCACACTACAATTGGGCCCAAAAGGATTCTTCATAGCCATTTTCAATTGTTTGGAGGACAGGAATCACATTTTTGATGGAGGCCCATATTTTTTCAACTCTGCAGGCCTATATCTCCATGATTGGATTGAAAGATTCAACCCGGATAAGGAAGACTTCAACTGGGCACCAGCTTGGATTCGCATGTATTCCTTACCCTTGGAATACTGGGATGAGGAAACCCTCAAAGAAATTGGCAATGGATTAGGGGAGTTCATCAAGATCGCAAAAGAAAACAAGCTTAGACGATACACTTCTTATGCGAGGATCTGTGTCTACATGCATCTCGCCAAAGCCCTCATCGACTCGGTAAGCCTCTCCCATGATGAATTTGAATGGATACAAACTATAGATTATGAACATGTTCCATTTCATTGTAGAAATTTTCATGAACATGGCCATATTTTTAGAGATTTCCCTCTGAACACCCCTCCTAAAGCTGCCCCTTCTTCGAAAAACACAGATGCAGAAGGCTACAAGAAAGGCTCCAGTCAAAAGAAGCACACAAAAAAACCCTTTGCAATGCCCTCAGCTCCTAACATCCCCTCCACCAGCAACAACTTTGAAATCCTCACCACCCACGCTTCCTTGGAAGGAGGCCCCTCGCAACCCTCTTCAAATAACCCGATCTCTGACAATCCTGACCCCAAACCCTTGCCTCAAAAGATACTCATGCTCCTATCTCCTTCTATGCCACATGCTCCCCCCCCCCCCCATCCAACAAGGAAAAAGCCACGATCATTAGAAATTCTCAGATGGAAATAGATGGTGATCTCCCCTCTGCCTCTCAGTTAAATGAATCCAAAGATGACAAGAATAAGCCTACTTATATGGAAGAGTAACCTGAAAGCATTGATCTTGGAGACCTGGACATTCTGGCCTTGGAGCTTGCTTGCCATCAAAAGGATTATGAAAAGATTCCCAACAGGAAAATTGACAGCCTTGAAGTTGTACTCTTTCGTGTGCAACAAAGCAACTCTTTAGGAATTTAGGCAGGTAGTCACTGCGATGGAAAAAAGATAATTAAAGAGTAAAAAAAGAGAGGGCGCAAGACAAATCTGCAAAGAACAATCATAGTAGGAGAAATTCTTGTGGAATCTGGGAGGTATCCCAAGCTAACTAAGTTCTATCTGGTGATCCCCCAGAGTTCCTAATGAAGCTAATCTCATGGAATGTAACAGGGCTAAATAGCCCCTCCAAACACCGGATGATTAAAGAAATGATACATCAACACAAGCCAACGATTTTCTTCCTCCAGGAGACAAAATGTAACAGCAGTGCTCTGGATTCCATACTCACCAAAACTTGGATGGGCTGTAGATCAATAGCAGTTGACGCCTCTAGAGCCTTAGGAGGGTTAGCCATTATTTGGAACCCCCAACTTATCTCCCTGTCTGACTTTCATGCTAACCATAATTTCATACAAGCCACCTTCCACTTAGTTGGCTCCAATTCTCATGGGCACCTCACCAATGTTTACTTTCCCCAAGACCCGCAACATAAAATTTCCCTCCTCTCGATAATCGCTGCCCTAAAATCCTCTAGAAGCCATCCTCTTTGGATCTGCGGGGGAGACTTCAATATGATCACCAAGTTGGAGGAAAGAGTGGGAGGCATAATCAGGCTTGAGATGGACAGCGCATGCTTCAAAGAATTTATACAAAAAAATTGGCTGATAGACCTCTCTTTCTCCAATGGTGTACATACTTGGAATAATAAAAGAAGTGGCCCACAAAAAATAGCCTCTAGATTGGATTGCTTCCTCATCTTAGACAATGCTATCCATTTGGGAGGGGACTTTCACACCTCAATTTTGCCTTTGGTCGGATCTGATCATTAGCCAATTCTCCTACAATGGTCCTACCCTGAAAAATCCAACAAAAGACCATTCCACTTTTAATCCTTCTGGCTCATCCACACAGACTTCAAAGAGATGGTAATATTGAAATGGCTTCCACCCTCCTGAGGGATCCAAAATTTTCCAGTTTCATCAGGATCTCAAACACCTCAAATTCAAACTCAAAAAATGGAATCAAATTAGCTTTGGAAACATTTTTTCTCACCAGAAAGAACTCGAACAGAAAATGTGTGAGTTACAATAGTGCATCATCAAGGAAGGTAGATCGGATACTTACGAAGCTCTGGAAAGGACCCTTCTCACAAAACTAAAGGAGCGGCACCGACAAGAGGAAATCCTTTGGTGTCAAAAGTCTCAGATTCGTTGGCTTAAGGAAGGGGAGAAAAACACCAGATTCTTTCATGGTTCCACCATTCAAAGATGGATGCAGAACAACATAGCCTTCCTCCACAATAGTTAGGGGGAGCATCTTGAGGAACAGAAGGACATAGAACAGGAACTCCTCTGCCACTTTCAAAACATTCTCCAGGAACCGGCTGGAAACATAAAAAAAGCCATAAACAGGGTTACTCAGCATATCCCTAGGCTAATCATAAAGGAACATAACTCTATGTTACTCAAACCTATCTCTTTGTAGGAAGTAGAGCAGGCTATCGCACAACTCAAAGACGGCAAAGCCCCAGGCCCTGATGGCTTCACAACAAACTTCTTTCACTTCTTATGGGAGTAGATCAAATTGGAAGTTTGGGATTTAGTCGAAGAATCTAGGACTCTTCATTGGATTCTCCCGTCTCTTAATACAACCTTCCTCACCTTAATTCCCAAGGAGGAAAACTCTATTACTCCTAACAAATACAGGCCCATTGCTCTATGTAATGTCATTTACAAACTTAACTCCAAAGTCATTGCCGACAGGCTCAAACTGCTGCTCCCACTGCTCATCTCACCGAAACAAACTGGATATGTTGAAGGTCACCAAATTCTCGATGGTATCATACTCACTCATGAAGTTATCCATTCTTTGAAACAACTCAAGAGGGAAAGTATGCTTTTAAAACTAGATCTCTCTAAAGCATTTGATAAATTAAGATGGGAGTGCATTAACCAAATGCTTCTTGCTTTTGGATTCAGTCCTACGTGGACCCGATGGATCTTTCATCTCATCTCCACCCCTAGGTACTCCATCTTGCTCAATGTTAATCCCTCTACTCCCATTTCTTCCACTCATGGAATTCATCAAGGGGATCCCCTTTCCCCCTTCATCTTTGTTCTCATGGCAGAAGGGCTGGGCTGTCTCATTCATCATGCCGCCTCCAACAATACTCTCAGGGGTATCTCCCTTTATGACCACCAGAAATTAACCCATCAACAATTTTTTGATGACAACATGTTGTTTGGACACCCCTCTGTTCAAGAAGTTAGCTCTCTCAAATCACTGCTAGACACCTTCTCGGAAGCCTCTGGTACCACCCTAAACGCTGGAAAATCCCAAATCTTCTTCTTCAACATGCCTGTACCCACTCAATTCAACATAGCCTGTCTCCTGGGCTTCTCTATAGTAGTTCTCCCATCCAAATACCTCGGAGCTCCGCTCTTCGAATATGCAATCAAACACTCCTCCTGGAAAGAGCTCCTTGATAAACTTGAGGCCAATCTTTCCTCTTGGACCTATAGATCGCTCAAAATTGCTAGAAGAATTGTTCTCATCAAATTTTTCCTCCAATCTATGCCTTTAGATCTTTTTTCTGTTCTTGCAGCCCCCAAGTGGGTCCTAAAGCAGATCAAAAATCTACAACGCAATTTCCTTTGGAATTTTACAGTGCTAAATAGAAAATCGGCACTTGTAAAATGGATAGATGTTTGTGTATCAAAAACTGAAGGTGGTCTAGGTATAGGATATCCACAGCATAGCAACGCCACAATGGGGGCACGAATATGGTCGCAATGGCTCTCCAAGCCTCATACACCTTGGGCCCGACTTTGGGTGGCTAAATATGCAAACGATAGACCTTCAATAGATCTTATCAGATTCTCCCCAGAGACCTCTGGCTCCCTCATATGGAACTCTGCAAAACAACATAGCGCCTTTATACAAGCCCATAACTTTTGGGAGATCAACTCTGGAAACTCTGCCAGACTTTGGGAAGACTCATGGCAACAGTTGCCAACATTGGCGAATATTTTTCAAAAACCGAAATGGAAAACTATACTACAACAAACAAAGAACAACCTAGTCAATTGCTTTTGGCATTAGCAACCCAGTCAAGGCTATCATCAATGGATTCTGGTAGCTCAATGGCAAGTGAATTGGCAGGATGAAACTTACGAGGAAATTGACCAAGAGCTAAACTACAGGAAAATCTGATTTTCAATCCAAGAAGATAGATTAAGGTGGGGGCATACTCCTCGAGGATCCTTCATCACCAAAGAGGCCTATTAGTTGCTCTCCCATACTATGCAGGTACAAAAGGACATTCTCTGGACTAAATTTTGGCGGCCAGGAATCTGGCCCAAAATTTCTACTTTCCTTTAGCTCCTAAGCAAGAAGAGGCTTCTCACATGGGAAAATCTCCTCAAAAGAGGATTCAGTGGACCATCACGTTGTCCCAATTGTTCTAACCATGAAAAAGACATGCCACACTTATTGGACACTTGAACCATTGCTAACTCCTTGTGGGAAAAAATAGAGATATGCTGCATAAGAACTGGTAGAATCAAGGGAGATGTCATTAACACCATTCGACATTGGCCCTCTGAACCTTTCAACAACAACCTGCTCAACATTCTATGGTCACTCCTCCCTGGATTCATTCTATGGACTATCTGGAAAGAATGGAATAAAATAATTTTCAAAGATGAAAGCGCCCCCCAGGATATCCTTTGGACGAACCTCTGCAGCAACCTTCAGGAAACCATTTCTCTCTAGTCTTGGCAATAATCTGACATTCCCTCCACCCCTCCTGAGAGTATTATATGGGAAAACTGGCATATTTCCATTCCCCTTATTCACCACCCCACTTCTGTTCCCTCCACCCATCCCGACTCTCCCAGTTCATGGTCTCCTCCCCATAACAACATTATCAAGATGAAATTTGAAGGTGCCTCAAAAGGTAACTCGGGAGTGGTAGGATTTGGACTTATTTTTCAAGATGCATCAGGCAACACACTTAAAATCTACTTTTGCTCGATTAGACGGGACTCCAACAATTCCGCTGAGCTAGAAGGCTTATGGCAGGGTCTCCTTATTGCAGAAGAAGAAAACCTCTTCCCCGTGGAAGTAGAAGGAGACTCACAGATCCTCATTGAGGTAACCACCCGACTCCAGCTAGGCAATCCTGCCTCCAAAGTTTCTACTAGCTAGCGTCTCTTGACAAGATTAGAAAAAATTGAACAATGGCTCAAAACTTTTCAGGCCATCTCTTTCAAGCACATCCGACGCACTGCAAATAAGGTTGCGTATCTCCTAGCTAATAAGGGAGTGGAAAATAATATCCCCCTTTTCAAGGGCTCTCTCAATAGTACCAATGATGCCACTCTCATTCATGACTGCACTCAACTGGTGCATAAGGACTTCACATTCCCGGATGCAGGTGTTCAATGAAAACAATAAGGTGGCTAGCCCATGGTGAGACACCTGGCTAAGCCACCTGCCCACCTCTGAGCATGATACCAAGGCCTTAAAGGCCCTTGGGGATCGATTTCGGGCATTCAAATCTCACTCGCTCTACCATCACTCTGCTGCAATTTTCTCGACGCATAATTCAATGGCTCTCGTCCGCCCCTTTCTAGCCATGCAGTCTCCAGCTCTTAGCCTCCGGCTGGCAATGTAGCACATTTTCACTTCAACAGTGCCATGGACAGTCCCAGAATTACAACCACCATCTCGATAGTGTTCCAAGAGGAGTAGCGTGAAAGCACTGCCTCTGGTTCTAGAAAGCGCAGGAGGAAGTCCACAATTTCTATAAGGCCTCCTCAGGTCTTCAAAAAATCTTCAGCCCTCCCTATCAAATCTGGTTCGGAGACTTCCAACAGCGACGATAATGGCAACCAGAGCTCTGCGCACTTGTACAAGCAAACGCAGGATAAAATCTCCACTTCCTCCTCAGAGAACATTGCCTAGCATTCCAAGGAAAAAGATGAAGATGTGGAGGATGACTATAGCTGCCCAATTGTGGAGGAGACTCATCCCTCACACACTGACAGCTAGCCTGTTGACAGGTCTCCTTACCTCTTTTTTGGTTTTCGCAATGATTTACTGCATGCTTAGACACATGGACTGGAAACGTTGTGACAATAATGGCTATTTTTGTAAACTCTGATTTTTGTGTAACTCTGGCAATGCTGGTTTCCCAATCATGGGTGACATCTTTGGGGTCGGTTTCCCCTATAGGGGCGGTCTAATTTTTTGTTTTTTTTATTAAGACTCCCTCCGGTGCTGGTTAGCTTTGCAGCCCCGGAGGTATGTCTTGTATTGTATATTATGTTCTATTTCAATAGATTAGACCAACTTAGAAAAAAAAAATACTCCACAATTAACTAAATCAGGGCGACACCGATAAAACATAGCAAGCCTTTTGAATATAACTTGTGAATATAGGTACTTGAAAATATAGAGTGGTTACACATCAAACATTAATCATTATTGATAACCAAAAATTAATAGAACATCAGAAATTAAATCAATACTAATAATAAAAAATTAACAGAAAGTTAACTTCAATACTCCACAATTAGCTAAATCAGGACGACTCCAATAAAACAGAAAAAGCCTTTTGAATGTAATTTGTGAATTTAGTTCCTTGAAAATCCACAATAGTTACAAATCGAACATAAACAATATTGATAACTGGAAATTAATAGAACACCAGATTTTTAATCAATATTAATAATTGGAAACTAACAGAATGTTAACTTCAATACTCCACAATTAGCTAAATCAATGCATTTCCAATAAAAAAAAACAAGACTTTTGAATGTAACTTGTGAATGTAGGTCCTTGAAAACGCAAAGGGGTTACACATCGAACGTTAATCAGTATTGATAATCGAAAATTAACAGAACGTCATAACTTAAATCAATACTAATAATAAAAAATCAACATAACATCAACGTCAATACTCCACAATTAGCTAAATCAGGGTGACTTCAATAAAATGGAACGAGCCTTTTTAATGTAACTTGTGAATGCAGGTCCTTGAAAACCCATAGTGGTTAAACATTGAAAGTTAATTAGTATTGATAACCGAAAATCAATAGAACGTCAGAACTTTAATCAATACTAATAAAGGAAAATTAACCGAATGTTAAAATCAATACTCTACAATTACCTAAATCAGGGTGAATCCAATAAAATAGAACAAGTCTTTTGAATGTAACTTGTGAATGTAGTTCCTTAAAAACCCTTAGTTACACATCAAACATTAACCAGTATTGTTAACCAAAAATTAATATAACCTTAGAATTTTACTCAATACTATTAATCGAAAATTAATAGAAAATCAACTTCAATACTCCATACTTAGCTAAATCAAGGCGAATCTAATAAAATAAAACAAAAATTTTGAATTCAAATTCTGAATGTAGGTCATTGAAAACCTAGAGTGGTTACACATAGAACGCTAATCAATATTGATAAGCGAAAATTAACATAACGTCAAAACTTTAATCAATACTAATACTCGAAAAATAACATAATGTCAACTCAATACACCACAATTAACTAAATCAGGTTGACTCCAATAAAATGGAACAAGTATTTTGAGTGTAACCTGTGACTGTATATTTTTTAAAACCTAGAGTAGTTTACACATCGAGCGTTAATCAATATTAATAATCGAAACTTAATAGAACATCAGAACTTTAATCAATACAAATTATATAAAATCAACAGAATGACAACTTCAATACTACACAATTAACTAAATCAGGGTGACTCCAATAAAACAGAACAAACCTTTTGAATGCAACTTGTGAATGTAGGTCCTTGAAAACCCAGTTTCATTACACATCGAACGTTAATCAGTATTGATAACCAAAAATTAAGAGAATGTTATAACTTTAATCAAGACTAATAATCCAAAATTAATATAATGTCAACTTCAATACTCTACAATTAGCTAAATTATGGCAACTCCAATAAAAAAAAACAAGCCTTTTGAATGTAGGTCTTTGAAAACCCAGAGTGGTTACACATCGAATATTAATAGATATTGATAACTGAAAATTAACATAACGTCATAATTTTAATGAAAACCGATAATAAAAAATTAAGAGAACGTCAACTTCAATACTCCACAATTAGCTAAATAAGGGAGACTACCATAAAACAAAACAAGCCTTTTGAATGTAACTTGTGAATGTAGGTCCTTGAAAACCCAAAGTGATTACACATCAAATATTAATCAGTATTGATAACCAAAAATTAATAGAATGTCAAAACCTTAATCAATACTAATAATAAAAAATTAACATAACTTCAACTTTGATACTCCACAATTAGATAAATAAGGGCGACTCCAATTAAACATAATGTTAGTGTCAGTCTAGTCATACTGCCATCAGTGATCAAAATTGCTCTTTTGCATTTGCATATTAGGTGTCTCATACCGAATAAATTTCACCATTCCGCTAGGTCATGGATTCATTGATGGTAGTAGTTTTTATCAGTTTTCCCTCATGAGGTACTTGTTGATTTTTCTCCCAATGGTCTTCAGTCATTAATCACTTTCATTCTCAAAATCATATCAGTAGGTCATAGGATGGGTCTCATTAGTCTCTAAGGTCTCACCATGGTCAAATTAATGAGTCAAGTGTCAATAAAGATCAACAAGGTCATGAGGAACTCAATAAGCTCAAAATTATAGCACCAGGAAGATCAGAGATATCATTCATTCAGTTTGATGTAATTTTCACCTCAAAACCATGTTTTGAGGTGAAAACATAATACTTTGCCTTTCAGTCACAATTCAGAAGCTGTTATCTCCACAAAGTGATGTCCCTACCTTTCAGAGAAGTTTTTCGCATCATGTTCAGCGCCAGATCATCTTAAAAGCAGATCCATCAGAAAGAGCCCGGAAAGAGCTTTCCAATGGTATACTACACTCTCAAAATTGACTTCTGAATTGAATTCTATGCCTAAGTGAAGTAAAATTCCCTAAACCTCCCCTATTTCCCATGTTCCCCTTTAATATGTTTAAAGTTTTAATATTCCCTTTAAAAATCACTTTTCCCCCCTTTCCGATTATAATATTGCATTATAAATCTTTTATATACATATGTGATTTAAATACTAAACCACTTCCTCGACCATACCCCGTAGAACTTTATTATAAGTCCCACCGCATTAACCACTTCCCCTTTCCATACCCCATAAACTTTAGAAATAAAGTTTATGTTATATAACCCCCACCGTATAAACCACTTCCCCACCATGCATATGAAAAAACTTTATAATATAAATTTTAAAGTTTTATAAGTCGCAATCGCAACCCTTATCCAATTGCAATCGCAATGTTTTCAAATCGCAACATTTATATGGAATGCTCCGATCGCTCATCGCAAATATTTGCGATGCGATTGATCGCATCGCAGTCCTCCTACGATCGCTCGATCCCTCCGATACTCCGATCACATCGCACATGCTCTCTGATCCGACCCGATCACAAGTTTTCTCCGATCTCCCGATCGTGCCCCTCCTCCGATTGCATCGCATATCCCTACCTCCCGATGCGATTAAACCCGCCCCCTCTGATTTCCAATTGCGATTAAGTCTCGGGCCCCACCACAAATACTTCCGCTCGTTCATATAATAAAGGGCCTTTTCCTTTGTTAATACGAAATTTTGGTTTTAATTCACAATACAAAGGGTTCTCCCCAATCACATCGGGAGTTTTATTTCACATATATTGCCCCACTCCTCGAGCTCCGATATTGCAATTGCGATTGACTGTCGGGCCCACCATACAATACTTCCAACCCATTCAAATAAAAATCCCTTTCTCCCTTTGTAAAAGTAATAAAAGGATTTTCAAAGGTTTTTAAAGCACTCCATCGCATCAGAACTTTTGTATGGTGCTTTCAAGCGCGTCCCTCCGCTCGTCCATTGCGATTGCGATTAAGATGCGGATCCCGCCTACTCCCCTTCCCTTTTCCCATTCAAAAATACATTCTTCCCTTCACAAACGCATAATTTCATTTCAATTTTATTTCAACAACGTGTATAAAAAGTAAGTTTTCTTCAAAGCGGAAAATGGAAAGCAAAACGTCAGAGGCCGAAGAACCAAAATTGTAACAGTCACATCTTCAGTGATGATTCGAAAGGATCCATGCTATAGGTTTCACCTCCTCATTGGATATCCATAAATTTCAAGTGAAATAATGTAACGCAGTTCTCCCTATCCGAAGAGATTATTGGCTCTTGGTTTTCCATCTTCAGTTATGATTTCTCCTCTTTCCATCGATTTTTATTCCCACAAAATCTGTCTATTTATTGTAAATGCTAATCATTTTTAAAGGTTTGAAAATATGAGGTCTGAAAACTCAGAAGTAGGGGAATAGTGTGGCAGTGAGCTCTGCGCTCCATTGTACAGTTTGGCAGGGAATTAAATAAAGTGATGCAGCTCTGATTTATGGGATTTCATGTGGTATGAGTTTTAGCATATGTCTCTCCTTTATGTTTCATATGTACATTGTTATGTTTCACCATTCATTCATAAACATTTCCAGTTGAATGTTTTCAAGTTAGAAAGGTAGAATCCATTTTATATGCTCTGCATTAGGGAATCATTCATACTCTGTGTATTTTCTTCTGTTTGAAAAGGATTCATCTATTATGCCCTTTTCAGCTTCTCACCAGTCTTTCCACTCCATCTTATTTCAATTTGATTGCTAAATCTCCTGCCTATCTTGCCCCATGAAATACCCTGTATCCTGATTTAATTCCTCAGCTCATGTTGTCCTTTTGTCCCATACATCCCTGGAAATTCAGTCATTTATTAAAATCCCTTTTCCCATTTATATACCTAGCCTAAATTAGTTCATTATTGTTTTATTGAATATATATTCTACGGAGAGAGCCCTCTCCTGTCCTTGTAGGGCTAGCTACAAGGATGAGCGTGGTTTAGTTGTTACCCTGATTTTCCTTTTTCAGCCTGAGGTTCAGATTGGGTGCTAACATCTCTGGCGACGATACTGGGGAACAACTACAAAACTTTTGCATAGAAGATTCATCACCCTAGTAATATTTTTCTTGTGAAGTCTCGATGATGATATTTCAGAGTTTTCTAGGCTGATATAAATATTGTACAGTAGTAGGTTGACCACACTGGCTTCAAGAAGATATACAAGGGCTAATCCTGATCCAAATCCTCCCCCTGTGTTTGAAAATCCAAATCTTATCCCAAGAATAGTCAGAAGACAGGATGGATCACTAAGTCCTACACCTATTTTCAAGTCCCATACTTGGCCCACTGAGTGGTTTTTTGTAGAAGAGATTTCCTTTGACGAGAGTTTTGAGCTATCTTTGTTTAGAAATAAGTTTTAAACTGCACTTGAAGACACGGTTTTAGATCCGGAGTTTCTTGTAGATATTGAAGTTCAGAGAGAAAATTCTTCCATTGATGACTACATTTTGAATTCTCCTCAGTCCATCACTGTAACTTATATTCCTAAGCCTTCAGAATCATCAGGGCCAGCATTACATCCCCTTGATTCTTCAACATTCCCTTTAGTCAACTCCCAGTTATCATCTCCTCCATCAACACCTCCCCCAAATCCTGCAAATCCTGTTGTAAATCCACCCAGAGTCATGGCTGCCCGGTATGCACCCTTGGTTTTACCTCAGGTTCTCAATGATATGCCTGCTGACTATCAGAGTAAAATTACTATCTTTGATGCCACTCAGGGCATTACAACCCAGCAGCATGTTGATAAAATGAATGAATTTTTTGACTTGCATGAAGTAGAAGAAGAGAATGTAGCTACCAGGTTGTTTGTTCAAAGCTTCGGAGGTGAAGTTAGAAAGTGGTTTAGAGCTTTACCAGCTTGCTCAATTTGTACTTTACAGGAGTTACACACACAGTTCTTAGATCGGTGGGAGGTGAAAAGGAACCCACAACAAATTATGTCTGAATATGAGAATATGAAAAGAAATGTGGGTGAAACTGTGCAAGACTATTGTTTAAGATTCAATGCTGCATACAATGCTATTTCGGCTAACCTCAAACCTCCCGTGGATTCAGCTATGCTGAAGTTTCCAGATGGTTTTGATGCTGATATGGCATATCAGCTGCGTGAAAGAGATCCACCGTCACTTGAAGAGATGAAAAATATAGCAGTAAGCATTGAAGCTAATTTTCTGGCTAGAAGAGCTCGAGCCAGAGCTGAAAAGAAAGTCGTGGTGAAAGAGGAAGCCTCCCCTTCGGATAGCAAAATGGACACACTAATTCATACAATGGAAAGGATGGTTGATCGATTAACAACTTCGGACAGAATGGAACCCCAAATAAGAAATCCAAATTTTAGAGGGCAGTGTTAGAGCCTAAATCTACCTTAGGCTAAAAGAAGGCAGAGTTCAGGGTAACATCAAACCACGCTCAGTCTAGTAGCTAGCCCTACCAGATCAGGAGAGGGCTCTCTCCGGGTCAATCTCAGGAAAAATAATCAAAAGGGCTTGAGATGAATTGAAATGAATGCTAATTTTAGGCTAGGTATATAAGTGCAAGGGTTTGATTTGATTTTGGGGGTTTTTGTTGGAAAAAAGGGAAAGGCAGTTTTGGGTGCGGGGATAAGGCCCAGTTTTCGCAGAGTTCTGATTGGGGCAGGGTAAGCAATGGTTTTGATGCTTTGAATTGTATGGATGGATGGTTTATAACGCTAAGGAGCTGAAGAGGGCAAGAGATCTCAAGGATCCTCTCCAAACAGATGAAAACATGAAAAATCAAACAAAACTAAAGGTAGAGCAAAGCAAGCTATTGAATTCCACCTTTAACACTGATTTGTTTAATTTAAGAAGAACAGATAAGGGAAATGATACACATAAACATCAGTGAACTTAAAAATACATAGAGAAGAAACACCATCAAAACACAAAGCCACAAGGATCCCAAAAAGTGCTGCAAAACCCTAGTCTTTCGTTTGCCAAAAATGCAGAAGTGATGTACAATGAAGTGCCAAACAATTCCCAAGTATCCAACCCTGAAAATGAATGATGAATTACATTATATAGAAAATCTTAACTCATCCCCATGCCTCTAGGGGTCGAGCTCACCATTCTAGGAGTTGTTTCAACCATTTTCTTAAAAATAGAATCAGTTACATTAAACTTGGGCCGAATTTCTGAAAATAGGTGTTGAAGATGAAATCTTATCTACTAAACGTAGCACCTGTTACAAAACTGAAAGAGGTTTTTGTATATAAGATCATTTTGGAGAAAACCCTCTCTCAAATTTTGTAAATTCGTTTCCATTTGCTCGCAATCTGTTCCACAAAATCATTTCTAAAACAGAAAATCATTAAAAATTAAAATCCGTGAAAATGAGCTGTAAAGATCTAGTCACATATCTCAATTCGTGACACCTTTGAATAAAATGAAATAGGTGTTTGTTATATGGATCGGGGTTAACAAAAACCTCGTTGGGTTTTCCAAAATTACTTTCCATATGTTGTAAAATGGTCGCGCACTAAAATGACTAAAACAGTAAAAAATATGAAAAATTTTCTTTTTTTTTAATGTAGGCTTCAAATATCACTGTATATCTCCCACATAGTAGCACCTGTGAATAAAATAAATGAGGTTTTTGTTATTTTCTATGTGATGAACAAAAACCTCTTTCATTTTTGAAAAATTCCTTACCATTATTTCACAAACTGATTTTGTACTAAACTTGTCATTGTGTGCAGCAACTGACCTCAAAACATGCATAACCAAGAATCACTCATTCATTTCGATCATATCTTCTAATCTGGGAGCCGGTTACGGGAGCGTGATATACCGTTGGAAATATTTTTCTGAGATTCTTCTGATGGACACTCTTGTGACATGTTTTGTGTTGAACATCATGCGCAAAACATCTAACAAAACCAGACATAGTAAGAGCTCATGTTGATCTCTGGTGACAGGCAGTGAAGACTGGAACTAACATCGGCTCCAATGGGGATGGTAGCTCCTTGGAGGTGCCAAGAATAACAGATATGTGGGAGAGCAGACAAGTGCCTTCATCCATTGGGTAATGGAATCAAAAACTGCAAACCCAAAACAACTCATACCAATCCAAAACATATACATACTGCAATATGTACATAAACAAATACTGGCAACTGAAATGTTGACTTTGGCAGTTTATTTATTTACAAATCTACCCTAATTTGTAGCAAAATTGATAGATCAAGTAATGTTGTAATGCCAAACCAACCAATCAAGTAACTGTGACAAGGATGCTGCTTGAAAGTGCTTCGACTAGGACACAAATGTAAATGCTGACAGCCATATGTGCACATAACAAGTCTGGTTATGTAAAAGACAATTTGATCTATCATTAAAACTGGAAAAAATTTCCATGTACGTTGCAATGGGATCGAAAAAACCAGACTCTGTTTGCTGCCCCAACTCCTCAATACATGCTTCCAGCCACAAACTATCAATGCAAATATCCACAGGCAGCTCTATTGTTTCTTGTTTTGAAGGAGGGAGAGTTTCCAAAAAAAAATTTGGGATCTCGGAATTCATATGATTGGATCTGATCATTTAAATACTGAATCTCGTTCTCAAATTTTTCAACAACTAACTCAAAGAAACCAGTTTTAGCTTCGGGAGGAAACTTCAGAGATCTCAAAAATCGAAGCACGACAATGAAAAATACTTCATCAATTTCAATATCCACTAACTCATCTCTAACTTCTTTTAAAACTTCACAAAGCGCAGGGTTTGCCACATACCCTACCATTGCATGAATGGATCAGTGAGCACTGGAATATCTGGATTGAGTTGGAGTCGCCAAGTGAACGTTTCAGCCTTCATATGTGTCTGACTGTTGTCCACCATCAGCAATCAGATCTGCAACTTGATACATGTACTGGGGCAATTCACAAGTTAAATTTTATGTTTACAAACTAGCCCAGAGATTGACTGAAGCAACATTCATCTACTTTCGCTGATGCAAATCAAGAGCATTTTGAAGGCTACCTGGCTAGCTTTAGGCTCCGTCTGTAGTCTATAAAACAAATAACACTAACAAGCAAACCATTTTTTCCCTAGTATGGTCGCCACTATGTTAGAGCCTAAATCTACCTCAGGCTGAAAGAAGGTAGAGTTCAGGGTAACATCAAACCACGCTTAGTATGGTAGCTAGCCCTACCAGATCAGGAGAGGGCTCTCTCTAGGTCAATCTCAGGAAAAATAATCAAAAGGGCTTGAGATGACTTGAAATGAATGCTAATTTTAGGCTAGGTATATAAGTGCAAGGAATTGATTTGATTTTGGGGGTTTTTTTTGGAAAAAAGGGAAAGGCAGTTTTGGGTGCGGGGATAAGGCCCAGTTTTCGCAAAGTTCTGATTGGGGCAGGGTAAGCAATGGTTTTGATGCTTCAAATTGTATGGATGGATGGTTTAGACCGCTGAGGAGCTGAAGAGGGCAAGAGATCTCAAGGATCCTCTCCAAACAGATGAAAACATAAAAAATTCAAACAAAACTAAAGGCAGAGCAAAGCAAGCTATTGAATTCCACCTTTAACACTGATTTGTTTAATTTAAGAAGAAAAGATAAGGGAAATGATACACATAAACATCAGTGAACTTACAAATACATAGAGAATAAACACCATCAAAACACAAAGCCACAAGGATCCCAAAAAGTGCTGCAAAACCCTGGTCTTTCCTTTGCCAAAAATGCAGAAGTGATGTACAATGAAGTGCCAAAAAATTCCCAAGTATCCAACCCTGAAAATTACTGATGAATTACATGATATAGACAAGCTTAACTCATCCCCATGCCTCTAGGGGTTGAGCTCACCATTCTAGGAGTTGTTTCAACCATTTTCTTAAAAATAGAATCAGTTACATTAAACTTGGGCCGAATTTCTGAAAATAGGTGTTGAAGTTGAACTCGTATCTCCTAAAAAATAGCACCTGTTACAAAACGGAAAGAGGTTTGTGTAGATAAGATCAGTTTGGAGAAAAACCTCTCTCAAATTTTGGAAATTCATTTCCAGTTGCTCGCAATCTATTCCACACAATCATCTCTAAAATAGAAAATCATTAAAAATTAAAATCTGTGAAAATGAGCTGTAAATATCTAGTCACATATCTCAATTCGTGACACCTTTGAATAAAATGAAAGAGGTTTTTGTTATATGGCTTGTGGTTAAAAAAACCCTCCTTGGGTTTTGAAAAAATACTTTCCATCTGTTGTAAAATGTCCGCGCACTAAAATTACTAAAACAGTAAAAAATATGAAAAATTTGCTTTGTTTTAATGTAGGCTCCAAATATCACTATATATCTCCCACATAGTAGCACATGTGCATAAAATGAAGGAGGTTTTTGTTATTTTATATGCGAGGAACAAAAACCTCTTTCACTTTTGAAAATTCCTTACCATTATTTCACAAACTTATTTTGTACTAAACTTGTCATTGTGTGCAGCAACTGACCTCAAAACATGCATAACCAAGAATCACTCATTCATTTCGATCATATCTTCTAATTTGGGAGATGGTTACGGGAGTGTGATATACCGTTGGAAATATTTTTTCGAGATTCTTCTGATGGACACACTTGTGACATGTTTTGTGCTGAACATCATGTTCAAAACATCTAACAAAACCAAACATAGTAAGAGCTCATGTTGATCTCTGGTGACATGATGTGAAGACTGGAACTAACAGGCAACAACAGCCGCAATTCAAAATTAGACAGAGAGAATAGAGGGCGCAGGACCAAGCGGCACCACAGCAGCAGATTAAAACGCCTTTGCAGCAGAACTATGTACAAGGGACTGACTCAGATGACGATGGTCCTCTGTTTGAAACCAATCATTTTTTCACAGCTGATGGTGCGCCCATTTTCCTCACAGAAGACGAAGAATACACAGTGGCGACTCCAGAAATTCAAGGGGAGGAAAATTTCATTTTGGCCAATGACGTGGTGTTAGAAGAAGAATTTGATGAATACCAGAGAGGGTATATGAACGCTTTATCAACCCAGCAAAGGCAGTATTCTCTGAGGAACATAAATGTCACAATCAGTCCCATTCAAAAGAGAAAAGAACTCCCAATGAAGGAAGAGGCACAGAAGAAAGGAAAAGAGCCGGCCAATCCTTCATCCAACAAAGCACCCGCAGTTACTAATACATCAAATGGAAAAATCCAGTAGAGCATAGCAAAGGAGCAAATGGAGAAGAAAGACCCTCCTATTAAAGAGGTAGAAAAAGCTCCCTCCTTTAATTTAGAAAGTGAAATTTCCAAGTTGAAAGTGTTTGTGCCCTTGACCGAGTTGGTGAAGAATAGTGTATATAAAAGTCAGGTGTCTAAAGTCTTGCAAATAGACCCTCTTTCCGATACGGTTAATGTGGAAGATGACTACCCTGAACTTATTTTTGGTCCAGCCACAGAAGAATCTGAAGAAAATGAGGTACCTCCCTTTTACCTAAGTTCTAGGTTGCATGAATTTATCTTGCATAACACTATGTTGGACTCCGAGGCCTCACATAATTTGATGCCCAAAGCTGTCATGGAGAAGTTAGGCCTTGATGTTACTAGAAAATACCATGATTTGTATTCTTTCGACTCAAGTAGGGTCCATTGTATTGGTCTCATCAAAGATTTAGTAGTGTCTTTAGATCAAATCCCTGCCAAAAATGTCTTGATGCATGTAGTTGTTGCTGATGTCCCACCATGGTTTGGAATGCTCCTATCTAGGTCTTGGGGTGAAAAACTTAAGGGGACCATACAGCTTGATTTCTCCTATGCCACAATCCCTGTATTTGGCCAGTTGAGAAAGTTATATAGGGAAAAGAAAATGAAATATACGATTACTAGAAAAGACATGCCAGTAAACCATCCCGTCAATGTAGTCCACATAGATTTAGAGTCTTTTGTCTTGTATTCAGATGGTGGTTTAAATGATGAGGATGTTCAGTTGGTACAAGTGGAGGAGATACCTAAGATTTCAGAAAATTTCAGAGAGGTCCTCAAAAAGGAAAAGGACAAAGCAGCAAGTATTTCTGAGCCTCCTGCCTGCCAGCAGCAAAAAGACAACGAACAGCCAGAAATCAGCCAAGGTGAAAAGAAGGAAGAAACTAAATTTCAACATCTACAAGAAGAATAAGAAGGCCTCTGGGGTATGGATTTTGATGGAGCTGTTGGAAAGGATGGAGCAGGTATTGGAATATGGATTTGGAGCCCTATTTTCCAGCCTTAAAGAGTCCCTAGTAATGTTAGAGTATGTGTGTATAAGTTTGCTTTTGACTACTCCAACAATGAAGCAAAGTATGAAGCTCTGATTGCAGGCCTAAAAATCTTGAAGAAGTTGAAGGCAAAAATGATTTTCGTGTATGGTGACTCTGAGTTAATAATAAAGCAGGTGAAAGGAGAATACCAAGCTAAAAATCCAAGACTGAGGGCATACAGAAATGTAGTTCTGGACATTTTGAAGACATTCCCAGAGTACACTTTGGCAGCAGTGCCCAAGATGCAGAATCTTATTGCCGATTCTCTTGCCACTACTGCAAGTAACCTGAAGATTCCGATGAAACCCAGCAACAAGTTTGAGATCCATGTCAAACATAGGCCAATTGTTCCGGACAATTTAAGGTATTGGCAAGTATTTTGGGATGATAATGAGATCAATGCATTTTTGCAGGGTGATGGAAAATTCAAGGACACTCCCATAGAAGGTGAGTATGTGGTTGATGATCAAGAATTGGAAACAAACCAGATGGACATACTGCAGCTGAAAGATAATGTAATTCCTAGAGGTCTCATACCTTTAGAGGAGCTATTTGATCAGGACGATGTTGCAAAGAAGCCAAGCTTGGTGTCCACAGAGAAAGGAGTTGAAGATGTGAATCTTGGAACACCTGATCAGCCCAAGTTCGTGAAATTGTCAAAGGTATTGTCCCCTAAAGCGAAGGAGAAGTATGTGAAGTTGCTTTCTGAATTTTCTAATTTATTTGCATGGGATTATTCAGACTTGAAGGTGTATGATAAGAACATAATCCAGCATACTATTCCTATCAAGCCGGATCAAAAGCCATTCAGACAAAATCTAAGAAGAATCAATTCGAAGCTGCTGTCATCCATCGAAAAAGAGGTAAACAGATTGTACAAAGCTGGTATCATAGTCCCCATCAGATTTTCTGACTGGATTTCAAATTTGGTCCTGGTCCGTAAGAATACTGGAGAAATAAGGTTGTGTATATATTTTCGGAACTTGAATAAGGCTTCCTTAAAGGATAATTATCCACTTCCGAAAATGGACCATATTTTTTAGAGAGTAGTTGGAGCATCCAGGATGTCACTACTTGATGGCTACTCAGGCTACAACCAAATCTTGGTGCATGAGAAGGACCAAGATAAAAATTCCTTCACAACACCCTGGGGAACCTTCCAGTATGCCAAAATGCCATTTGGACTGAAGAATGCAGGAGCTACTTTCTAGTGTGAAATGGACATTGCTTTTGCCAATGAAAAAGATGTTTTTCTGGTTATTTATTTGGATGATTTGATAGTGTTTTCAGGATCAGATGACGAGCATTTTCACCATTTGAGAGTTGTTTTTCAGCGATGCAGAAAGTTTGGAATTTCTCTCAATCCCAAGAAGTGTCTCTTTGCCATGGATGAAGGCAAGCTGCTAGGGCATATCATCTCCAAAGATGGTATTCGCATCGATCCAGCTAGAGTGGAGGCAATCCAACTCATAGACCTGCCACGAAACAAGAAGGAGATTCAGGCTTTTAATGGTAAAATGAACTTTTTGCGCCGATTTATACCCAATCTGGCTGAACATATGAGGGAAATGACTAATATGTTGAAGAAAGACAACACTGTTAAATGGAGTGAGGAGGCTATCAAATCATTCAATCTGGTAAATTTTTCTTTGTCCAATGCCCCAGTTTTGATCAGTCCCGACTATACTCAAGATTTTATCATATTTTCATTTGCATCTGAGCATACTTTGGCTGTTGTTTTAATGCAAAAGAGAGATGGGGTAGAAAAGCCAATTGCCTTTTTCAGTAGGACTATCAGAGATTCTGCTTTAAGATATAACATTATTGAAAAACAGGCATTGGCTCTTATGAAAGCATTAAAGGATTTCAGGGTCTATATTCTGCATTCACATACTATAGCTTATGTCCCTAACGCAGCAGTGAAGGATGTGTTGATGCAAACTGATCCAGAAGGTCGGAGAGGTAAGTGGATAATAGCTATGTTGCAGTACGATCTGGAGATCAAGCCCACGAAATTGATCAAAGGCCAAGGCTTGGAGAAATTGATGGCCCAATCAAATCTGTGTGCTTTAGATATAAACCTCATAAAAACAGTGGCAGAAGATGAATATGAAGGTTTGCTGGTTCCAATTTCAGATATTTTTCTGCAGTCCCCATGGTATTCAGACATTGTCTATGTCCTTCAACATTTGTCACCTCCTACCGGCATGTCTAAGAGTAAGGGTAGATCTCTGAAGCTAAAATCTGCAAAATACTCCATTTTAGACAACGCTCTGTATTGGAAAGATCCAGGAGGTGTTCTGCTCAATTTTTTGGTTGAAGAAGAGGCGCAGAAGGTAATGCACGATTTTCATAAAGGAGACTGTGGCTGTCACTTGTTCTGGAAGACTACGGCTAACAAAGTATTGAGAGCAAGATATTATTGGCCCACATTATTTTTTGATTTATATAAGATAGTGATGAAATGTCATGAATGCCAAATCTTCCAAGGGAAGAAAAAATTGTTTCCACTCCCTTTGAAACCAGTTTCAGTGAACGCACCCTTTCAACAGTGGGGGATCGATTTCATTGGAGAAATTCATCCCGCGTCCTCAGCACAGCACCGGTGGATATTGGCAGGGACAAATTACTTTACGAAATGGATCGAGGCCGTCCCAGCCAGGAAAGAAACAGACACGGTAATCATTCAATTCATGGAATCGAATATTTTATCTTGTTTTGGTTGCCCATGCAAAATCGTAACAGACAACGCAGCAGCGTTCAAATCAAAGAAAATGATCGATTTCTGTGATAAATACAACATCATGCTGGGCCATTCAACAGTGTATTATCCACAAAGCAACGACCTAGCTGAGTCATCTAACAAATCATTGGTAAATATAATTAAGAAAATTCTGGAGGCAAACAAAAGAAACTGGCACTGAAAGCTCATCAATGCACTATGGGCAGACAGAGTCAGCAGTAAAAAATCAATAGGTATACCACCTTATGAGCTGGTTTATGGTACTGATGTTGTCTTTCCTACTTCTCTTACGGTTCCAGTTATGAGATTATTACAAGAGGTTGGCAGCGAGGACAATGACACTCAACGAAGAATCAATCAAATGATCCACCTTCAACAAACAAGAGAGGAAGTGTCACAAAACGCTACTCAGTTGCAGGAGAAGATTAAAAAGATCTTTGACAGAAAGGCCAAAGCAGAAAGGTTTCAGCTGGATGATGTAGTGTTGAAATGGGATGCCAGAAATGAAGACAAAGGGAATCATGGTAAGTTCGATAATCTGTGGAAAGGACCATACAGGATCTCAGCATACAGAGAACAGAATGCCTTCTTGCTCTCAGAAATGGATGGCCAAGATTGCCCTAGAGGAGCAGTAAATGGTAGGATTTTAAAGCACTACCATTATTGACAACAAAGGATCAGAATTTATGTCATCATCGTTGTATATACCATGTTATTTTCAAAGTTCAGAGTACACAGTCATTGAAGTTTGGGGCCTGAGGTGAAGGCTATAAGACTTGGATGATGTGTGTATGATGTAGGTTTATTCCAGTTTTCAGTCTTAGTCTTGAGTCAGTTTTAGTCTGCATTGTGTCAGTTTTTCAGTATTTTTGACTCCATGCCCAATGAATAAGGCTACTTGTTCTACGGTGTTCTTGGCACCTCCACGGAGCTACCATCCCCATTGGAGCCAATGTTAGTGTTAGTCTAGTCATACTGCCATCAGTGATCAAAATTTCTCTTTTGAATTTGCATATTAGGTGTCTCATACCGAATAAATTTCACCATTCAGCTAGGTCATGGATTCATTGATGGTAGTAATTTTTATCAATTTTCCCTCATGAGGTACTTGCTGATTTTCCTCCCTATGGTCTTCAGTCATTAGTCACTTTCATTCTCAAAATCATATCAGTAGGTCATAGGATGGGTCTCATTAGTCTCTAAGGTCTCACCATGGTCAAATTAATGAGTCAAGTGTCAATAAAGATCAGCAAGGTCATGAGGAAGTCAATAAGCTCAAAATTATAGCACCAGGAAGATCAGAGATATCATTCATTCAGTTTTATGTAATTTTCACCTCAAAACCATGTTTTGAGGTGAAAGCATAATACTTTGCCTTTCAGTCACAATTCAGAAGTTGTTATCTCCACAAAGTGATGTCCCTGCCTTTCAGATAAGTTTTCCATAGCATGTTCAGCGCCAGATCATCTTCAAAGCAGATCCATCAGAAAGAGCCTGGAAAGAGCTTTCCAATGGTATACTACACTCTCAAAACTGACTTCTGGATTGAATTCTATGCCTAAGTGAAGTAAAATTCCCTAAACCTCCCCTATTTCCCATGTTCCCCTTTAACTTATGTTTAAAGTTTTAATATTCCCTTTAAAAACCCCTTTTCCCCCCTTTCCGATTATAATATCGCATTATAAATATTTTATATACATATGCGATTTAAATACTAAACCACTTCCCCGACCATACCCCGTAGAACTTTATTATAAGTCCCACCACATTAACCACTTCCCCTTTCCATACCCCATAAACTTTAGAAATAAAGTTTATGTTATATAACCCCTCACCGTATAAACCACTTCCCCACCATGCATATGACAAAAATTTATAATATAAAGTTTAAAGTTTTATAAGTCGCAATCGCAACCCTTATCCAATCGCAATCGCAATGTTTTCAAATCGCAACATTTATATGGAATGTGTTAGCACCCAATCTGAACCTTAGGCTGAAAAGGCGAATCAGGGTAACAACTAAACCACGCTCAGCCTTGTAGCTAGCCCTACAAGGACAGGAGAGGGCTCTCTCCGTAGAATAGATATTCAATAACACGATAATAAACTGATTTTAGGCTAGATATATGACCGTGAAAGGGGTTTGGATAAATGACTGAAATTTTCAGGGATGTATGGGACAAAGGACAACATGAGCTGAGGAATTAAAATCAAGGACACAGAGTATTTCATAGGGCAAGATAGGCAGGAGGTTTAGCAATTAAATTTGAGATAAGATGAAATGGAAAGACTGTTGAGAAGCTGAAAAGGGCATAGTCAATGAATCCTTTTCAAACAAAAGAAAACACACAGAGCATGAATGATTCCCCAAGGCAGAGCATATAAAATGGATTCTACCTTTCTATCTTGAAAAAATTCAACTGGAAATGTTTATGAATGAAGGATGAAACATAACAATGTACATATGAACACAAAAGAAAGACATATGCTAAAACTCATACCACATGAATCCCACAAATCAGAGCTGCATCACTTTATAAATTCCCTGCCAAACTGTACAATGGAGCACAGAGCTCACTACCACATTGTTCCCCTATTTCTGAGTTTTCAGACCTCAGACTTTCAGCCCCCCTTTTCAAACTGTTTAGTGTTTACAATAAATAGACAAATTTGCATGAATACAAATTGATGGGGAGAGGAGAAATTACAACTGAAGATGGAAGGCCAAAAGCCAATAGTCTCTCGGTAAAGGGAGAGCAGTGTTACTTTGTTCCACTTGAAATTCACTGATAACCAAATGGGAAGGCGAAAACCTGTAGTGTGGCTCCTTTAGAATCATTGCTGAAGATGCGACTGTTATGATTTTATTTCTCACCTCCTGACATTTCGATTTCCTTTAGTTCTTCATTCTCTGGTCTTTAATAGAATGCCGATAAAATGAATTTATGCTTTTTCGTGAAGGGAAAAATGCGTTTAAATGGGGAAAGGGCAGGGAAATGGAGGTGGGGCCCATATGGAAATCGAAATCGGAGATCGGGCACAAGAGGGATATATATAACATAGTAATCGCAATCGCAAATCGGGAGGTGGGACGGAGTGGAATGGCGTATACAATAGTTCCGATGCGATTGAGGGGGGGAAACCCATTGTACTAAAATTTTGAGTTAACAGGGAAACAAGCCCTTTATTATATGAATGGTCGGAAGTACTGATGGTGGGACCCAAGGGCCAATCGCAATCGAAAATCGGAAGGGGAAATAAATTGCAATCGGAACAATCGGGAGGATAGTTGCGATCGGAGGAGGGGATACGATTCATTGTGGGTCGTCCGACCGGCGGGGAAGATCTACGGTTGTGGGTTAATCAGGGGTGAGCCATCGGCGAGAGTCAATCGGAGGTGGGATTTAAAACAATGTGATTGGAACATTGCGATTGGCAGAGGACTGTTGGATTAGATGATGAGATCGACGGCTACGGTGTAATCGGGAGTATGTCAATCGGAGGGTGTCAATCAGAGGGGGACTTATGGAGGTGCCGATTGCGATGGTGCGATTGGATGAGGGTCTTCTGATCGGCGGAGAAGATCGACGGTGCTGGATCAATCGAGGGATGTTGCAATTGGAAGAGCGGATCGGGACTTGCGATTGATCACAATCGGAGGATCGGAGAAGGGGCCTGTGATTGATCGCAATCGGAGGATCGGAGAAGGGGCCTGCGATTGATCGCAATCGGAGGATCGGAGAAGGGGCCTATGATTGATCGCAATCAGAGGATGGTGTGATCAATCACATCGGGGATTCGAGGGATTGGTTAATCGGGACATACGTGAAATATTTTGCGATTGAAATTTTTTTTGCGATTGCGATTTATAACAAAGAACTTTAAAATTTGTATCATAAATTTTTTATTATATGCGTGGTGGGGAAGTGGTTTATACGGCGGGGTTATGGAAACTTTGATTTTATAATAATGTTTCAAGGGTAATGGTGTGGAAGAGGTTTGGGATCAGATTTAATAGCATAATGCGATTTCTAATCGGGAAAGGGGAAAAAGGGAATTTTTAAAGGAAATATAAAACTTTAATAATACAAAGTTTTAAAGGGAAAAATGGGAAATAGGGGATATATGAGGATATAGGGACTTTTACTTCACTTAAGCATAAATTTCAATCCAGAAGTCAATTTTGAGAGTGTAGTATATCGTTGGAAAGCTCTTTTCAGGCTCTTTCTGTTGGATCTACCTTGAAGGTGCTCTGGCACTGAACATGCTATGGAAAAATTCTCTGAAGGCAGGGACATCACTTTGTGGATATAACAGCTTTTGAATTGTGACTGAAAGGCAAAGTATTATGTTTTCACCTCAAAACATGGTTTTGAGGTGAAAATTACATCAAACTGAATGAATGATATCTGTGATCCTCCTGGTGCTATAATTTTGAGTTTTATTGACTTCCTCATGACCTTGCTAATCTTTATTGACATTTGACTCATTATTTTAACCATGGTGAGACCTTAGAGACTAATGAGACCCATCCTATGACCTACTGATATGATTTTGAGAATGGAAGTGACGAATGACTAAATACCATAGGGAGGAAAATCAGCAAGTGCCTCATGAGGGAAAACTGATGAAAATTACTACCATCAATGAATCCATGATCTAACGGAATGGTGAAATTGATTATTATGGGACTCCTAATATGCAAATGCAAAAGAGCAGTTTTGATCACTGATGGGAGTATGACTAGACTGACACTAACAGAATGCTTCGATCGCTCATCGCAAATATTTGCGATGCGATTGATCGCATCGCAATGCTCCTTCGATCGCTCCGATCCCTCTGATACTCCGATCGCATCGCACATGCTCTCCGCTCTGACCCGATCGCAAGTTTTCTCCGATCTCCCGATCGTGCCCCTCCTCTGATCGCAGCGCATATCCCTACCTCCCGATGCGATTAAACCTGCCCCCTCTGATTTCCGATTGCGATTAACTCCCGGGCCCCACCACAAATACTTCCGCTCGTTCATATAATAAAGGGCCTTTTCCTTTGTTAATACGAAATTTTGGTTTTAATTCACAATACAAAAGGTTCTCCCCAATTGCATCAGAAGTTTTATTTCACATATATTGCCCCACCCCCGAGCTCCGATATTGCGATTGCGATTGACTGTCGAGCCCACCATACAGTACTTCCGCCCCATTCAAATAAAAAGCCCTTTCTCCCTTTGTAAAAGTAATAAAAGGATTTTCAAAGGTTTTTAAAGCACTCCATCACATCGGAACTTTGGTATGGTGCTTTCAAGCGTGCCCCTCCGCCCGTCCATTGCGATTGCGATTAAGATGCGGGTCCTGCCTACTCCCCTTCCCTTTTCCCATTCAAAAATACATTCTTCCCTTCACAAACGCATAATTTCATTTCAGTTTTATTTCAACAACGTGTATAAAAAGTCATTTTTCTTCAAAGCGGAAAATGGAAAGCGAAACGTCAGAGGCCAAAGAACCAAAATTGTAACAGTCACATCTTCAGTGATGATTCGAAAGGATCCATGCTACAGGTTTCGCCTCCTCATTGGATATCCGTAAATTTCAAGTGAAATAATGTAACGCAGTTCTCCCTGTATGAAGAGATTATTGGCTCTTGGTTTTCCATCTTCAGTTATGATTTCTCCTCTTTCCATCGATTTGTATTCCCACGAAATCTGTCTATTTATTGTAAATGCTAATCATTTTTAAAGGTTTGAAAATCTGAGGTCTGAAAACTCAGAAGTAGGGGAATAGTGTGGCAGTGAGCTCTGCGCTCCATTGTACAGTTTGGCAGGGAATTAAATAAAGTGATGCAGCTCTGATTTATGGGATTTCATGTGGTATGAGTTTTAGCATATGTCTCTCCTTTATGTTTCATATGTACATTGTTATGTTTCACCATTCATTCATAAACATTTCCAGTTGAATGTTTTCAAGTTAGAAAGGTAGAATCCATTTTATATGCTCTGCCTTGGGGAATCATTCATACTCTGTGTATTTTCTTTTGTTTGAAAAGGATTCATTTATTATGGCCTTTTCAGCTTCTCACCAGTCTTTCCACTCCATCTTATTTCAATTTGATTGCTAAATCTCCTACCTATCTTGCCCCATGAAATACCTTGTATCCTAATTTAATTCCTCAGCTCATGCTGTCCTTTTGTCCCATACATCCCTGAAAATTCAGTTATTTATTAAAATCCCTTTTCCCATTTATATAACTAGCCTAAAATCAGTTCATTATTGTTTTATTGAATATCTATTCTACGAAGAGAGCCCTCTCATGTCCTTGTAGGGCTAGCTACAAGGCTGAGCGTGGTTTAGTTGTTACCCTAATTTGCCTTTTTCAGCCTGAGGTTCAGATTGGGTGCTAACACATAACAAGCCTTTTGAATTTAACTTGTTAATGTAGGTCCTTGAAAACCCACAATGTTTACAAATCGAACGTTAATCAATATTGATAAACGATAATTTACATAACGTCATATTTTTCATCAATACTAATAATTGAAAATTAACAAAACGTTAACTTCAATGCTCCACAATTAGCTAAATCAGGGCAACTCCAATAAAACAAAACAAGCCTTTTGAATATGAATGTAGGTCCTTGAAAACCTAGATTCATTACACATCGAACGTTAATCAATATTGATAATAGGAAATTAATTGAATGTCGGAAATTTAATCAGTACTAATAATCAAAATTTAACCAAACATCAACATCAATACTCCACAATTAGCTAATTTAGGGTGACTCCAAAAAAACATAACAAGCCTTTTGAATGTAACTTGTAAATGTAGGTCCCTGAAAACCCATAGTGCTTACACATAGAAAGTTAGTCAGTATTAATCAATGAAAATTAATAGAACATTAGTAATTTAATCAATACTAATAATGGTAAATTACTGGAACATTAACTTCAATACTCTACAATAAGATAAATCAGGGAGACTCCAATAAAATAGAACAAGTATTTTGAATGTAACTTGTGAATATATGTCCTTAAAACCCAAAGTGGTTACGCATCGAACATTAATAAGTTTTGATAACCAAAAATTAATAGAACATCAGAACTTTAATCAATACTATTAATCGAAAATTAACAGAACATCAACTTCAAAACTCCACAGTTAGCTAAATCAGGGTGACTCCAATAAAAAGGGACAAACCTTTTGAATGTAACTTGTGAATGTAGGTAGTTGAAAACCCCGAGTGTTTACACATCGAACACTAATCAGTATTTATAACCGAAAATTAACAGAACGTAAAAACTTTAATCAATACTAATAATAAAAAATTAACAACATGTGAACTTAAATACTCCACAATTAACTAAATCTGGGCCACTCCAATAAAACATAACAAAGATTTTGGATGTAACTTGTGAATGTAGGTTCTTAAAAACACAGAGTGGTTACACATTGAACGTTAATCAACATTGATAACCGAAAATTAACAAAACATCAGAACTTTAATAGATACTAATAATCGAAAATTAACAAAACGTCAACTTCAATACTCCACAATTAGCTAAATTAGGGTGACTCCAATAAAAAATAAAAAACCTTTTGAATGTAACTTGTGAATGTAGGTCATTGAAAACCCAAAGTGGTTACACATCAAACGCTAATTAATATTCATAACCAAAAATTAACAGAACGTAAAAAATTTAATCAATAGTAATAATCGAAAATTAACAAAATGTGAACTTCAATACTCCACAATTAACTAAATCAAGGTGACTCCAATAAAACATAATGAGGATTTTGAATGTAACTTGTGAATTTAGGTTCTTAAATAAACAGAGTGGTTACACATTGAATGTTAATCGGTATTGATAACCAAAAATTAACAAAACGTCAGAACTTTAATCAATAATATTAATCGAAAATTAACAAAACATCAACTTCAATACTCCACAATTAGCCAAATCACGGTGACTCCAATAAAATAGAACAAACATTTTGAATGTAACTTGTTAATGTAGGTCGTTGAAAAGCCAGTGTGGTTACACATCGAATGCTAATTAGTATTGATAACCAAAAAATAATAGAATGTCAAAACTTTAATCAATACTAATAATCGAAACTTAACAGAATTTCAACTTCAATACTCCACAATTAACTAAATTAGGGCGACTCCAATAAAACATAACAAGTATTTATAGTGTAACCTACAAATGTAAGTTTTTAAAAACCCAGAGTGGTCACACATCAAACTTTAATTGGTATTGATAACCGAAAATTAATAGAACATCAGAACTTTAATCAATACTAATAATAAAAAATTAACATAATTTCAACTTTAATACTCTACAACTAACTAAATCATGGCGACTCCAATAAAACATAACAAGCCTTTTGAATGTAGCTTGTGAATGTAGGTCCTTGAAAACCCAGAGTGGTTACACATCGAACGTTGATTAGTATTAATAACTGAAAATTAACATAACGTCAGAAATTTAATGAAAACTAATAATAAAAAATTAACTATAACGTCAACTTCAATACTCCATGATTAGCTAAATCAGGGCGCCTCCAATAAAATAGAACAAGCATTTTGAATGTAACTTGTGAATGTAGGTCCTTGGAAACATTGAGTGATTATACATCGAAATTTAATCGGTATTGATAATGGAAAATTAACAGAACATCAAAAGTTTAATTAATATTAATAATTGAAAATGAACAGAACGCAAACTTCAATACTCCATAATTCGCTAAATCAGGGCGACTCCAATAAACCAGAACAATTTTTTTTAAAGTAATTTGTGAATGTAGATCCTTGAAAAACCAAAGTGCTTACACATCGAATGTTAATCAGTATTGATAACCGAAAATTAACAGAATGTCATAACTTTAATCAATACTAATAATAAAAAATAATCATAACATCAGCTTCAATAATCCATAATTAGTTAAAATAGTGTGACTCCAATGAAACAAAGTAAACATTTTGAATGTAAATTGTGTATATAGGTCTTGGAGTACCTCAAGAAACAATCCCTTGGTTTTGGTAAGGAATCGGTGCTCGAGACATTTATAAATGTATGTCACAATATTAAGATATCAGATGGTCTTTGTTTAACACCTTTGGAAATTAATTATTTATAACCCTCAATAATCTGATATAATGAAAGTATTCACAATGCCATTATCTGCTGATATTAGTTGGAATGGAAGGAAGAAACTAGAAAGGAAACTAAAAATGATATGCTTCTTAACATAATCTATCACTTTAAATCTCGGAAGAAACTTTGTGAAGAAAGAATAGTTGGAGTGAAGGAGCGCACATTAAGGACATTTAACTCTTACTTAAAACTATAAAAAGAGACCCACAGCTACATTACTTCACCTCATTCACAGAAGAATAAACATATGATGAAACTGGAAAAACACATTAACATCAACAGGTGTCAGAAACTTGATCTTCTTCCATTAACTTTTAGAAAATTCAGTACAAAATTTATGGTCATATAGAGGTCTAAAACTCAGAACCCTCCTCTTTATTTTTCATTTCTTTAAATACAATACGAAGCAATTGGAACTGCTAAAAACTACTTGTAACTGCTCGAACTACCTTAAACTGCATAAACTACTTATAACATGGAAATTAACAACTTCATTACAATATGGATCTTTTAAAATGATAATTAAAACTAAAGACTCAATCAATTTGCTGAATTTGAATTTGATTGGCTGCCACTACATTCTTCGGATTTGATGACATGACCTGAATGACATTGTGAATGATTGAGAATCAGAGACTGATAGGAGAAAGAAAAAAATTGAATCCTTTAAATAGGTGGCGCGGTGTTCAAACATTAATGTTGAATTAATTATTAAACAGACAAATAACGGTACATATGACAATGACAAGTGAATTTTCGCCAACTGGATACATACGTCACTGTGGGAGTGCTTGGGGTACAGAGCTTTCGGCGGAGTGCTGCCCCCACAGTGAACGAGAACCATTGATTCTTGATCTGCCATTAGTCTGCGGGGTCAACTGCAGAGGAACCTCTCTGACTAACCTGCGAGTTGTTTGTGCCTGCGGGTTCCCGCTAGTCTTTATCAAATGGAGCCTGCTTTAAGCCCGCCCGCCAACTCGCATGGGTATTAGTTGGGACTCTCAGTCCCACCTTCACATGCTTTGAAAACACATTAATTGACGAATATGCGAATTACAAAATGACTTTCACACATATGAAGGGTTTTCATTTTATCATATATGTTTTTTTTTTGTATTTGGAAAATAAAATAAAGGAAAATGAAAATGAGCCATAACATCTGGCTCCACTTGGGGATAGTGTTTTTTTTCCACGAAACACTAAGAACCACATATTAGTGCCTTCACTTCAGGCATGGAGTCAAATATTGCTTGGTGGTATATGAACAATGAACAATCTTGGTATGTACAATGGTAACCACTAAATTCTTAATGTTGGAAATTGTGTTTCAAGTACTGCCCATTCACAGGCAGTTGTACTGGCTCTCCATCCAGGTTTTGCAAAATGAATGTATTATTTGACCTTGTCTCTGAAATTCTATATGGACCATACCAGAGAGGGTCAAATTTACCATGCTTTCCTTTTTCTTCTCGCCTGGTGTCCCACATCATAACCAAATCTGTTGCTTGGAAAATAACTTCTTTTGCTTTCCTATCAAATATAAACTTCATCTTTTCCTGATAAGTAATTAAGTTATCCCTGACTTTGTTTCTGTCTTCACTTAACTCAATTAATTTGTTTAATATTATTATCAGAGCATTAGGTTCTTCTTGAGATTCTTGAATGAAAGAAATCATTTTTTTGGCCAGCTGAGTAGGAAATAATGCTTGAGTTCCATAAACCAATTCATAGGGAGACTTACCAGTAGATCTCCTGGTAGTAACTCGAACTGCCCAAAGAGAAAATTTCAGCTTCATCTCCCAATCTTTTTTATTATCAGTGATTGTCTTCTTCAAGATTCTGACCAAAGTCTTGTTCGAAGACTCTACCAATCCATTCCCCTGGGGATGATACACCATGGAATGTGATAAAATAACATTATATGTATGACATAAATTAATGAAACGATTAGAGCTTAATACATGGGAATTATCAATCACAATTTTGGCTGGACATCCAAATCTCTTGAAAACGTTTTCCTGTAGAAACTTCATCACTACTTGATCGTTCGCCTTTTTGGTGGGGATTGCTTCAACCCACTTTGTAAAGTAATCAATGGTAGTTAGAATCCACTTGATGGTGGATTGATTTCTCCAATAAAATCCAATCCCCATTGCCTGAAAGGCTCTTCAATGAATACTGGGATAAGAGGTAATGGAGCAAGTTTTTTCTTTTCATCAAACAACTGGCACTTTGACAACTTTTGACTAGTCTAAAAACATCTACAAACATGGATGGCCAATAGAAGCCTGATTTGAGAATCTTATGAGCAGTGAACTTCCAACTATAATGTCATCCACATAAACTTTCATGATATTCTTTGGTAACTTCAACCGATTCTATTTCAGTCAAACACAGCAACTAAATACCAGCAAGATATTTCCAATATAATTTTCCTTCCACTATAACATATGGCTGAGATTTGAGCTTAAGAGCACTTTATTGAAGTTGCGCAAGAAAAGAAACACAAGTAATGCACAACATCTTTATACCAATTAGAGCACAAGAATTTATATTCAATACCTGTCTTGGACTTGTTTTGGTCTTCTTCATTGACAGCTTCCTCTACAGGTGCCAACAGATTAATTCCCATAGCTTGAAAATTTGTTTCTGTCAATAACTTCACTAAACCATGTCCTTTGACCAACTTGGTGGGTTTGATATCCAAATCATATTCTTGGATTTTTTCTATCCATTTTCCCCTTTTACCTTCAACATCACTCTGAACTAACACGTCTTTTATAGTAGAATTAGGGAGTACATAAGCTACTATTTGAGACTGTAACACATAGCTCCTAAAGGCTTTCAGTGCTTTGACCAAAGAATATACTTTTTTCTCCAAAATATTATATTTGAGCTCAGCATCCCTGAGAACATTACTAAAAAATGCTATTGGTAGCTCCTTACAATCTTCATTTTTCTGCAACAATACAACAACAATAGTGGTAGGGGGCGCAAATGAGAATACTTGAAATGATTTCTGATAGTCTGGGCTAATCAAAACTGGAGCTTGTTGCAGTGATTCCTTAATTCTAGCAAATTCTTCTCTTGCTTCTTTATCCCATTTCACTTCTGCATTTTTCTTCAACATATCCGTTATGCTTCTCACAATCTCAGCATAATTAGGCACAAATCTCTTTAGAAATTTTATTTTTCCCAGGAATCTCTGGATATCCTTCTTTCTTTTGGGTAGAGGAATCTTTTGTATGGCTTCCACCCTTGATGGATCTATTTTTACTCCCTGATTTGAAACTATATGACCCAATAATTTACCTTCTTCTAAGGCAAATAAAGACTTCTTGGGATTTAATGACAGACCGAAGTTCTTGCATTTTTGAAAATTCTTCTGCAAATGTTCTAAATGTTCATCATCTGACCCAGAGAAAACGGTTACATCATCCATATATATAACTACAAACTTGTCCCCCACAAACGCTATGTCCATGGCCCTCTGAAATGTTGCACCTGCATTCATAAGGCCAAACGACATCCTTGCATACATGAAAGTACCCCAGGGCATTGTGAAGGCAGTCTCCTTCTGATCTTCTTTCTCCACTGCTACCTGATTATACCCTGAGAATCCGTCGATCATAGACAATATGTAAGCTCCTATCACTTTCTGTAATACATAATACATTTTTGGCAATGGATAATTATCCTTTAGGGATGCTCTGTTCAAGTTCCTGAAATCTATACACAACCTTATCTCTCCATTATTCTTCCTTACAGGAACCAGATAAGAAACCCAATCTGAATATCTGAGAGGGACTATAATTTTTTCCTGCAGGAACTTCTTCACTTCTTTCTCTATTGGAGCTAGAAAAAATGGATTTATTTGTCCGAGTTTCTGTCTGTGAGGTTTAATTCCATCTTTCAACGGAATTTTGTGTTGAATTATACTTTTTTCATATGTTTTTAAGTCTTCATACGTCCAGGCAAACACATACGTATATTTCTTGAATAGATCATTGTACTTCGATTTATAATCTTTTGGAACACCTTTGGATAATCTCACCATATTTGGCTCCTGTTGAGTTGCCAAATTACAGTCCTCCATCTCTCCTTCTTGATGCATTTTATTTGAATTGAAAACAACATCATTGGAGTCAAATAACCTTTCAAGAGGAACCAATCCCTTAGTAAGTACATTATCTTTTAACTGGATAATATTTTGCTCACCTATTGACTGCTTCAAGTTTCTCATTTCTTCTTTCCGCTCTATCTGTTATTCTTCTTGATCTATCTCAGCATATTTAAAACTTTCGATCATGGTCAATAATTGATTTATCTACTCATCATCTTCGAACACCTGCCAATGCTTCACATTGTCAGGGATGGAAGGCCTGTGTCTGATTTCAATATCATACCTTAATCTTGGATTTATAGGTGGCTTGAAAGTGTTAGATACCACTGCCAATGAATCTGACAACCTATTCTCTTCCCTTGGAATAAAATGCAAATTGAAATCTTCCAAATAGTTCTCAATCAAATCCCAAACTTCGTTCCTATATGATCTCAACCTCTGATGCTTAGTCTGATATTGATTTTTGATCTGCTTTATAATTAATTCATAATCACCGAAAACAGACATACATTGAATTCCCATTTGTTTATCAGTTTGTAGACTTAAGATCAAAGCCTCATATTCAACCACATTGTTTGTTGAATCAAATTCCAACTTAAAAGAAAAAGGCATAAGATTACCTTCTGGGGATATCAATACGAATCTAGCTCCTGTGCCATCTTTTGAGAAGTCACCATCAAAATAGCTTTTCCAAACATTTTTTGAATACAACTCCTTATGTACAATTGCTAAAGAGTGCTTCTTTTCTGTGTCTTCAACAAATTTTGCATCTTCATGCAACAAAAAACAAGAAAGATATTATTTTTCCTAACTGTAAATGGGGGAATTTCTTGCATCTTTCTTCGTGGTAGTTTTCAAAAATATTGTTTATCTATACAACCTTATTTCCTCCCCAATGAAAACAGGAATAATAGCATAATTTAAGTCCATTTTTAAAACTCCTCCCAGCATTTCTCCCCAAGATCTAAACAAGAGCATTCTAAATATGGTTGGAATATCATCCACCACTACATCCATCATAATACTCTTTACTGGAATTTGAGCCAAAGATACAACCATGTCTTTGATGAGCCCAATACACTGCACCCTCTTAGAATCAAAAGAGTACATGTCTCTCTATGGTTTAGTGATCTGTAAATTCAGCTCTTTCATCACAAACAATGGCATAAGGTTGTGAGAAGCACCTGAATCTAACATGCAATTGTGGATGAGAAAATCATGAAGAAGAAATTAAATGTAAAACGAGGGAATAGAAGAATCTACTTCTTCAACATGAGAACCAAAAGTGACTACTAGTTTTTCTTTTTTCAAATTTACAGTATCACCTATGTCTTCAATCTGTGAGAGATTAATGAATTCAAAAATTTCTTTTTTGTATCCTGGCGTCTTAGCGAATTCAAAGAGAGGTACCTGAATCTTAATCTTCTCCAGCTCCTTTGATAAAATGAAATCTTGAATCTGATTTACATTCTTCTCAAGTTCTTCTTCAATTCTTCTCAGATTTGAAACCTATTCAGGTACAGGAACTACCTTCTCCAAAATATTATTATCAACAGACTTGCTTTGGGAAGATTCAACTTGTTGCACTTATGTTCTGTTTACTGAATTCACAGGCTGTTTTCTTTTGTTAGCTTGTGTTACTGAGTTCCTTTGTGGTGGAGTCACAATTGGAGAAGGAACATAATCTTGATGTTCACCTTCATCATCTTGTACCCTTGATATTTTTCTAGATCTCAAATCATACTTCTTATGCAATTCAACTTGTATGAAATCTGTAAATTGCCTACAGTACTCATCCATCTCATCCTGATCAAAGACACCTCTGCTTCAACATATTCTCCTTCGCATTCTTCCTCTTATTCATCTTCTCCTATATATACAATAGATATTTGATCTTCAGCTTATTTCTGATCATCTTCTGCTGATTGTGCAGGTTCTGCTTCAATGTACAGTGGTGCTTGAACTTGGTCTTGATCTCTTCTCTCCCTCTACAAAATTTGCAAGGGTTGTTTTCTGAATTGAGGATTAAACCCTCCTCTATTTTTTTGCACAAGTATTTGGGAGTTCTTACTTTCTAACTCCATCTTCACTAGCTTGTTTGACAAATTTTTTATCACCTTTGTCATATCATCAATTATTTGGTCCTGTGGTGATTCTTCCTTTGCTTTTCCCTTATCTTGAACTGACTGCTTCTCTTTAATTTTTCCAGCTGTAGTCATGTTAGCCTCCATCTCCAATGCATCAGTATGTATTTGTTCGAGAGTTTGGGCTCTTCTTTCTCTCAATGTAAAACTAAAGTCAGATTCAAAAGCCCCAGCAAAAACTACCTTAGCTCCAATGAGGGGGGGGGGGCTTCATCTCTATAGGTAAACTATTGTACAATTTGTTAAATCTCTTTAAAAACTTAGAAATTCTTTCATTGGGCTTTCTTTTGATTGCATTAAACTATGGTAAAGGGTAACCATGGTCTCTATTTTCTCCCCATCTCTGAGTAAATTGAGTTTCCAACTCATCCCAGTTGTTTATCAAACAATTTGGTAAACCTTTGAACCATTTTATAGCCTCTCCATTTAGAGACTGCATAAATAGTATCATCACAACATCCATATGTTCAACATTTAAATTCTCTGCAAAGGTGAAAAACAAAGGTAAATGTTGTTATGTAGTTACTTCATCCTCTCTAGTGAAACGAGGAAGTAATTTGAGGTATTCATGAGGCATGGAATTCATTAGTTGAGGAAGATTTAAAGGTGCATATCTATTCATTAAGAAAGTTGGTGCTGCTATATTGACACCTTGATTAATTTCTCCTTGAGTGGTAGAGGTTGATGAACCTGCTGTGAAAGTAAACAAAGTGTTGGCAATATGATGCAGAGTGTTGTCCTTGATGGCAACCCACTGAATGAAGATGAAGACATGAGATTGTTGACATGTGTTGTCCTTAATGGAAATCCACCTGATGAAGTTATTCTTGACTTGATGGACTTGGTAAATGATGTAAATCTGATGTGATATGATGTTTGTTGGCAATATGATGCAGAGTGTTGTCCTTGAATGGCAACCCACTTGATGAAGATGATGGAAACCTACTTGATGAAGTTATTCTTGATAGAATATGTCTTGATGAACTTGTTAAATGATGTAAATATGATGTATCTACAGTGAGTACAGAAGGTAATGAAGAAAGGATTTCAGTATGTGCTAGATCTATGATGAAAAGAGTATGTCTCAAGGCATACGCGGATTTGTCTAAGAGAAGTCGCGTATGCACGCAGGAAACAACGTACCAAGTAGCGTATGGGAAAAAGCGCTCATAAAAAGTACAAAACCAGGGGTAACCACCATGGTATTGACCCATTGTATTGAGTAATGATTCGTCTATGTGACCCCGTCCAGGAATACCATCGGAAGTAATGTGGTTTTGGCTCATGGTATTGAAAAAGGGTAAACCTATATAAGGAGAAGAAATTCATTGTGCAAAGGATGAGTGTGGGTGCAAGATGTCTGAGCTTGAATGAATACTTCTCTCTGAAGTATATCTGAATGGAAAGGGTTACAATTGAATGATAGATCTGAATGTATGATGCACCAATGAAGAAAATGATGAAGAAGGGAATCTAGATCTGAAATGTATTCGTATCTTCTAGATCTGTTTGTGGAATGATTAGATCTGAAATGAGGTGAACATCTGTCTGAAGTAAAGGGTTAAATCAGTGTGATGTATCTGTTCTGAAGAATTGCAATGACCTTAATGTCTGAAGAACCATACGCTAGTTCGCCGCAGAGGAAGTGCGTATATATGCGGCTTAACTGAAGAGAAAGCGCGTATGCGTAGTGAAATTAGCTTTGTAATATGTACAGAAGTATACGCGGGTTTGTATGGTAGAAGACGCGTATATACGCGGGATCAGTGAAAGGAAAGCGCATATGAAAAGCTAGAGTTTGCTGAAGTCTGAAGTATAAAATGTCTGATCTGTTCTGATGTGTTACTGCTATCTAATGATGATAAATTCTTCTGATCTGGGTTGTCTGAATTGTTAAGTTTGAGCTTAAATGTGTGGAGTGGGTCCAGTCTGAAAATATGATGAAACGAGGCCTGCAAGTTGTGCTCTATTGAAGTTGTTTGGATCCAGTGTGAAAATTGATGAAACGTGGTCCATAGAGGTGCTGAGGGTTGTAGCCTTCAGTCAGGGGGTCGTAGCTCCCTTCCAGGTGAGGCTGGTAAACGAGATCGAGGGGTCGTAGCTCCCTTCCAGGTGAGGCTGGTAAACGAGATCGGGGGGTCGTAGCTCCCTTCCAGGAGAGGCTGGTAAACGAGTCAGGGGGTCGTAGCTCCCTTCCAGGAGAGGCTGGTAAACGAGCGCAGGTGGGTGCCTGCGTGCTGGTCAAGTCTGCGCCAGCACATATGTTGTAAGATGTTTTTTCTATAATAAAATATTGAAGGCTGAGCAACTGCAGCGGTGGTTTTCTCCCGATTTGGGTTTCCACCTAAAAATCCTGGTGTTCATGTGTGATGCTTTGTGTGATGGTTTATTCTGTTCTTACTGCACACGTTTACTGTTTATTAAACATATGATGAATGAATGATGGAATAATAGAAGTGAAGATTTAATGACATATCTAGATCTCTGTGTATACGCTAGTTTCATAAAGGGGATCCGCGTATATACGCCAGTTTACTGAAGGAAAGTAGCGTATGTGTTTTAAGGAATGAAAAAGTAAAAAGATTTGATTATGCAGTAAATACTGATTCACCCCCCCCTCTCAGTATTTTTCCCAACAATTGGTATCAGAGGGTGGTCCTTCTGCAGAAGCTTGATCGCTTGAAGGAGATCCGTCGCAATGGGAAGTCTTGAAGGAGTAATGTCTCTAAAGCCACCTCTATTCAATGGAAGCAATCTGATATTCTGGAAGGTACGAACAAAAGCATATCTGCAAATTCTTGGTGCAGATGTATGGGCAATCGTGGAAGAAGGTTATCAATACCCGACAAGTATTCCTACTGATGCAGCAGAAAGGAAGAAGTATGAAATCAATGCCAAAGCAGTAAATGTCTTATTAGGAAGCATGTCTAAACCAGAATTTGCTAAAGTGATGCAGCTACATTCAGCAAAAGAAATATGGGACAAAATCATTCTGAGCTATGAAGGAGATACAAAGGTAAAAAGTGCAAAACTCCAAACTCTTAGAATTGAATATGAAACTTTGAAGATGCATAGTGATGAAAGTGTTGCCATTTTCTTTCTTCGTTGGGATGATATTGTAAATCGAATGAGAAATTTGGGTGAAACCATAACTGATACTACTCTGGTGGAAAAGGTCTTAAGATCCTTGACTTCGAAATTTGACTCTAAAGTTTCGGCTATTGAAGAAAGGCAAGATCTGCAAACTCTTACTATTGTTCAATTACATGGTATTCTGACTGCTTTTGAAATGAGACAAGGAGGTCCTTCTCAAATCAAAGAAGCTTCTTTTAAGGTATCTGCAAGAGGAAAAGAAAAGGAAGTTGTCAAAGAATCCAGCTATATATCCGAAGAAGAAGAAGCGAATTTTGTGAGAAAACTCCAACTAGGTACTGGAAGATTCAAAGGTAAGCTTCCCTTCAAATGTTTTGATTGTGGAAAAGTTGGTCACTATGCTGATAAATGTCCTTATAGAGAAAAACATGGTAAAGGGAAACAATTTGAAAAGAGGAAGAGTTATTTTGCAAATGAAGATGATGATGAAGTGTCCAGTGAAGATGAAGAAGATTCTGACCAAGATCTGAAAGTGCTCATGGCAAAGAAGGAAAAGAAGAAGGCTACTCGAAGCAAGGAGATATCTCAGAAAACATGTATAGAAGAAATTGAAGAAGATGAATCAGGTAGTGATTGGGGTCCTTGTGATAATCTTCTTTGTGCAAGCAATGGTGTAGATAGTGAAAGTAATGCTGTGGACCTAGAAGAAGTTATCAAAGATCAACAAAGATTATTTAATGAGAAGGAATCTGCCTACAATGAGATGATCTCTAAAATGAATGGACAGATAGAAACAATGAAGAGACAGATAGAAATACATCAAAGACTGCAGGATGAAGTAACCAATCGAAGTGAAAGCCTTGAAGATGAAATCATCTCTCTCAAAGAAGATCTGGAAAAATCAAATAGGAAAAATAAAGAACTTGAAGCAAAAATCATCTCTGTCAAAGAAGAATCATATAAGGAGCATGAAGAACTTCTGCAAGCATTTGAAGAACAAGAAAAAGGGTTGAAAGAAGAGATTCTAAATCTGAATCATCAAGTAGGAGACGGAAGAGGGAAAGAAGAAAGCATGAAGAAGCAATGCCAAGGCTTGGAGGTTGAGGTAAACATTCTCAAAGGTAAATTAGAAGAAAAAGTTAAACTTTTGAGGTTTCAAGATAGTACTAAGATTTTGGACAATATTCTGAGTAATCAAAGGTCTCCTACTATCAAACTTGGTCTTGGTTTTCATGAAACTCTTAAAGGAGAATCTAGTTCACAAGGAAGTGCTAAAGATTCAGAGGATGTCAATGCAAAACCTGAAGTGTTGAAGGAAACAAAAGGTTAACCAACAATGATGAAATCTCAAAGGAAATCATTCAATAATGTTGAATGCTTTAAATGTCATAATTATGGGCATGCTGCAGCAAATTGCAGGAGTAGATCATTTCAGCCTCAAACAAACAGTTCCTACATAGAAAGGTACTCTGGTTTCTTGAAGGGATATTGTTTTTCATGTAACAAGTATGGACATAAAGCAGTTGATTGCAAAAGGAGGAAGATTAGAAATACCCATTATAATTCTTATGCTTATTTCTCTGGACACATGAGATGTTATTCTTGTAACAAGTATGGACATGTAGAAAAAGAATGCAGGTTGAACAGATCTGAGAAAGTGGACAATTTTTAGCACACAGTTAGAAAGTTCAAGCAAATTTGGAAAAAGAAGGAGGACCGGTCAGAAACGTAGGGAATATTGACCCTACTGCAGTCATCGGCTTCTGAATCTTACTTCTTTGAATGACTGCAAAAGTGATGTGAGATACATTATGGGGATGTATCATCACAGGGGGAGAAATGTATGATGATTCTCATGGTTGATTTAGTAATTCTGGTTATGTTTATTTCTGACAGTACATCTGATGTAAAGAAGACAGGTACAGGAAGTACAAGTTCAGGGGGAGATGAAGGAATGTGAAAATTTCTATGCTTCAATTTCCATACGCGGGTTCGTTGAACAAAAGTCGCGTATACACGCGAGTTCCAGCAGACACAGTCGCATATGCTTTAATAATAAGAGAATTGGGATGACAGCTGAAGATCAGGAGCAGAGGTTCAGGGGGAGCATCAGTCTGATTGCTAATGATTGTACTGTTAGCATTATTTTGGTTATACTCATGCTAATGAAATGATACATGGTTTCTTATGTTGAAGATCATGGATGAGCCCGGAGTGTTACTTGATGAAGAATATCTGTTGGATATGGATAGATCATGCAGAGTTTGTTGCTGGTGACTTGCTGTTGAAGATGTTCAGGTTGCACAAGTTAAGGAGGAGCAACAGGTTGATTACTAATGATTGCATTGTTGGCACTATGACTGCTTATTCTTTGGTTATTGTGATGCTCATGCTCAAATAATGATGGCTTGATACATGGTTTTGAGTCTTTGAATGAGCCTTGTTTTCTGTTTGCTGAAGTTTATCTGTTGGATGAGATTGGAAGTCTTATGATTCAGAGATAAGAATAGATCATGCAGAACTTGTTACTATGGTTGAGACCTTTTCCCTACATACGGTACATCATGTCAAATCTTGAAGATCTTGATGATATTGGACCACATGAATGATTGCTTGACACATATTTGAAGATGTTGTTCTGGTATGATAATCTCTCTTGGAAAGAATGTATTGATGCTGCAAAGAATTTGAAGGCTTGGTTACTAATGTGCTTATGCTACAACCATTGGATGACGCTTGAAGACACAACTACACTGTTCTATCTATCTGTATTCCAGGAAAGTATTCAAATATCTCAGAAAGAAGTTGAACATTGTCTCTGCCTCACAAAGGATTAGATCTGGAAGATGGTATTGGATATGCGGATTTCATGAAACACAGTCGCGTATATACGCGAGTTCATTCAAATAAAACCGCGTATGTCTGATTCCTGACAAATTTCTGTTTGGGGTCAGCTTTCTTCAGCACAGCTACAATGTTGTTTAGTATCTCTGGTATCTCTGGTGGTGTTCCAGTTCTTATAATACTGTTTCAATCTCTATTGTTTTAAAGATGCCTTGATGATTGGTTGAAAGTGTTCAGGATGCATAAACTAAGGGGGAGCCTTAGTCTTATGGAAAGGATGTTTTGATGCACAGATTCAGGGGGAGCATTAGCCTTGCTGAGTATAATGCATTGTTGGCATTATAGTGGTTCTGAAATATGTTCTCTTTCTTAAAGTCTTTCTGTTGTTGGTCATAAATGGTCATACTTGTAATTTGATTAAAAGGTCTTATTGAGACCCATGATGTAAAATTGTAATATTCAGTCATGTAAGGACTTGTCAAATTTATAAACCCACTTGGCTGGGTAGCTGAGTCAAATTTTGTAAACCCACTTGGTTGGGTAGCTGAGTTGAAATGTGTAAACCCACTTGGTTGGGTACTTGAGTCTCATATGTAAATCCACTTGGTTGGATATTTGATGTAAGTATGAGTCTTTTGTGATAGGAAGTTCATAGAGTCATTTACTTCATTAAAAAATATGTTTGAAAATTCAGCATGAACTCAGGGGGAGCTTGGTCACTTCAGTATACATCAGATCTGCAGAACGCTTCTTATACATGAGGAGAAAAGGGGGGAGAGTGTGTTGGTTTTGATCCGCCCTTTGCCCTTGATGTCAAAGGGGGAGAGTGACATGGTGTTTGAATGAAGAGAAAGAATGGTGTCCAAGAATGGGGAGAGTGACATAATGTCATTGTATTCTTAATGTACCTATCTGTTGTGATCAAACACCATCGTGGTTGCCATCAAGTCCAAAGGGGGAGATTGTTGGCAATATGATGCAGAGTGTTGTCCTTGATGGCAACCCACTGAATGAAGATGAAGACATGAGATTGTTGACATGTGTTGTCCTTGATGGAAATCCACCCGATGAAGTTATTCTTGACTTGATGGACTTGGTAAATGATGTAAATCTGATGTGATATGATGTTTGTTGGCAATATGATGCTGAGTGTTGTCCTTGATGACAACCCACTTGATAGAGTGTTGTCCTTGAATGACAACCCACTTGATGAAGATGATGGCAACCTACTTGATGAAGTTATGCTTGATAGAATATGTCTTGATAAATGATGTAAATCTGATGTATCTACAGTGAGTACAGAAGGTAATGAAGAAAGGAATTCAGTATGTGCTAGATCTATGATGAAAAGAGTATGTCTCAAGGCATATGCGGATTGGTCTAGTATAGGTCGCGTATGCACGCGGGAAATAACGTGCCAAGTCGCGTATGGGAAAAAACGCTCATAAAGTACAAAACCGGGGGTAACCACCATGGTATTGACCCATTGTATTGAGTAATGATTCGTCTATATGACCCTGTCCAGGAATACCATTGGAAGTAATGTGGTTTGGCTCATGGTATTGAAAAAGGATAAACTTATATAAGGAGAAGAAATTCATTGTGCAAAGGGGTAATTTTGGGAGCAAGAGGTCTGAGCTTGAATGAATGCTTCTCTCTGAAGTATATCTGAATGGAAAGGGTTACAGTTGAATGATAGATCTGAATGCATGAAGCACCTATGAAGAAAATGATGAAGAAGGGAATCTAGATCTGAAATGTATTCGTATCTTCTAGATATGTTTGACGGAATGGTCGATCGAAATGAAATGAGAACATACGCCGGTAAAGGGTAAAATCTGTGTGAAGTGTCTGTTCTGAAGAATTGCAATGACCTTAATGTCTGAAGAAACATACGCTAGTTTGCCGCAGAAGAAGCACGTATATATGCGGCTTCGCTGAAGAGAAAGCGTGTATGCGCAGTGAAATTAGTTCTATAATATGTACAAAAGTATACGCGGGTTTGTATGGTAGAAGACGCGTATATACGCGGGATCAGTGAAAGGAAAGCGCGTATGCAAACTAGAGTTTGCTGAAGCATGGGGTATGAAATGTTTGATCTGTTCTGTTGTGTTACTGCTATCTGTATTCTACAGTTCTGAGTTGTCTGTATCAGTTTGGTTGTATGATTGAGCTTAAATGTGTGGAGTGGGTCCAGTCTGAAAATATGATGAAACGAGGCCTGCAAGTTGTGCTCTATTGAATTTGTTTGGATCCAGTGTGAAAATTGATGAAACGTGGTCCATAGAGGTGCTGAGGGTTGTAGCCTTCAGTCAGGGGGTTGTAGCTCCCTTCCAGGTGAGGCTGGTAAACGAGAGCAGGGGGTCGTAGCTCCCTTCCAGGAGAGGCTGGTAAACGAGTCAGGGGGTTGGAGCTCCCTTCCGGGAGAGGCTGGTAAACGAACGAGGGGTCGTAGCTCCCTTCCGGGGAGAGGTTTGGTAGCCGAGATCAGGGGGTCGTAGCTCCCTTCCAGGAGAGGCTGGTAAACGAGATCAGGGGGTCGTAGCTCCCTTCCAGGAGAGGCTGGTAAACGAGCGCAGGTGGGTGCCTGCGTGCTGGTAGGAGGCTGCGCTAGCACATATGTTGTAAGATGTTTTCTTTATAATAAAATATTGAAGGCTGATCAATGACAGCGGTGGTTTTCTCCCGACTTGGGTTTCCACCTAAAAATCTTGGTGTTCATGTGTGATGCTTATGTGTGATGGTTTATTCTGTTCTTACTGAACATGTTTACTGTTTATTGAACATATGATGAATGAATGATGGAATGATATAAGTGTAGAATTAATGGCATAATTAGATCTCTGTGTATGCGCGAGTTTCATAAAGGGTATCCGCGTATATACGCGAGTATGTATCAGGAAAGTAGCGTATGTGTTTTAGAAGTAAGAAAAAGTGAAATTTTTTTAGTATGCCCTAAATACTAATTCACCCCCCCCTCTCAGTATTTTTCCCAACATAAAGGTGGTGAGAAGGTTGATATGGGAGTGGGTTGATGAACGATGGCAGAAGAACCAACAATTATATTTGGTTGAGCTTGTGTGAATGTAAAAGAAACATACTCGAAAGAAAGTTCTTCTAGCTTGGGTTCTTGAAAATGAGGGGGTGTAGAAGGAGAATCTTGTTCCAAGAAAGAGAGTTCCTTGGAAATACCTTCAAATAAGGGATTATGAGAACTGCTACCAGGAGCAGACAATGTAGGCTTGGGTGGTGAAGGGGTTTTTGGTCTCTGAACTTTTTTAGAAACCAATTTTTCTGGATCTGACAAAGTAGGGACCTTCTGCTGTGAGGTATCTGACCTCACATGTGGCCTTTTGAAAGCCAGAATTATGAAAATAATAAATACATCCAAATATTTCCTCATTGAAAAGCCAGAGGAAATAGAAAGAAAACCCAGGGAAATGAACTTCGCTTCTTCTCTTCCCTTCAATGGCGCCAAAAAATGTTGTACCTCAAGAAACAATCCCTTGGCTGTGGTAAGGAATTAGTGCTTGAGAAATTTATAAATGTATGTCATAATATTAAGATATCATATGGATTTTGTTTAACACATTTGGAAATCAATTATTTATAACTGATATAATGAAAGTATTCACAATGTCATTATCTGCAGATATTAGTTGGAATGGAAGGAAGAAACTGGAAAGGGAACTCAAAATGATATGTTGCTTAACAGAATATATCACTTTTCCGGATGCGGATGGCATTCATCATTAATGGGTCACATGGCCCCGGCCTCTTCCCGAAGTGCGAGGCGTGTGGAGGCCACATGGCTCACCACAGCGCCATCAAAACGGCATTCAATATGACAGACCGCCATTACTATCCTCCCCCGCGGCGGCGATACAACTACTCGGCTCTGCCTGGCTTCTGCACAATGGACGCCAATTCCTTTTTCTCTGTGCTCTCAGACTCTCCGGAAGACTGTTTGGCTCCTTTGGACGGTGCGTGCCCAGCACAATGCGCTGAGCCAAGCGTTCGCACGAACACTGGCCGGCGCTGCCCCCTCTACTGTTGTATCGAATTTCTTCTGGGTGTGCACTTCTCACACAACATCTTTTGCCCTGGAGCGTTTAACATTCCTTAGTATCCGCCTGGCTCTCTGGTTGTTCAAGCTCTAACGGGTGCGCACTGGGTTCAGCTTTCTCCTGGTTCGATTTTTGCTCCAGCCTTTCCTCCGGTGCAGGACATCAACAATTCGGAGCTAGTCATGCCTCGACTCCGTCAGCGTATGACTGCCCGTCGTGGAGGCACCCGTGGAAGTTCTGCTGCTGACCGCAATATTTCTAGCAGGCATGACTCAGATTATCCTTCTGGTCCTCCTGACCGTCTTCCCTCTTCCCCTCAGCGCGCCGCTCCTCTTGACTCTTCCACCTCCGCCCCTCAGCCCTCTCGCAGTCATTTCACCCGTCAAACCACGCAGAGAGCTGAATTGAACTTCGATAGTGTTTTCAACCGCCCTTCCATCATAGCCTACATAACTGTTACTCTGCGCGAGGAGGCCACTCTCTGTTCTTCTCCCTGGCCCGGCTCCACTTCTGCTCCCATTCACCCTCTTCCCTCCTCCCTTGCGCCACGGTCTACCTCCACTGCTACGCCTCAAACTGTCCCGAGCGAGCCCTCTGTCCATCCTTCTCCATCCCCGGGCCTCCTTTCCATGCAGGTGCACGCGGATGGTGTTCTGAGTACTGAGGATCCTCTTCAAGACGCTGATGTGGACGACCCTGAGGATTACTTCGGATGCCCAATCGAGGAGGAGCATCCCTCTCCAACTCACTCCAATTGAATCAGCTATGAACAGTACCAGTATGAAGTCTGAACTTGTTTACTTTCATAGAGTTGCTGGTCTTTTACATTACACAGCAGATAGTGATAGTTTTTTGCCTTTGATAATGATAGTATTTTGCAGAATCATAACAAATAGTATAACTATTCCACCGGTTTCCCATACCAAGGGCGGTGTGACAGACACTACAGAGCTGGTTTCCCTATATGGGCAGCTGATTTTTGGAATTAAGCATGGTTTGCAAGCCCAGTTTCAGGCTATCAAAGCTGAACTGAGGCAGTTTTGTATTATAATACTTACATAATAGAAATTAGTCAAATTTAGAAAAAAAAAACAGAATATATCACTTTAAATCTCAGAAGAAACTTTTTGAAGACAAAATAGTTGGAGTGAAGGAGCACACATTAAGGACATTTAACTCTTACTTACAACTATAAAAAGAGACCTGCAACTAATTTACTTGACCTCATTCACAGAAGAATAAACATAGGATGAAACTGGAAAAACACATTAACATCAACAAGTGCCGAAAACTTGATCTTCTCATTAACTTTCAGAAAATTCAGAACAAAATTTATGGTCATCCATAGGTCCAAAACTCGAAACCCTCCTCTTTCTTTTTCATTTCTTTAAATACAATACAAAGCAGTTAGAACTCCTGAAAACTACTTGTAACTGCTCAAACTACCTCAAACTGCATAAACTACTTATAACATATCAATTAACAACTTCATTACAATATCGATATTTTAAAAAGATAATTAAAACTAAAGACTCAATCAATTTTCTTAATTTGAATTTGATTGGCTACCACTACATTCTTCGGATTTGCTGACATGACCTAAATGACTTCGTGAATGATTGAGAATCAGAGACTGATAGGAGAAATAAAAAACTTGAATCCTTTAAATAGGTGGCACGAAGTTCAAACATTAATGTTGAATTAATGATTAAATAAACAAATAACGATACATATGACAATGATAGGTGAATTTCCCCCAACTGGATACATACGTCACTGCGAGAGTGCTTGGGGGTATAGAGCTTTTGGCGAAGTGCTTCCCCTGCAGTGAACGAGAACCGTTGATTCTCGATCTACCATTAGTCAGCGGGGTCAACTGCGGAGACGCCTCTTTGACAACCTGCGAGTTGTTTGTGCCCACGGGTTCCCGTTGATCTTTATCAAATGGAGCCTACTTTAATGTCACCTACCAACTCGCACAGGTATTAGTTGGGACTCTTGGTCCCACCTTCACATGCTTCGAAAAAACATTGATTGACCAATATGCGAATTACAAAATGACTTTCACACATATCAAGGATTTTCATTTTATCATAAATGCTTTTTTTGTATTTTGAAAATAAAATAAAGGAAAATACAAAAGAGCTACAACAGGTCCCTGAAAAACTAGAGTGGTTAGACATCAAACGATAATCAGTATTCATAACCGAAAATTAATAAAATGTCAGAAAATTAATAGATATTAATAATAAAAAATTAACAGAACAGCAACTTAAATACTCTACAATTAGATAGATGAGGGTGACTCCAATGAAATAGAGCAATCCTTTTGAATGTAACTTGTGAATATAGGTCCTTGAAAACCAAGAGTGGTTACACATCAAACGTTACTAAGTATCGATAACCAAACATTAACAGAATGTCAAACGTTTAATAAAAAATTAACAGAACGTCAGAAATTTAATCAATACTATTAATAAAAAATTAACAGAACGTCAACTTCAATACTTCACAATTAGCTAAATCAGGGCGACTCCAATAAAACAGAACACACCTTTTAATGCATTTTGTGAATGTAGGTCCTTGAAAACCAGAGTGTTTACACATTGAACATTAATAATTATTTATAACCAAAAATTAACAGAACATCAGAAATTTAATCAATACTTATAATAAAAAATTAACAGAACGTCAACTTCAATACTCCACAAGTAGTTAAATCAGGGTGGCTCGATTATAACATAAGCCTTTTGAATGTAGCTTGTGAATGTAGGACCTTGAAAACCCAGAGTGGTTACACATCTAACATTAATAAGTACTGATAACTGAAAATTAACAGAACATCTGAACTTTAATCAAAACTAATAATAAAAAATTAACAAGACGTCAACTACAATTCTCCACAATTAGCTAAATTACGACGACTCCGATAAAAAAAAAAAAACCATTTTATATATAACTTGTGAATGTAGGTCCTTGAAAACCTAGAGTTATTACACATCAAAATTTAATCAGTATTAATAACTGAAAATCAAAAAAACATTGGAACTTTAAATAATACCAATAATCGAAAGTTGACTAAATGTCAACTTCAATACTCCACGGTTAGCTATATCTGGGTGACTCCAATAAAATAGAACATTTCTTTTTAATGTAACTTATGAATATAGGTCCTTGAAAACAAAGACTGGTTACACATTGAACGTTAATCAATATTTATAACTGAAAATTAACAAAATGTCAGAACTTTAATCAATACTAAATATAGAAAATTAACATAACGTTAGCTTCAATACTCCACAATTAGTTAAATCAGGGCCACTACAATAAAACAGAATAATCCTTTTGACTATAACTTGCCAATGTAGATCCTTGAAAACTTAAAGTGGTTACTCATCGAACGTTAATCAATATTTACAACCAAAAATTAACAGAACATTGGAACTTTAATCAATACTAATAATATAAAATTAGCAGAATGTCAGCTTCAATACTCCACAATTAGCTAAATCAGGGAAACTCAAATTAAAAAGAACAAGCCTTTTGAATGTATCTTGTGAATGTAGGTACTTGAAAACCCAAGTGATTACACATAGAATGTTAATCAATATTGATAACCAAAAATTAACAAAACATCAAAAATTTAATTAATATGAATAAAAAAAAATTAAAAGAATGTTAACTTCAATACTCTACAATTAGGTAGACCATGGCGACTCCAATGAAGCGAAACAATCCTTTTGAATGTAACTTATGAATGTAGGTCCTTGAAAACCCAGAGTGGTTACACATAGAACATTAATCAGTATTGATAACTCAACAATAACAAAACTTCAGATTTTTAATCAATGCAAATAATAAAAAATGAACATAATGTGAACTTCAATACTCCACAATTAGCTAAATTAAGGCGAATCCAGTAAAACAAAACATGCCTTTTGAATATAACTTATGAATGCAGTTCCCTGAAAACCTAGAGTGGTTACACATCGAAAATTAATTAGTATTGATAACTGAAAAATTAACAGAATGTTAGAACTTTAATCCATACTAACAATCTAAAATTAATAGAACATCGACTTCGATACTCCACAATTAGCTAAATCAGGGCGACTCCAACAAAACGGAACAGGACTTTTGAATGTAGCTTATGAAAGTAGGTCCTTGAAAACACAAAGTGGTTACACATAGAATGTTAATTAATATTGATAACCGAAAATTAACAAACCTTCAAAACTTTAATCTATATTGATAATAAAAAATTAACAGAACATCAACTTCAATACTCAATAATTAGCTAAATCAGGGCGACTCCAACAAAATAGAACAAGCCTTTTGACTGTAACTTGTGAATGTAGGTCCTTGAAAACCCATAGTGGTTACACAGCAGACATTAATCAACAATGATAATCGAAAATTAGAATACTGTCAAAAATTTAATCTATACTAATAATCGAAAATTAACAGAGTGTCAACTTCAATACTCTGAAATTAGCTAAAGTGAGGAGACTCCAATAAAACAAAACTAGCCTTTTGAATGTAAATTGTGAATGTAGGTCCTTGAAAACCCAGAGTGGTTACACATCGAACGTTAATCAATATTGATAATTGGAAATTAATAGAACATCAAAAATTTAATCAATATTTATAATAAAAAATTTACATAACCTCAACTTCAATACTACATAATTAGTTAAATCAGGGCGACTCCAATAAAACAAAACAAGCCTTTTGAATGTAACTTGTGAATGTGGGTCTTTAAAAACCCAGAGTGGTTACACATCAAACTTGATTAGATATTGATAATAAAAAAATAGCAAAACGTCAAAACGTTTATTAGGGGAATTTTGAGGTCTATAATGGGCCTCCTAAGGAAACAATAAAATAAAAGCTAAACCAATAAAATAATATTTATGAATTTACAATTCACTTTTTGCACAAAAATCCATGTAACCATGGTTAAATTCAATTGAAAAATTGTACCAAAATAAAATTAATATAAAAAATTGTATTGATGTGACTATAAATAAAAATGAGTTTTTCATGAAAAAGTCTTTATCATTGAACAACTAATGCATTTGTACTTTGTACTTAAATAACTTAAAATCAATTATAAATATAAATTCATAAATTCTTAGTTGTACAACATACCATTAATTAAAATTTATATTATTTAAATTATAAAATTAAATTATATAATAACTTGTAATTAATATATATATATATATATATATATATATATATATATATATATATATATATATAAAATAAATGTAATATATTATTTTACGTATTAATTTTATATTACATATTGAATTGATTTGATTTATAACATAAGAAGAAATAATATATAATATAAAAATTAATATGATATATGAAAAGTGTGTAAAGACATGAAGATTGTATAGGGATATGCATTGTTTCTTTCAAAAATATGAAATGACAATAATAATATTTTATTCAAAAAGTGTGAAATAAAATTTATTATGAGTACTTTATTTTGTAACTTTAAAAGTACTTAGAATACTACCATAGTTAACCATGAGTTTTTATCTACCATTGAGAATGTGACAAGTAAGTACATTTAATTCACGCAATACCACCTCGACCATGAGGGATGATGTCATCCCCTCAAATGTGATTGGTTCTCATAAAGTGAATTTTGATTGTACGTTTTCCTTAGGAGGCCCTTTTTTGACCTCAAAATTCTCCTAATGAATCAATAGTAATAATCGAAAATTAACAGAATGTCAACTTCAATACTCCACAATTATCTAAATCAAAGTAACTCCAATGAAATAGAACAAGCCTTTTGAATGTAACTTGTGAATATAGGTCCTAGAAAACCTAGAGTGGTTACACATCCAACGTTAATTACTATTGATGACAGAAAATTAACAAAACGTCAGAACTCTTATCAATATTAATAATTGAAAATTAATAGAACGTCAACTTCAATACTCAACAATTAGCTAAATAAGGGTGATACCAATGAAACAAAGCAAGTATTTTGAAGGTAACCTATGAATGTAGGTCCTTGAAAACCCAGAATGGTTTCGCATCAAACATTAATCAGTATTGATAAGCGAAAATTATTGGAATGTCAGATTTTTAATCAATATTAATAATAAAAAATTAACAGAACGACAACTTCAATACTAAAAAATTAGCTAAATCAAGGCGACTCCAATAAAAAAAAACAAGCCTTTTGAATGTAACTTGTGAATGTAGTTCCTTGAAAACTCAGAGTGGTTACACATCGAACTTTAATCAATATTGATAACCGAAAATTAACAGAAAGTCAGAAGTTTAATCAATACTAATACTAAAAAATTAATAGAACGTCAACTTCAATACTCCAAAATCAGATAAATCAAGGTGACTCCCAGAAAATAGAAAAAATATTTTGAATGTAACTTGTGAATGTAGGTCCTTGAAAACTCATAGTGGTTACAAATCAAATGTTAATCAATATTGATAATCGAAAATCACCAGAACGATAAAATTTAATCAACACTCATAATAAAAAATTAATAGAACGTCAACTTCAATAGTCCACAATTAGCTAAATCAGGGTAACTCCAATAAAACAGAACAATCCTTTTGAATGTAACTTGTGAATGTAGGTCCCTGAAAACCCAAAGTGGTTATACATGGAAAGTTAATCAGTATTGATAACCAAAAATTAACAAACCAACAGAAATTTAATCTATACTAATAATAAAAAATTAACAGAACGTCAACTTGAATACTCCAAAATTTGCTAAATCTGGGAGACTCCAGTAAAACGGAACAAGATTTTTAATGTAAGTTATGAACGTAGGTCCTTGAAAACCTAGAGTGGTTACACATTGAACGTGAATCAATATTGAGAATATAAAGTTAACAGAATTTAAGAACCTAAATCAATATTAATAATAAAAAATTAACAAATGTCAACTTCAATACTCCACAATTAGCTAAATCAGGGTGACTCCAATTAAACAGAACAAACCTTTTGAATGTAAGTTATGAATGTAGGTCCTTGAAAACCTAGAGTGGTTACACATCAAATGTTAATCAGTAATTATAATAAAAAACTAACAAAACGTCGGAACTTTAATCAATACTAATAATAGAAAATCAACATAACATCACTTCAGTACTCCACATTTATTTAAATCAAGGTGACTCCAATAAATCAGAACAAGCCTTTTAAATGTAACTTATGAATGTAGGTCCTTGAAAACCCAGAGAGGTTAAACATCGAACATTAATCAATATTGATAACCGAAAAATAACAGAACTTCAGAACTTATATCAATAATAATAATAATAAATTAAAATAAGGTCAACTTCAATACTCCACAATTAGCTAAATCAAGGCGACTTCAATAAAACCGAAAAAGTCTTTTGAATGTGACTTGTGAATGTAGGTCCTTGAAAACCCAGAGTGGTTACACATCAAATGATTATAAGTATTAATAACTGAAAATAAATAGAACATCAAAACTTTAATCAATACTAATAATCGAAAATTTACAGAATGTCAACTTCAATACTCCACAATTAGCTAAATCAGGGTGACTCCAATAAAACAGAACAAGCCTTTTGCATGTTGCTTGTGAATGTGGGTCCTTGAAAACAAAAAGTGGTTACATATCGAACTTTAATTAGTATTTATAACCGAAAATTAATAGAACATCATAAATTTAATTAATACTGATAATACAGAATTTAGCATAACGTTAATTTAACTACTCCATAATTAGCTAAATCATCGAGACACCAATAAAACAGAACAAACATTTTGAATGTAACTTGTGAATGTAGGTCCTTGAACACATACATTGGTTACACATTGAACGTTAATAAGTGTTGATAACTGAAAATTAACAGAACGCCAGAACTTTAATCAATATTAATAATATAAAATTAACAAAATGTCAACTTCAATACTAGAAAATTAGTTAAATCAAGGTGACTCCAATAAAACAGAACAAACCTTTTGAAATTAACTTGTGAATATAGGTCCTTGAAAACCCAGGGTGGTTACACATCGAATGTTAATCTGTATTAATAATCGAAAATTAACAGAACATCTGAACTTTAATCAATACTAATAATAAAAAATTAACAAAACGTCAACTTCAATACTCCACAATTAGCTAAATCAAGGAAACTCCAATAAGAAGGAACAAGCATTTTGAATGTAACTTGTGATTGTAGGTCCTTGAAAGCCTATAGTGGTTAGACATTGAAGGTTAATCAGTATTGATAACCGAAAATTAACAGAAAGCAAGAAATTTAATCAATACTAATAATAAAAAATTAACAAAACATCAACTTCAATACACCACAACTTAACAAAATCAAGGAGACTCCAATAAAACAGAACAAGCATTTTGAATGTAACTTGTGAATATAGGTCCTTGAAAACCTAGAGTGGTTACACATCGAACGTTCATCAATATTGATAATTGAAAATTAATAGAAGGTAAGATTTTTAATGAATACTAATAATCGAAAATTAAGAAAACGTCAAATTCAATACTCCGCAATTAGCTAAATCAGGGTGACTCCAATAAAACAAAAAAATATATTTTGAATGTAACTTGTGAATGTCGGTCATTGAAAACCCGGAGTGGTTACACATCAAACATTAATCAATATTGATAACTGAAAATTAACAGAACATCAGAACTTTAATCAATACTAATACTAAAAAATTAACATAACGTTAAGTTTAATACTCCACAATTAGCTAAATTATGGCGACTTCAATAAAATATAACAAGCCTTTTGAATGTAACTAGTGAATGTAGGCCCTTGAAAACCCAGAGTGGTTACGCATCGAACTTTAATCAGTATTGATAACCAAAAATTAACATAATGTCAAAAATTTAACCAATATTAATAATAAAAAATTATCAGAATGTCAACTTTCATACTCCACAATTAGCTATATGAGGGCGACTCCAATTAAACATAACTATTATTTTGAATGTAACTTGTGAATGTAGGTCCTTGCAAACCCAGAGTGGTTACACATCGAACATTAATCAATATTGATAACCGAAAATTAACAAACCAATAGAACTTAAATCTATATTAATAATCGAAAATTAAAAGAAAGTCAACTTCAATACTCCACAATTAACTAAATCAGGGCGAATCCAATAAAATATAACAAGTCTTTTGAATGGAACTTGTGAATGTAGGTGCTTGAAAACCTAGATTTGTTACACATCGAACATTAATCAGTATAAATAACCGAAAATTAAAAGAACGCCAGAACTTTAATGAATATTAATAATAAAAAATTAACAGAACGTCATCTTCAATACTCCACAATTAGCTAAATCAGGGTGACTCCAATGCAACAAAAAAAGTATTTTGAATGTAACTTGTGAATGTAGGTACTTCAAAACCAAGAGTGGTTACACATCGAATGTTAATCAGTATTGTTAACCGATAAGTAACATAACGTCAGAACTTTAATCAACACTAATAATCGAAAATTAATTGAACGTCAAATTTAGTACTCCACAATTATTTAAATAAGGGTGACTCCAGTAAAATAGAACAATCCTTTTGAATGTAACTCGTGAATGTAGGTTCTTGAAAACCCAGAGTGGTTACACATCGAACGTTAATCAATATTGATAAATGAAAGTTAACATAACATTAGAACTTTAATCAATACTAATAATCGAAAATTAACAAAACGTCAACTTCAATACACCACAATGAGCTAAATGAGGGTGACTCCAATAAAATACAACAAGTTTTTTGAATGTAGTGTGTGAATCAAGTTCCTTGAAAACCCAGAGTGGTTACACATCAAACGTTAATCAGTATTGATAACCAAAAATTAACAAAATGTCAGAAATTAACAAAACACCAACTTCAATACTCCACAATTAGCTAAATCAGGGCAATTCCAATAAAAAATAACATGACTTTTGAATGTAACTTGTGAATGTAGGTACTTGAAAATTGAGAGTGGTTACACATCGAACGTTATTTAGTATTGATACCCAAAAATTTACAGGTTGTTATAACTTTAATCAATACTAATAATCATAAAATAACAGAATGTCAAATTCAATACTCCACAATCAATTAAATTATGGGGACTCCACTAAAACAAAACAAGCCATTTGAATGTAACTTTTGAATGTAGGTCCTTGAAAACCTAGAGTGGTTACACAACAAATGTTAATGAGTATTGAGGACTGAAAATAAGCAAAATGTCGACACTTTAATCAATGCTAATAATAAAAAAATAATAGAACGTCAACTTCAATACTCCAAAATTAGCTAAATCAGGGCAACTCCAACAAAACATAACAACCCTTTAGAATGTAACTTTTGAATGTAGGTCCTTGAAAACCCAAAGTGGTTAAAGGTCGAACGTTAATCAACATTGATAATCGAAAATTAACAGAATGTGAGAAATTTAATCAATAATAATAATAAAATATTGGCATAATGTCAACTTTAATACACCATAATTAGCTAAATCAGGGCGACTCCAATAAACCAGAACAGGCCTTTTGAATTTAACTTGTGAATGTAGGTCCTTGAAAACCCATATTGGGTACACATCGAACATTAATTAGTATTGAAAATAGAAAATTAACAGACTGTCTAAATTTTAATATATACTAACAATCAAAAATTAACATAATGTCAACTTTAATACTCTACAATTAGCTAAATCAGGGCGACTCCAATAAAACATAACAAGCCTTTTGAATGTAACTTGTGAATGTAGGTCCTTCAAAACCCAGAGTGGTTACACATTGAACGTTAATCAGTATTGATCACCGAAAATTAACAAAACATTAGAAATTTAATCAATACTAATAATCCAAAATTAACAAAATGTCCACTTCAAAAGTACGCAATTAGCTAAATCAGTGCAACTCCAATATAATATAACAAGCCTTTTTAATGTAACTTGTGAATATAGGTTCTTGAAAACCTAGAGTTGTTACACATCGAACGTTAATCAATATTGATAACTGAAAATTAACAGTACGTCAAAACAATAATCAATATTAATAATCGAAAATTACAGAATGTTAACTTCAATACTCCACAATTAGCTAAATCTTGGCGAATCCAATGAAACAAAACAATTCTTTTGAATGTAACTTGTGAATATAGGTCCTCGAAAACCTATAGTGGTTACACATCAAACATTAATCAGTACTGATAACCGAAAATTAACAGAATGTTAGAAATTTAATCAATATCAATAATTGAAAATTAACAGAACATCAACTTCAATAATCTACTATTAGCTAAATCAAGGCGACTCCAGTCAAACATAACAAAAATTTTGAATGTGACTTGTGAATGTAGGTCCTTGAAAACCCATAGTGGTTACACATCAAATGTTAATTAATATTGATAACAAAAAATAAACAAAACATTAGAAAATTAATCAATACTAATAATAAAAAATTAACAGAACGTCAATTTCAACACTCCGCAATTAGCTAAATCATGGCGACTCCAATGAAACAGCACTAGCCTTTTGAATGTAGCTTATAAATGTAAGTTCTTGAAAACCTAGAGTGGTTACAAATCGAATATTAATCAGCACCAATAACCGAAGATTCACAAAAGGTCGAAACTTTAATCAATACTTATAATAAAAAAATAACAGAATGTCAACTTAATTACTCCACAATTAGCTAAATAAGGGCGACTCCAATAAAAAAAAACAAGGATTTTGAATCTAACTTGTGAATGTAGGCCCTTGAAAACTCCGAGTGGTTGCACATCGAACATTAATCAGTATTGATGACTGAAAATTAACAAAATTTCGAAACTTTAATAAGTACTTACAAAAAAAAATTAACAGAATGTCAAATTCAATACTCTTCAATTAGCTTAATCTATGTGACTCCAATAAAATAGAACAAGCCTTTTTAATGTAACTTGTGAACATAGGTCCTTGAAAACCCATAGTGGTTACACATCGAACTTTATTCAGTATTGATAGCCAAAAATTAACAAAACTTCATAACTTTAATCAATTCTAATAATAAAAATTAACATGAAAACAACTAAATTACTCCACAATTAACTAAATCAGGTTGACACCAATAAAACATAATAAAAATTTTGAATGTAACTTGTGAATGTAGGTCCTTGAAAACCAAGAGTGGTTACACATTGAACGTTAATAAATATCGATAACCTAAAATTAACAGAACATCGGAACTTTACTCAATACTAATAATCGAAAATTAACAGAACTTATCCTTCAATACTCCACAATTAGCTAAATTAGAGTGACTACAATAAAACATAACAAGTCTTTTGAATGTAACTAGTGAATGTAGGTCCTTGAAAAAAGAGAGTGCTTACACATCGAATGTTAATCAGTAATGATAACGAAAAATTAACAAAACTTCAAAACTTTAATCAATGCTAACAACCGACAATTAACAAAACCTCAACATCAGTACTCCACAATTAGCTAAATCATGGAGACTCCAATAAAATAGAAAAAAAATTCTGAATGTAACTTGTGAATGTAAGTCCCTGAAAACCAAAAGTGGTTACACATCAAATGTTAATCAATACTGATACCCAAAAATAAACGAAACATCAGAACTTTAATCAATAATAATAATAGAAAATTAATAGAACATAAACTTTAATACTCTACAATTAGCTATATCAGGGAAAATCCAATAAAAAATAACAAGTCTTTTGAATGTAACTTGTGAATTTAGGTCATAATTGAAAAGCCAGAGTTGTTACACATCGAACGTTAATCAATATTGATAACCGAAAATTAACAGGCCAACAGAACTTTAATCTATTCTAATAATCGAAAATTAACAGAAAGTCAACTTCAATACTCCACAATTAGCTATATCAAGGTGACTCCAATAAAAAAGAACAATACTTTTGATTGTAATTGTGAATGTAGGTCATTGAAAACTAAAACTGGTTACATATCTAACTTTAATCAGTATTGATAACCAAAAATTAAGAGAACATCATAATTTTAATCAGTACTAATAATCAAAAGTAATAAAGCATCAACTTCAATACTCCACAATTAGCTATATCAGGGAGACTCCAATAAAATAGAACAATCCTTTTAACTATAACTTGTGAATGTATGTCCTTGAAACCCATAGTGGTTACACATCGAACTTTAATCAGTATTGATAACCGAAAATTAATAAAATGTCAGAAATTTAATCAATACTAATAATAAAAAAATAACATAGCATCAACTTAATTAATCTGCAATTAGCTAAATAAGGGAAACTCCAATAAAACATTAGAAACCTTTTGAATGTAACTTGTGAATGTAGGTCCTTGAAAACCCAAAGTGGTTACACATCAAACGTTAATCAGTATTGATAATCGAAAATTAACAGAATGTCATAAATTTAATCAATACTAATAATTGAACATTAACTTAATGTCAACTTCAATACTCCCAGATTATCTAAATGAGTGCAACCCCAATAAAACAGAACAAGCCTTTTCAATTTAACTTGTGAATATAGGTCCTTGAAAGCCCAAAGTGTTTACACATTGAACATTAATAAATATTGATAACTGAAAATTAACAAAACGCCGGAACTTCAATCAATACTAATAATAAGAAATTAAGAGTATGTAAATTTAAATACTCCACAATTAGCTAAATCAAGGCAATTCTAATTAAACATAAGAAGTATTCTGAATGTAAATTGTGAATGTAGGTCCTTGAAAACACACATTTGTTACACATTGAACGTTAATCACTATTGATAATCTAAAATTAACAGAACGTCAGAACTTTAATCAATACTAATAATAAAATATTACACAATGTCAACATCAGTACTCCATAATTAGCTAAACCAAGGTGACTTCAATATAACAGAACAAGCCTTTTGAATGTAGCTTGTAAATGTAGGTCCTTGAAAACCAAGAGTGGATGCATATCGAATGTTAACCAGTATTGATAACCAAAAAATAACACAACGTTATAATTTTAATCCATACTAATAATCGAAAATTAACATAATGTCAACTTCAATACTCCATAATTAGCTAAATTAGGGCGACTCCAACAAAATAGAACTTGTATGATGACAGGGTAAACGAACTATATGAGTTGAATATGGGATCCACGACCGATGATGAGTACACTAACAGATTATTGGATTTATTAAGGTATGTGGTTGATCTTAAGGAGGAAAAAGCTAAGATTCAAAGATTCATCAGTGGGTTTTTGGTAGCATTCAAGGACAGAATTAAGTTTGATGAGCTTAGATCATTGGAGGAAGCCATAAGAAATCTAAAGAATTTTTATGAGCAATCGAAGCACAGATTTGAAACTAAGTAGGATTGGAAAGGTAATGAGAAGAATAAAGGAAAACGGGATAAGAAGCGAACAAGACCTCGGGACATAGGTAAAAAATAGAATGTAGCATTGCCTAACAAGTTTAATACATCTGACATAGGGTATGGATTTCAGTTTGAGGAGTAGAACAAGGGTGATGGCAAGAAGCCTTTACAGTGTTGGAGTTATGGAAAATATCACTGCAAGAGATATTTTCCATAACATAAAGGTGGTAGACCACATATCTACAGTGATCAGGAGGCACATACAGTGGGAGATGTTGGATGGATTATTCCTCAGAATTATGGAATGGTGGATAATATGTGGGCAAATCATCGTGAATATATTATTGAGATGGACGGTAAGATTTGTGATCAAGTTGTTTCTATTTTGATTGATCCTGGATCTAATTATAGTTATGTTAATACTGACCTGGTGGATAGGTGTAGTTTGAATAAAGAAGTGCATCCAATGTCTTGGTTAGTGCAGTTGGCTACATGTTCTAAGAATAGAGTTCATCACTGGGTAAGATCTTGTGCACTTGAGTTGAATGACATGCCTACATCAACACACTTGAATGTGCTTCCATTGGGATCATACAATATGTTGTTGGGTATGGACTAGTTGTATTTTCATAGGACCAAGGTGGATTGTTATGATAAGGCTATTGAGTGCTTGGCTGAAAATGGAGAATTGAGGATCTTGCAGGGTAAGAATAAGGAAACATCAATTAGAATGGTGACATCTATGCAGGAAAAACACAATCATAGGAAAGGGTGTGCATTATTTGTAGTACATATTTCCAGTGATAAAGGTAAGGATGTTGAGGATGCATAAGTGTTGAGGAGGTATCTAGTTCTACAACAATTTTAGGATGTATTTCCTGAAAATATGATACTTTAGGCTAAGTGGATCACCTTGGGATGCACCAATGTTGTTTTTGAAGAAGAAGGATGGTACTCTCAGGTTATGCATTGATTAAATGCAGTTGAATGAGGTGACCATCATGAACATGTATAAGTTTCCAAGGATTGATGAGTTGTTGGACCAGTTGAAGGGAGAAATAGTGTTTTCATATATTGATTTGAGATAAGGAAACAATCAGGTACACATCAAAGAAGAGCATATTTACAAGAATTCGTTCTAGGCATTATGAGTTTGTTGTAGTTCCTTTTGCTCTAACTAATGCTCCAACTACTTTTGTGTTCTTGATGAATAGTGTGTTTCATCCTTATTTGGACAAGTTTGTTATTTTTTTCATTGATGATGTATTGATATATTCTAATAATGAGGAAGAGCATGAAAACATTTAGCAACAATGATGATATTTCTAAGAGAGCATTAGTTGTATGCCAAGGTTAGCAAATTTAGTTTCTTTTAGATAAAGGCACATTACTTGGGGCATGTTTTTTCCAAGGAAGGCATATCAGTGGATCTGGAAAGATAAAAGCTATCATGGAATGGGAAGCTCCTAGGAATGTGGATGAGGTAAGGTCATTTATGGGGTTATCAGGTTATTACAAGAGGTTCATCAATAACTTCTCAAAGATCTCTTATCTTATTACATAATCACAAAGGAAAGGTAAGAAATTTGAATGGATGGAAGAATGTACAGTTAGTTTCGAAAAATTGAATCATTTGTTGTCAAATGATCCATTTCTAAAGATTGCAGATCCATATAAAGAGTTAGTGGTATGCACATATTCATGCAAGCGAGGAATTTGTGGCGTCTTTATGTAGGAGGGACAAGTGGTATGCTATTAATCAAGGAAATTGAATGAGAAAAATAAATGATTATGTTACATATGATCTTGAGTTGATAGTGATCATCCATGCTTTGAAGATGTGGAGACACTATCTTCTTGGAAGGAATTTCATGTTGATGAGTGATCACAATGGTTTGAGATACTTATTTTACCAACCAAATTTGAATTCTAGGAAAGATTTTATATGGTTTGCAATGATCAGTGAGTTTAACTTTGAGATAAGGTACATTAAAGGAAAAGAGAATAGGGTTGCAGGTGCTCTTAGAAAAAGAGTACAGGTAAATCACAATGTAGCTATGAGATCATATGGGAAAAATCTACAAGATCGGATCTTTCAGATAGGTCAATGAGATGATAGGTATAGGGAGCTTAAGCATAGGCTAAAAAAAGCTATAGGTGATTAGGGTGTGGACTATACTCTCACAACGGATGGTTTGGTTAGATTTAGGGAGAAGATATATGTGTCAGACAACAATGAGCTCAAGAAGCCTATCTTGAGGGAATTTAATGTGAATCAGTATTCACGTCAGCCAAGATATCTGAATACATTGATAGCGGTGAATAATTTCTATTATTGTTCGAATTTGAAGAAGGAAGTGACAGAGTTTGTGGCTAGATGCTTGGATTGTCAATAGGTAAAATCAGAGCGTAAGCATCCAGGTGATTTAATACCATGGATTTCGATTCCAAAGTAGAAATGGGAGGTCATTTCCATGGATTTCATTATAGGTTTTCCAAGGACATTTATACAAAATGATTTTATCATGTTTGTGTTGGAAATGATGATGAAGGTAGTGCACTTAATTCTAGTGAAGTCTACTTATTCAACTAATGATGTAGCACAGGTCATAATCAGAGATGTAGTAAGATTTCACAATGTTCCAAAGAATATTGTGTCAGACATGGATGCTAAGTTCACTTCCAAGTTTTGGAAGGAGTTATTTGTAGGTTTGGGTATAGATTTGGCCTTCAACACAACTTATCATTGAGAGACAAATGGATAGACATAGAGGGTCAATGTTGAGGATGTATGTGATGCATCAACAATGGAATTGGGAAGATTATCTTCCAATTTTTAAATTTTATTACAACAATGGGTATTAGGAATCACTAAGGATGAGTCTATTTTAGGAACTCTATGGTCAGAGTTTAATACTCCCATCAGTTGGAGTGATCCAGTGAATAGGGTATTGATAGGACTGAGCATGTTGGCAGAGATGGAATAAGAATTGCAGGTGATCAAGAAGAATCTAAAGGAAACTGAGGACAAGATGAAATTTAATGCATATCAACATAGGTTTTTTAAGTAGTTTCAAGTTGGGGAACATCTGTACTTGTGCATCGATCCCAAGAAGAGATCCTTAAGGATTGGGTCATGTGTGAAGATGGCACCTTGGTATTGCGAGCCTTTCGAGATCCTTGAGAGGATTGGACCAGTGGCATAAAAACTTGCACTACCTCTGACAGTGAAATTCCATGATGTTTTCCATGTTTCATTGCTTAAAATATATGTGAAATATGTTGATCATGTTATTGATTGTCCTGTATTGTAGGTGGAGAAAGAATGATAATTCCAGCTGGAACCTTAGAGAATTTTGTAGAGAAAGATGATCATTCTCTAGAAATGAGAAATCAAGAAGGTTAAAGTGCAATAAAAGAACTATGAGCCCGATGAAGCTACATGGGAGATGGATGATCATATTCAGACTATGTATCCTTCATTTTTTGCGGGTTAATGCAAAGTAGTTTTGGTATGTATATATGGATGTAAATACCACCATGAGTTGTGTTATAAATATCCAATAACTCGTATGGTTTTCATGTTGGTTTTCTTTTCAATAGGTTTTTCATTGTAAATACCGCAATGAGCTAAGTTATAAAGCTCCATGGGAAGTATGTTTTTTATTTTCAGTGGTCATGCTACTTGTAGGTGTTATTGAACACCGAGGACGGTGTTCCCTTAAGGGGGAGGGGTCTATAACAACCCCAAGTTAAAAATGCATGTAATAAAGTTAATAAAGGAAAAATAAGACCAAGGTCATGGGGGACATATTCCAAGTTGAATATTGGGAAAAACATAGTGACGGGGATCACTTGCAATTATTTAATGGCTATGGAAATTGGAAAATCCAATGGAAAAGGATTTGGAAAGGCATGGGGAATTTATTTGAATTTTATTTATGAAAATAATGGACAAGAGGAGAAAAGGAAGGTGAAAGGTCACAGGTTGCATGTGAGGAGGAAATTGAAGGATTAATAATGGAAATGGAATAATAGAGGCCTCAATGATAAAAAGGATTTTGAGGATCAGTTCACAACTTTTTTTAGTTTTAGGTTGGAGCTCTCTCTCTCTTCTATTCTCCTTCTCATACTCTTCGACACTTAGAGTTTGCTTGGATCACTCTTGGAGGAGTGTGGCATACTTAGGATTTGAAGCAAGATGGGAAATGAAGAGAAGGAAAGTATAAGAGGACAACGAGATCAGCGACTACAATGGGTTTTTCTTGTAGGTACTGAGTTGAATGTATGATTTCCTTGATAGTTCTGGCATGCATGGCACATGCATGTATTTTCTTGGTTATGATCTATCATTGGCATGGAGGATTGCCTGGATTGACAGTGGTTTTGCCTAGCCTAACCATTTTCTGGACATCCTGGTGTTGTGGGTTTTATCATTTGTTTTATGATTGGTTCTCATGTTCCTTATGGCTGTGGGTTGAGTTATTATTTCTTGGAGCCTTTAATAGACAAACGCTCTAGAAGACCCATAACATCTTAGGTTGAATTTATAGTTCTAGAAGTCTTGTTTGGAAAAATTCTCTGGAGCCCTTGGTAGGTTGAGATAATAGTACTGGAAGCCTTGGTTGGAAAAACACTTTGGATCTCGACGACAATTGTGGGTTGAGTTACTAGTCCTGGAAGTCAGGTTGGAACAAATACTCTTGATCCCTAAACAACTTGGGTAGAGATCGATCTGGTAATGGTTAATGATGTTCAACCATGAGGTGGAATCATTGGTTGAGGGATGAGGCGATTTGGCCTCTGGAAGCCCTAGTTTGGTTTTGATTGGTTATTTCATGAGATCCCACATTCATTCTTGAAATATGGCATGGGGTGATTGGCTGAAAGAAATATTTGGCTTATCCCAATCTATGGTTAGGTAGTACCTGGAAGTCCCTGACTTGGTTTTATTTGTGTATGTTAATAAGTGATATTTTCCTCCTATGTTCTATGTGTAAATGTACTTGTTATTATGTAGCTATGATGGTTGTTCTATTGTTATTATTTATCTCGTTATATGAGTCAGGTCAGGTCCTTGTTCAAGCTTTGCATTAGAAGCCTTTTCTTCCTTTTATTTATCATTTCTGATAATTTTATCAAGTTATGGGTATAGGCTTCAGTCCTAGCCCTAAAGAAGTGGATCATATTTCAGCGTCACTGGCACATAACTTCCTGAAAAATAATGCAGACACATGGAGGCCTTGTTGTGGTAATGACTGGAGGGTTACAATTTCTTCGAGCACTTTTCATGGGAGAGATTGGAGGTTAGTTAAGTTTAAAAGCATGTTAACGCAAGGGTTGGGCACTTCGAGTGGTTGGTTAGTCCTTGGGGGTCTTGTAGCTCTTGAGGAAGATCAGTTTGGTCTTGTTTTTTTTATTCCACTTCCTTAACTGTACTTGGGGAGTTGAATCATATCATAGTAACTCATTGTCACATGTTTGCCCTGGTTGGTTGTTAAGCTTGGGTAAGTGTGGGAGGATGGTGTTACAAATTTTGAGGGTCCACTAGCTTCCAGGTTCCATTATTTATAACAGAATCATACTCTTTCCGCATTTCTTCTTTCCATTCATCATGAGAAGCAAATTCTTTAAAGGAAGTTGGTTTGAAATTTGTAAACAAATTTAATTCAAAATCATAAGAAACATTCATATCAACAGTTCAATCAGAATCATATACATCACCTATATTCTGTCTAGTACAAATTATCATTTTTGTCTTTCCAACCTCATCAGAATGAACACTTTCAACTATCTTAGTGAGTCATTTTGGAATACCTTTCTGAGATGGCCCAGGCTATCCATTTGATTGAGATGGGGATGACTCAAGATTTATTCTTCTGATTCTTTTAATCACATCAATCAAAGTGTATTCTTAATCAATGGTTGGAGCTTCATAAGGGGGAGAGACTGATTCATAAGGATATTCTACAAATTGATCCAGGTGTTAGGGTCCTATAAATATAGGATACATAATTTTGATTTGACTCTCTTAAAAATATTGAAATATTGTACATACCTTTGCTTTCTGCAAATGTATTCCCAAATAAAAAATGAAAATAGGGTATGTCCTAAAAGAATAATCAAAGGAAAAAAAGAAACAAAGATCAAAAAAGAATATTAAATATGAACACCGTCAAAAATAGATCATGAAAGTGTTGCAAATCTAAATGCTACTACTATTTAATTTTTCTGCAGAATAAATATTTTGTGCATCTTGTTTAAAATGCTGTAATCCATGATAAGTCAAACAGTTTAATCTTGACCTCTCATGCCTTAAATTTAATGTTGATAGATAGAGAATAAAGATCTAGCCAAACAGTTTAACCTTGGTAGATCAATAGTTAATATAGAGAATAATAAGGAGCTCAACAGTTTAATCTGATCCCTTGGATGAAATAAGATTAGGATTAGATAGTTTCCTGTTTTAAAAGAAAAATGAATAAGGGTTTGCAAGCTCAAATGCACCCATGTAAATGAAGAAAAAATGTTAGGGTAGTTGATGGGTAAGAAAAAAGCAGTTTCACAAGGCATGGATAAACATCATTTAGCATATTACTAATTTCCCTCCCCACAATGTATTCCAGTACTAAATCCTTCAGTCATAAAGACTCGGAGCATTTCTCTGAATTTTGGTGGGACCAGACCCACGTCTCAATGTCTGATTGGCACCAAGGTATTGGTTTCCACCTCATTAAAACCCTTCCCCTTCATAAAAATCATTTTTCCCTTAACATCACTCATTTTACCCTACTAAAACCCCTTTTCCTAAGTGTAAAACTCATTTTACCTAGGAAAAGTAAAAACCCCTTAACTAATTCCCTTTTTCATACAAAAATACCCAAAAAACCCACAAAAATGTTTTATCCTCAGTATAAGTGTTAAATGATTATCTTGGGCTTCACAATGAAGAAATCCCACCTAAAAATCGTATTTTACACTATGCTTAGTGTATTTTACATTCTCGTACATTCATTTCATATTAACACTAACCTAATGTATTAATTCCGCTATATACCATTCAATCCCGTAGTATATTAATTCCTTTTATATATTTCATAATCCAACCCATTCTTTATTATTTAACCTATGGTGTATTTTCCCCACGTAAATATTATCCCGCTCCCCATAGGTTAAAAAATATCTCATTAAACATAATATTTTACATTTAAACTATGTTTTAAACGTATAAAACTTAAACCCCGCCGCATAAATAACCCCGAGACCCATGCCCATTACCCTTTAACTTCATTGATAAATCGTGACTGTTCACATCCACCCAACAAATTTGACGGCCCATCATCCATATCACAAATTAAATGGCACAGTTGTTAATCCATTTTGGATTTGTGATATGAGTGGTTTTCACACCCTCTCTCTCCACCACGCGTCCATTCAAGATTGGATCACATCCTTCCGAGTAAAACCATAAACCGCCCTCCAACATTGCGAAAACCACTGGCGGTTTTTCCCTCCTGCATGCCACATATTCCATCCATATGATAATACTGTGCATTAATGAATTTTAATGTTAAATAAAAACCAATAAAAACACCCGCCTGCACTTTTTTTCCTCCTGTTTGTTATAATTTTTCACAAAAAGAGTCATTTTCAGCCTGAGAAAATGTTGTCGACTCTAGTTTAAGCCTAAATTGAACAGAACCAACCTATTTCGACTGCTATGAACGTTGAGGGAGGCATCCAAGTGCTATAAAGACCTTCAGAAGCTTCTGAAAGATTTCTACAACCCCATAAAATCCCGCTACAATTCAAAACCATTTTTCATAGTCTTTTCCCATCATCAAGGCTATTATCCCTCCTTGCAGACCTCTGTCTCATTAATTAATGTTTTTTTTTGCAGGTTAGTAACAAAAGGAGAAGTGGGATAAACAGTTTAATACTAGTTAAAGTTGTTTACTCCTAAAAAACTTACAAAGAAATGAATTTTAAATGATATTTCCTAACAAAAGATTCCAGGCAGCATAATAGAAAGAAGTCATTTACATAGAGAGAGATAAAATTGCACAGTGAATGGTAAAAGTGAAATAATAATTCACAGTGATAGTGAAAACATAACAGTCAAAGTGCATTAGAGTTAAAGTGTATAATATAAAAGTCAGAGTGAAAGTAAAATAATAAAAAAAACAAAGCAGTCAAGGTAAAACAGTAAAATTAAATACAGAGGCAATAATGGTTAAAGAGAAATGAAAACACTTTCACCAACAACAATGAATTTTATCCAAAGTAAAACAAAAAACATTTAAAAGAAAAAAATGGTTAAAAGATGAAAACAAAGTGAGAAGGGACATTTTCCAGAAATTTCTTATTAAGTCATAGTTTTGTAGAAACTATTGTGACCAATCCAATATGAATTTTGCAAAATTGGAGGAGTTTTATGTTTCTAAGTGGCCAATCTACAAAAACCAATCTAAATTTTTACACAGGTATTAAGAATGAGAGATACATGCACATCTTCATAGCCTAATTTTCAAATTGCGCAAACTTATGTTTTACACATCTTTTTGCAGAGCTTATTGTGAACAATTGGAGTGGAATTTTAGGAAACTGAGAGATTTTTATCTCAACAAGATAATTTTAAACAATAACCGCTTTCACATTTTACATATCTATCTCGGATTGAGATATAAAAGGGTATCACTGGACCCTTATTTTGTAGAATTTCTAGAGCAAAATGCACAAAGGAAGGAGACAGTTAGTGACTTGGAAGCCTCATCATCAACCAAGAGTTGCTATCAAATTCGACTTTCTCTTCTTTGTCACCATCAATCCATAAATATAGTGCCAAATAGATTCATTAGTTTTGAGTGTCCTTTATTTAAGTTCTATTTATGTAATAGAGTTTGAGATATTTGTAAACCAATCTTGATATTTTTTCAAGATATTATAGTTTAGAATTTGTATAAATACTTCATCATTTGAAGTATTGAGTGTGGATTAATTGCTGAAGATTTCTGTAGTCATGTTTTCTGTACCTAAAGGGTTTTGTACCAAGTTTCAAGTTAGCGGGCTAGATCAAAGCAATAAAGCATCATATTTCAGGATTCATGTGTTGGGCCACTTAAGTGAAGTACTTTCTAATGTTATTTGTTAAATCTTCTTATTTTTCCATTCATACATAAATGTGTTCCAAATTTTAATGTGAAATCAGGAAGTGATATATTAGAATTTTTTAAAAGCACTCTGTTATGTATTGGTTTTCTTTTTAATGTTTTTTGCTGATTTCTAGAGTAGGGAACCCTTAATTGCTCCCTCTTTCGAATGAACTATGTCTTCTCATCCTTATCCGGATCAAAGAATACTTGATTTCTCTTTATCCCGATCAAACCACTTCACTAATCAGCCTTAAAGATCTTAAGTGACTCTGTTATCTTGCCCTGAAAATATTTGACTTTAGACCTTGATCCCGGTTCTGTCTGTTTGACACATTGACTCCATTTTCCCAATGGAAAACTAGATCTATTACTATCCATCTCATTAAGTTATTTTTCCCACCAAACCAAATCAAAACACTAAAACCAATTTTCCCCATATAACTAGCCTAAAATCAGATATAAAAGCAAAATTAAATCTTATAGAGAGAGCCCTCTCAGAGCCTTAGGAGGGCTAGATCCTAAAATCTTGAAAGTAGGTTTATGGTTACCTCGGTGGGTTCTTTCTTTAACCTTGAGAAATTACGAAGTGATAACACCAAGAACTAGTACATATGGTCAACTTTCCAACACTTTAGTTCCGACAGTTTTGATGTATTTTCGGAAAGATCCCCAATTTTTCTCAAATTTTTTAATCCTGCAATGCGGTGTTACTCTTGCGACCCCGATGGTGACGTTGTCACTCTTGCGACACTACGAAAAAGCATCACTATTGCGACTGACCCGGTTAGGGTGTCGCAATAGCGACGTAATAGAAGACAATGTCGCTATAGCGACGTCCATGTTATGTGCGTCGGCATACAGACAGATATGAAAAGAACGTTGTGGAAGGGTCACTTTCCCTTTGAAAAAGTCAAAGTTGACTTGGTCAACTAGTGTCGCAATAGCGATGGTTTATTTTAAATATATAGGGCACGTTGTAAAGATGTTTTTCGGTAAATTTGCTGTAATAGCAACAAATTTTACTGTAGTAGCGACGGTTCAGAAAAGGTATCTGATATTTCGTCTAGTAAAAAAACATAATTATTATTTTTATTTATAGGATAATTTGCATCAATGGCAGAAAACATTAGAGGTGGAAAAAAAATGCAAGAGGGTGAAAGGAGTGATGGTAAAGTTTATTTCCCTTGCAACAAATGTTGTTTGAGACGTAATGTTAGAGTTTTAATAGCAAGAACAACATAACATTATAAGAAATATGGGCACATTTATGGTGGATCATGGTAATTAATTGGCAATCTATATATATATATATATATATATATATATATATATATCTTCATTTTGATTATATAGTAAAATTTTATATTATTTTAATATTTGTTATATACTCACTAATGTTTAATGATTGTTTGTAAATTTTATAAAGGCACAATTGCCCCCCAACTTTTTGCAGAACCTTCCACAACTAAATAGTAGTAGATTAGATGATGTTGCACTGCAAGAGAATATTTCAGAAAAGAGTAGTACTGGAAATGATGTTGTACAAGGTGAATAACATGAAGCGAATGATGAAGATGATGTTAATGATCCCGTGGAGTTAGATGATGACAATAATGACACAGTTCACAATGACGGGACAAATAAAATGCGCTAAGACTTGTATGGTGAGTTAGATGATGATGGTGGAGATAGTGATGGTGTTTATGATGTACCTCTGATTGAAACGTAAAATGAACGATTTTTTGAACACTCAAATGCAACTCTTCTCTCTACTACATTGTTGCTGGTGAACTTAAAGGTTATGAATAATTTGTCGAACATATGTATGACACATATCCTAAGGTAAGAAATATGTATATATGATCACATATATGTAAATTTTGATTATTTTACCTTTTTTTAGTTAAATGTGTAAAATAATAATTCAATACTTATATATGATTAATAATATTTACATTAACTAGTTTTTGTTTTTGTTGTAGATTGTTAGGTGAATTTTTGTTAGCATCGCCAAATACTTTACCTCGCACATATCGAGATTTACGTGCTATTATGAAATCCTTTGGAATGGAATATAACACTATAGATGCATGTCCTAAAGATGATATTATATATTACATAGAACCTGTGTTTAAAACAGAATGTCCGAAATGTGGTAGCAGTAGATATCGAACCGATCAACTAACAAAAAAGTTGCCTCCTTCGTCATATTCACATAATTCCACGTTTCCAACAAATATTTAGGTGTAAGAGAATAACACAATTTATGGATTACCATTCAAAGAATAGAAGTGGAGATGGTGTTCTTCGAATGCCTGTAGATGGTTCTTCATTTAGGGAAATCGAGGAAAAATATAATTTAGATTTTAAAAATGAACCTCGTAATGTCAGGCTTTCATTGGCAGCTGATGGTGCTAACCCATTCAGAGAGCTTAGGTCTACTTACTCAGTGTGACCTATTTTCGTTATAAACAATAACATTCCTCCTTGGATGTCAATAAAGAGGAATCACATAATGTTGACTATGATTATTCCAGGTATTTGATACATTATTTTTTCGAATGTAACATTTTCATTTGTCTCGTTGTTTGCATAATATATTTTATTTACTTACTTACTTATATATACATATCATGGTAGTAATTTTGTATCGTAATTTTGAACAATTAGGTAAGTACCAGGTTAAATATGTGAATGTATATATCGAGCCTCTTATCGATGAGCTAATAAAGTTATGGCATGGCATCACTATGTATGACATCACTAAACCAATCAAGCAGAAGAGATTTCAATGTCGTGGAATGCTTTTATGGACAATTCATGATGCCCCAGGAGTAACACATTTTTGTGGTATGTAATATTTTGTTGAAATTTAATATAGTATATAATTATTTAAATTAGATATACCATATTGCATGTTTTCAAAATGATCTCATTGTATAATTGTCATTGATCCATCTATTGTAGGTCTTCAAACAAAGGGTAGATTTGCATGTCCAGTTTGTGTCCCTAAGATGACATATCATCATTTGCGAGAATTAGGAAAGAAGGTGTTTGATGAGTATATGCACTTCCTCTCTAGGAACCATAAGTATCGTACTACTAAAAAACATATTTTCAATGATAAAGAAGAAACTAGATTAAAACCACGAAGAATGGCACCTCAATTATGGAAGTTGGAATATAACATAATTAATAATCGTCAAGGTACGGAATTTGTCTATATATATATATATATATATATATATATATATACATTTTGTGTAATGTTTTGAATTTTTGTTTTAATTATTGAATTTATTTTATTATATTTGATAATTATTGTTCTAATTTATTTTATTCTTTAATATCAAGGTTGTCGTCGTGAAGGTACTGATATTGTACTTCCACCTGGAATGAAATGTTATCCTTCTCAATTCATGAGGTTTCCCTACTATGAGGACCTAAAAATAGCTCATTTTTTTTATACAATGCATATCAGGAAGAATGTGACATAAATGTTGTGGCGAATCATAGATGGTGTGCATGATAGATATAAAATTTACAAAATTTTTGCTGACACTGAGAAATGGAATCATGCAATGAAAAGTGTGATTGATCGATCAAATAAAAATGGATGTCGAAATTGTAATAATATTCCATGGTTATTAACAGAGCAACACAACAATTATGTAAAAGAGGTCGCTAGAAGAATTAAATTTCCAACAGGTTTTGCTTCAAACATAAATAATATCTTAATGAAGAAAGGTGACTTCGTTGGGGTGAAAACACATGATTGACATACCTTCGTTAAGGTAATTTTTTTGGTATACATTTTTGTATAGTATTTCTTGAATACATCTTTTAAATTATTATTTTATTTTTTATTTTTTTTCTATTTAATTTGGAAACCAATAACGATTCATTTTTTATTTTTATAGTATTTTCTACGTGTATCTCTCCCAAACGACTTCGACAATAATGTCAAACAAGTTATATATGATCTTGGTAAATACATGAGGTAAGTAGTTTTTTTTTATACGCAAAATATCGCTACAATTTGTTGTTGTACTTAATGACATGATGTGTTAATTTACTTGTAATGTAATATATATTATTCTTCGTTGAAATAACCTTGTGTAATGATTTGTAAATGGTTGTCATTGAAAGAAATCCATCAAGAGGAAATAAATTATTGGAAGAGAGAAATTCCTCGGCTAATGTGTGAAAGGAAGAAGTATCTACCTCCAACATTTTTCAATGCACAAGAACACTACTTGATACACCAAGTTGAGGAGATTGAAATGTGTGCACCAGCACACACAAGGTCAATGTGGATGGTGGAGAGGCACTTCAAATCCTTGAAGGCTTTGGTTAGAAAAATAGCACGTCCTGAGGGTTCTATGGTGGAGGGATATGTGGTATATGAATCCATGGTGTATATTAGTCAATATCTTCCTATATTAGTTGCGCCAACTATGGATGTTGTGGATTTCATTTGGGATGTGAACTCCATCACAAAATTTGAAGGGGGGCACCTGTTGGGAAAAGATAGAATGAAGAAAGTGAGAGGTAAAATATTTATTATATATAATACATATAATGTTTCTTTTTTTTACATCAAGTATATGATCATATTCATTTAATTCTTATTCTTTCATCATGTATTAATTAATATAATTTACCATGGTTATAAGTTATATTTAATATTGGTAAATTATTGTTTTTTTTTTATTCAGGTGATCATGATTATGAGGCACTGCTTTTATACATTGCAAAAAATCTCTAGGTGATGAGTTAATGGATTGAAAGATTTAAAGAATGTTATGACAGTAGGTTATCATTGAAACTACCGTATGAATTGGTTATAGAATCTTATCATAGTGGATATGGAAATTTTACGGACAGGCAAATTGATTTAGCATATAGTTTGAAAGATAGAAAGGTAAGCAATTAATTCACCTATTTTATTCAATATTTATTTTATATTATATTTATAATATGACAAGAAGTTTGATTTTTCAAATAATTTTCAAGTTGTGTAAATTATATGGTTAATTATTAATTGAGAATGCATATTTTTCATGTTTGGCATATCGCAGTTGAAACACCACAACGCTATGGTGCAATGGTCGTAAATTTTGCATCAAACAGTTGGATGATAACAAAAAAATTCTGATAGTGGGATAACTGCAGTATTCCAAGTCACTAATGTTTCCTCCAGGAGTGACATAGATCCTCGAGAATCTGAAAATAGATATTATGGGTATTTAGATGATATAGTTGAGTGTGACTTTAATATTTCAAATTAGTTTTGTTCAACATCAAATTGTATAGGCTACAAATGAATGTACGTGATGATGAAAGAACTCTTATTCAACATGACAATGGGTTCCAATGGTTAAAACATCGCATTTTGAAGCAGGAAAAGATTGCTATGTTTTTCCAAGCCAATGTGAACAGGTCTTTTACTCAGAGGTTCCAGGTAAGAATAGATGGTCATTTGCTATTATATATGATCAGAGAGGAAGGCCAGTAGAGTATAATGTAGAGGATGAAGATGATATTGATCAAGAAGAAAATGATGTAGTGGCAAATGAGCTGAAAGATGCATTGCCAGATGAAGAAGATAAAGAAGATGAACCAGGCGTAGGAGACGATGCATCAATTATTGATGATCATGTCGATGAGGATATTATTGAAAATGACATAATTGATGATGATGATGACATGGTCGATTGTTTCAACACCATTTTTGAATGAGATGTTGATATAGATGTCGATAAGTTGGATGAAGATCAAGAATGATACAGATGTTGTGTTCAAGTATGAGCTGGTATGTTATAACTTTATATTTTAATATGTATGAATTATTGTCTTTAAATAATTTACTTATATGGGTTTATTACATGTTGTTTATTATGTCAAACCAACAAATAATGTCCATACTAGTGTACAGGCTAAACTAAAATTATGTTTTTATACAAACGCATGAAAATTTTGTTTACGACCTTAATTAATTTTTGGTTTGTTTGTATTCTATTTCATAGATTGGGTATTGGGGAAATGAGAGTGATGTGAGGGGGATGGGAGGGGCCATATGAACTTTCACCTTCATGTGGTTGGCCCTGTTAAGTAGAGAATACATTATTCTTGAAACCAACAGAAGCGCATTCATCTTTATTTGCATCATCGTAAATGTCATCATTGTTCTTAGGTTATTGCATCGGCGAAATTGTTGAAATTGTTAGAAAACATTAGGTCACTTATATTTGAGGTACATACTTTATCCATAATCCCCAACTTGTGTCCAATTAAATACATCATCATGTATGTTAATTAGTTTTGTGTAACTAGATTGTTTTATCTTTGTTTGCGATTTCATTGTGCATAAATTCTAAATATTGTGTAATACTTATAGACTATAATTAATAACATAATACTGAAGAAATAAATCATAAACACAATAATAAAATGAATATTTTTAGAATCCCATTTAAGAAAACCAACAAGAGATATCCTTTGTTTGTCTCTTTTATGCTAAGGAATTATTACAAATTGGAGCTATAAAATCTATAACATTAAACTTTGTGTTTCCTTACTCCTTAGGGTATATTTTGTAGTTTTCACTTTTCTATGAGATGATATTGCTTCCCCATGGAAATGATCATACAATACCTTTTTTCCCCTTGATTTAGGATCAAACTTCATGTTCTCAATATTTAGTCTTACTTATTTTGTCCCTTAACTTCCCAATTACCAATTCTATAATTTAGCCAATTTATTTTCTTTATCCCCTTTCTTTTCTTATAGATGCCTATTTATTACCTCTATATCTTCCTCATGGCTACTCTTCCTTGTGGAAGGAAAAGAGTATCAAGAGCCACTACATCCTCATCTTATTAGTAAACAACTCGAACGCTAAAAACCAAACCTTAAATGTAACCTTAACAAATATTTGGTGTTAAGATTTTTCTCTTAGGGTTTTTTTGCCAATGTTGATGCCACCATGTGGTATATTCATATTTGTTAGGTCATACACATGTCATCAAGCCATGTGGCCATGTCATATACTAGGGGGGACGAGGTCTTCTTTGTCTTAGAGTTCTTACTCTTTCTTTAGTATTCCAGTCGAGATTGAATCATCCCCTTGGTAGCTCATTTGGGTGTTTTTGGCACCCATGCTGCCTTGAGTATAAGTCGTCATTATCCATATTTTGTGATGTACTTCATTCTCATTTATTGTATTGGAGTGCCCATTCCATCTCTAATTCAATTTGACCCAGGCTCAAAAATTATCTATCATCTAGTTGTACCCTTTGGGAACATGAGATTCGGTTTGCACCCAAGCGCTTCCTCAAAAACTAAAGTCGAGATCGACTCATCCCCTTGTCCTTTCATTTGGGTGTTGTTTTCACCCATGCTGCCTTGTGTACCCGTTATTATCCATTTTTTGTGACGTAATTCGTTCTCATTAATTATATTAATGCGCCCAAGCCATATCTAAGTAAATTTGATACTAACACTTTCCCTTATCTGTTCATTTCTGTGTATTTTGACCCCTTGCTAATCTCTTGTTTGCTCGTTTGCCTCTATCTTTTTGTGATGTTTTCTTTTTCCAACTTTTACTTGAGGCGGTGCCTAGAATCAAACATGATTTCTTTTTCAGCGCCCAGGCTCAACAATTTTCTCTCGTCTAGTTGTACCCTTTGGGCATGTGAGAGCCTTTTTTTTTTCTTTTTTTTTTCTTTTTTTTCTGCTGTGATCGATTTTGGGGAAATTCGGCCGGAATTTTTGGAAAACTAGGTTACAATTGGTATGTTTTTTATTTTTGGGTGCCCTAGGGGTTTTTGTGGATGTTGAATCCATTTCTACCATCGAAATCATGAAAAAAACAAAGTAAAATGTTGGATTTTACAAATTTAACTTTTCCAGATTTCAGTAACAAATGCTCGAATCATTTTAAAAATCATCTAATCCTTCAAAAAATCCTATTTAATTATAAATATAAATTATATTATATATAATATATAATAAAAAAAATAAATATAATATATATATATATATATATATATATATATATATATATATATATATATATATATATGTATATATATATATATTTTAAATATAATCATAAACATTATAAAACTAAACCATAAAGTCTATCTGCTCATTACCTAGCTACATTTGACCTTATAACCTATCCACTCATTACCTAACTAATATTCAACCTAATTACTGCAGTTTTTTTTAATTCCCATCGTGATCAATCACAGTGCGGAAGCTTATAGTGTCCAGCGCCAAATATAGCTAAGAAAGTAGTGTCCGACGACCGTGAGAATCAATATTGGGTCCATTCCATCACCTGGAGCCCCACGTGGATACTATAACCAACTCCACGACACTGCTGAGAATAAATTGGTTCAAGGGGCTCGGTCACGACACTGCTGAGAAGACGTTGGTTCAGGGATTTAGCAGGGGACCCTTTAATTCAACCACCAACCCTGACATCAGGTGCAATCGGCCTTTGTCAACCCACTACAAACAAAATGGTAAGGACCCTAATTCCATTTTTGTCTTAAATGAATATCAGTAGCTGATAGTAATCAAAATGAATGGATTTATAATGCGTTGGAAAATTTTAAAGCTCCATCTTCGCAGTATGGAAATACCACTACATTTCTGTGAAAGGAAGATTGTGAACAATAATGCCACGCCATACTCCAAGTGAGCGATTATCATCAACCTTATTTCCTTCTGGATAAAATATATCGCCCAATGATACCCTCCTACAATAAGCATGTAATTTATTATGTATTTTCCCACGCAAAAACCCTTTGCAAGAGAATATCCATGGATTATGAAATGGTGGGAACTATTGGTGGTTTTCATTATAAAATTAGAACAATAAATTGTGTTTGAATACAAGAAATCGAAATCCATGTGCAATTTAATCATTCCATCTTTAGGATCTACTAAACCCCAAAGATCTCATCCAGGAGTCCACTTGGAAATGAATTTTTCTCGAACTGCAGAAATATTGTTATATTATTTTTTCTCGTGGTAACTTTATCCCACAGTCAGGAAGAGAAGAGTATTTTCTACTCCCATCGATTGGTAGTTTATAAGGGAGTATTTTCTACTCCCATTTAAAATAGAGGTCCAATACAACTTCTTGACATTGGTCCACCGTCCATCATCAAACCTACTAAATCACCATCCCCTAAAAATGATAACTTCAAGTCACTATATTCAAATTCATTGGGTTCCAATTACAAAACTAGAATATGTGTAATTTTGTATTACTATTTCTTGTAATTTATGTATATGAGAGGATAATTTAGATAATTTTATGCCAATACCTTTATATGTATATCAAAATGCATATGAGAGATAGGAGTGTGCTAGCATATTTATATGTATATCAAGGTGGATATGAAAACCTGAATTAGATAGATATGTTTTGATATATTTATATATATATATATATATATATATATATATATATATATATATATATATATATATTTATATATATATTGATGAGATAGTCAAAACTACTTATTTAATAATCAAAACTAATTGTGTAATAAGGATGAAATAGACATGTATTCCATGGGGACAATGCAAGGAAAACCTACACATTAGAGACCAATGTTTACTTAAATGGGATAGGAGAAGGGAATATTCTCATGGGTAGGGAGTTGAAGTTTCATTTATGGTTTTACCCCTGTTGAATAATTCCACAAAAACATTCTCTAGACTCCAACTTTCATCATGTAAGCCTAATTTTTTAGTAAAATCCACATAGCTTTTGCTTGCATTGCATTTATGATATGACCTTTCATGTTGGGCTATGAAAAATTATATTGGATGATATTTCTATCTTTAAGTACCCAAGAAAAATTAGTCTACATATTCGTTGAGGTGGCTTTGGGTGTATGGATCAATATGGGGTGCCTCCTCTTAGGCTACTAAAAATGAAAAATACAAAGAAGACTACATATACTTGCCATTTGTTGCTAAATGCTTCAAGATTATTTCTTAGAAACAATCCTCAATTCACAAAAACATAACTTTAACTAAGGAGACATGTTTCAATATGACTTGTCAATTATCCTGCCCATATTTCCTTGTTCCAGTTCTTTGTGATTTACAACATCATGTAAAATTATCATTGCTTTTTCTTGATACATATGTTTCTCTCAGGTGTTAAAGGCATAAAAAATTAACTATTTTCTTGAGTGTGTTGAGATTCAACAAGATGATGAGATTAGTGAAAAGAGTTGCCTTCACTAAGTGGGCCCGCAAGCTATTTTTGGCGCAAGTCTATTTTTAGACTATGTCTATTTTTAGACATGATGATCATATTTCAGAAGTTGCAAGATGTTATTTGTGGATGGTTGATCAAGTTGGAAAAATATATGAACAATACATTTTTTAACTACAGTGCATGGCAGTTTCAGTGGAGACTAGTGGAGAGATAGGTGAAAGGGCAAGATAGACTATCTTTTGTGACTATAGTGATGCATTGATTGCATCACACACGTAGTGGAGATGCCAATGAGTTTTGCGTAGTCAAGGATGGAGTAATTTGAATTCATTCAGAGCTATTATTTAGCATAGATTGCGCAGTGGAGGCAGGCTAGCAGGAGGCAGAGATCGGTGCATGGATTTGCAAGATTGGTCCTAATTAGTGTATGACGATTGTACTATACTGAGGGCTTGTGATAAGCTTTGTATGTTTGTATGATATTGTCATATGATATCCATGTTACATAATATATAGTTGGGTTTTTCAGCTTCAGGCTTTCCCAGTTAAAAACTGTGTTATGTGCGATTGAATATTTTTGTTTATGCTTCACATGTGTGTGCAATTAAATTTTCCGCAAAATATTAACAAGTGGAATAGACTCAGTATATTGCATAAAGTTAATTAGTGTGAGATCAGGTGGATCTTGGAAATATGCATTCTTAGTGCATATAATTTCTACATGGTATCGGAGCATTTTTTATTGAATATTGCAATTGTGAAGTGAGTTTGTGTTGGTGGACAATTCGAATTTGCTACAAAAGATTCTTGGTGCAGAAATCGAGTATACATTGAAATGTCTTTAAACAGGTTGAGATTGGAGTATGCCCTTGATGGGAGCTCAAATTACATAGCCTAGAAGGACAGGATGGAGGTAGTGCTGGAGGATAATGGGATGAAGGAGTTCATCGATAGCGATGTTCCTAAGCCGGGATCTAGCGATGCTACATTACTTGATGCATGGCAAAAGAAGACAGCAAAGACGACGAGAATTATGTTGGAAGGTGTGAAGGAACATATTGTTTCCAGCCTTCACAGGAAATCCACTCCATTATTAATGTGGAAGGTTTTGACAGACTTGTTTCAAAGAAGAAGTGACCAGAGGAAGTTGGCGCTTAAAGACAAGCTCAGAAAAATAAAAATGGAGAAAGGCGACAATATTCCAAAATACCTCACGAAGTTTGTCCAATGCAAGGATGAACTGGGAAGTGTGGGGGTTACTGTTGATGAAGAAGACTTGGTGAGATTGGCTCTCTTTGGGCTTCCGAAGAGTTGGCATAGCTACGAAGACTCTGTCAATGGATGGGAGAAACTACCGGGATGGGAGTGACTTTGGTCAGATCTTGTGCAGGAGGAGATAAGGCGGGGTACCAGGGATGGATCTTCATTGAAGAATGAAGATGAAGAGAATTTCTCTTTGGCTGCCAAAGCAAGGAAAGGGAAGGGGAAGAAAAATCCTTCAAAATCTAGTGCTAAAGGCAAGAAGCAGGATTTTTCCAAAGTGAAGTGTTTTCACTGTCACGAGCATGGACATTTCGCTACTAACTATCCACAAAAGAAGAACAATAAGCAGGCTGCTGGATCTGCAGCTGGAGAGGCCTTAGCCTCGCAATTTGAGCTAGATTTTTCCTTGATCGCATGCTTGGTTTCAAGCCACATGGGATCGGTGTGGTATCTTAATAGTGGTGTGTCTTTCCATACGACGGGAGACAAAGAGTTGTTTAGTGACTTGGAGGAGAAGGACCTCCAGATGCATATAGAGATGGGTGATGATGGTCGGTACAGTGCGACTGGCATTGGGACCATTATCTTTGAGAGGGATTACGGTAATCCATTCTTGTTGAATAATGTCATGCATGTTCCAGGTCTGAAGAAGAACTTGGTCTTAGTCGCACTGGTGGAAGACAGAGGTTATGATGTTGTTTTCAGTGACGGAAAAGCCTTCCTTCGACATAAAACAATGGGTCAAACCAAGAATATATTGGTTCCAATTAAGAATCTCTACAAGCTGGAGGTAGATGGATACACTGCAATGGTGGGCAAAGCAGAAGAAGTGGTGAGTCGGGATGAGGGCGAATTATGGCACAGGAGATTGGGCCATCTTCACCATGGTGCTTTGAAGATTTTGCAGCAAATTTCTACTGGACTTCGCAAGGGTACTCTTGTGCAGTCAGATCAGTGCAAAGGATGTACAATGGGTAAGTTTTTGAAGACCACCGTTCATGAGAAGGAGAACCGTGCTTCGGTGATCCTGGAGAGAATTCACACAGACGTGTGTGGACCATTCTCGGTTGCTTCAATATAAAAACATAGGTATTATGTGATATTTTTTGATGATTATTCTCGTAGGTGTTGGATCTTATTCATGCAGAAGAAGAGTGAAAATTTCTCAAAGTTCTGTGAGTTCAAGGCATTGGTGGAGAAGGAGTCGGGGAAGCAGGTGAAATCTCTACAGAGCAATAATGGTGGTGAATACATCTCGGGTGAATTCATAGACTTTTGTAGAAAAGAAGGAATTCGAAGAGAACTCATAGTGCCTCATAACCCACAATAGAATGGGGTTGCAGAGAGAAAGAACAGAATGATCGTGGGTGCTGCACGAGCGATGCTGCATGACCAGGGCCTACCGATGCACTTGTGGGTAGAAGCATGCAACACTGCGGTTTATGAGCAAAACCGTTGTCCTCATAGAGTACTTGGCATGAGTAAACTCGAAGAAGCTTTTACTGGTAAGAAGCCTGATATTTCTCATTTGAAGATTTTTGGCTCACCTATTTACATTCATGTGATGAAGGACGTCAGGAAGAAGCTGGAGCTGACTGCAGAAGTTGGGATATTTTTGGGGTACACAGAAACACCCCATAAATATCATGTGTATTTGCTAAATAGTCGGATGACTATTATGCGATGGGATATAAAATTCAATGAGGTGAAAGCCATGAAGTTGTCGCTTGAGAGGGAGCTACAATTGCATGCAGAGGAGGAACTTCTTGTTCCCAAAGATGAGCCTTTGGATGTGGATCAGCCATAGGAGGAGATTCATGGAGTGGAGGAGTCCACTCATGCATAACCAAACATCAGACAAGGCAGAAAGTGTACCACGGAAGCTAAGAGACTGAAGCTTGATGCAGCACAAAATGTAGGAGTCCCTACATCACAGCGCAGACAGAGACAGTCACTTCACCGATATACTGGATACATGGCTCTTATGAGAAATTTTATCGTGACAGAGCCATCTTCTTTTGAAGAAGTAGTTCAGGAGCCCACATGGGTATATGCCATGGTGGAGGAGTATGACTCCATTATCAGAAACAGTGCTTAGGAGATTGTTCCAAGGCTAGTGGGAAAATCAGTTGTAGGATCAAGATGGATCTACAAGGTAAAGAAAGCTGCTAATGGGAGTGTCAAGAAGTATAAGGCAAGATTTTTTGCCCAGGGCTTCTCACAGATTGAGGGGATTGACTATGAATAAACCTTTGCACCTGTCGCATGGTATTCTTCCATACGGACCATCCTTGCTCTCTTAGCGTAGATGGGTTGGCACATTCATCAGATGGATGTGAATATTGTGTTTCTTAATGGGATCATTGAGGAAGAGGTGTACATTGAGCAGCCTGAAGGATTTGAGATCTTCAGCAGTGAGTTGCATGTGTGCAGGATCAAAAGAGCGTTGTATGGGCTGAAACAAGCACCCCGTGCTTGGTACAGTTGGATCGAAAGCTATTTCACTAGACTTGGCTTCACCAAGAGTGAGGCAGATGAAAACCTGTACCATATTGTGGTTAAGGGTAAGCTTTTAATCATTTTACTTTATGTTGATGATTTAATACTAACAGGTGATGATCAGTTGATACACTCATGCAAGGCATATCTTGCAAAGGAGTTTGAGATGAAGGATTTGGGCCTCCTTCATTATTTCCTTGGATTTTAAATATTTTAGCAGGAAGGTGAACTGTTTGTGTCTCAAGGCAAGTATGCCCGGGAGATACTGGAGAAGTTTCACATGCAAGGTTGCAAGCCTATCGACACTCCTCTTCCAGGAAATTGGAAGAAAGAGGATGCTACATCAGTAGAGGTAGTGGATGCCACTGTTTATCGATAGTTGGTGGGTTCTCTCATGTATTTAGTCAATACAAGACCGGACATATGCTATGCGGTGAACCAGATTTCACAAGCGATGATTAAGCCTACCAAGCTCTTTTGGAAGGCAGGCAAGCATGTCCTGAGATATCTCAGGGACACATATGAGTATGGTTTATGGTACAGACAGACAGATGAGGTGAATTTGCATGGCGTCATGGATGCATATTGGGCAGGAAGCCCAACAGATAGAAAGAGCACATCAGGAGGGATTTTCAGTATCGTATCTACCACATTTTCTTGGTACAACAGGAAACAAAGATCCGTGGCACTCAGTTTAGCGGAAGCATAATACATGGCAACAAGTTTAGCTGCATGTGAGGCTATCTGGATGAGGAAGATTTTGGTTGGTTTATTCAGTTCACTTTTAGATCCCACGGTGATTCATTGTGATAATCAGAGTTGCATTAAACTCTCAGTTAATTCTATGTTTCGTGATATATATAAACATATTGATATCCTTTATCATCATATCAGAGATTGTGTGCAGCGGAAGATCATGTTGCTTCAGTACATTCCTACGGAGGATCAGGATGCAGATATTCTGACGAAGGCGCTCACTAGGAGAAAATTCGAATACCATAGAGGCAGGATCGGGGTGAAGGATAATCCCTATCTTGTTGAGAGGGACTTTTGAGATTCAACAAGATGATGAGTTTAGTGAAAATAGTCACCTTCACTAAGTGGGCCCGCAGGCTATTTTTGGCGCAAGTCTATTTTTAGACTATGTCTATTTTTAGACATGATGATCATATTTCAAAAGTTGCAGGATGCTATTTGTGGATGGTTGATCAAGTTGGAAAAATAGATGAAATTATATTTTTAGAATATTGGGCGAAGTCTATTTATAGATCGACATTCTAAAAATAGATGCATGTCGATTATTATTAGCTCTTAATAATAATCAGACTCTAAACAACAACTTATTCTCTTGGAGCACTTCGGTTCAGTGCAAAGATGTGGCACATCAGCTGAAAAAAGGAATTACGCTATTCCTAAGGGTTTACTGGAGCTAATGCATGGAGGACTCAATTAGAACTCAAGTGGCAGAGTTATGACATAGTTGGAAGAAGTAGTTATGGAGTTGTATGTAGTTTAACTCAGTTAGACTCAGTTGAGCTAGGTGTATCTAGTCTAACTGATTGATACACTGTGAGAGTGGAGTGAATTAATTAGTTAATTAATTCACAAATAATAACTCATTAATCAACTGAACAATACAATAGTTAACTACAGTGCATGGCAGTTTCAGTGGAGACTAGTGGAGAGATAGGTGAAAGGGCAAGATAGACTATCTGTTGTGACTATAGTGATGCATTTATTGCATCAGACACTCAGTGGAGATGCCAATGAGGATTGCACAGTAAAGGATGGAGTAATTCGAATTCATTCAGAGCTATTCTTCAGCAGAGATTGCGCAGTGGAGGCAGGTTAGCAAGAGGCAGAGATCAGTGCATGGATTTGCAAGATTGGTCCTGATTAGTGTATGACGATTGTACTATACTGAGGGCTTGTGATAAGTTTTGTATGTTTATATGAGATTTTGATATGATCTTCATGTTACATAATATATAGTTGTGGTTTTCAGCTTCAGGATTTCCCAGTTAAAAACTGTGTTATGTGCGATTGAATATTTTTGTTTATGCTTCACATGTGTGTGCAATTAAATTTTCTTCAAAAGATTAACAAGTGGAATAGATTCAGTATCTTGCATAAAGTTAAATATTGTGAGATTAGGTGGATATTGGACATATTCATGCTTAGTGCATATAATTTCTACAGAGTGTACCATATGAAAGTGATTGAAGAGCTCCCTTGTTGAAGGTTTATGCTTTGTATTCATATAAATTTGTATACTTAAGTTGATTATGTCTATTCACTTACAGTAACTTCAGTGATATTCCAATCATAGATAGTTTGAGATGTTTATGATGCAGTAGAAGGAGTGGGATATATTCCAATAGGATATCATAGAATTTATTATCTTAAATGTGTCATGGGCATAGGCATGAGGATCTAACACCTCTACCATTGGAATGTATCCTTATTTATCTACCATGAAGGTTGGACCAGAGGCCACTCTAGACTTTAATGGAACAAACTTCCCTTCCTTCACTACATATTTGAATGGGCATGGTTCCAATAGCCATCGTCCTTCGTGAAGGATTCATTGATGGCTAGTATGGATCCCTATTGTCTTTTGAATCTAGTCTTTTAAATAAGAAATAGAGTATGAATATCTCACCTGAAAATATAATCAGGTTCTTAAAGATCTCATAAAGAGTGAAATACCATAAGAAGCATTGAATGTTTCCCACTTTCCTTGATATGAGTGACATGGAGTAAACGAGTCATCATACTTCCACATACAAAAAAATGGGGTTTAAAAGAAATGGTAGCAACAATGCATAGATTTCAACCATGCAAGCAACAAATTGGTCTATGTACCCACTAATTATGCCCATTCATGAGAACATTGAAAAGGAAATCCCTCTTGGGGAGCCACAATAAAACCTAAGCCTCCAAGTAGAAAGGTGATAATTTTTTTTACAAGTGTTTGCATAATGAGCATAAACAACATTATCACTCTTGTCATTGAGGTCATTGTTTACCACCATTATTTGCATGAAATTCCAATAAAACATAAACAAAGAAATGGAATCTACAAAACATTGTAGAATTTCAAGTAACACACTAGCCTCAACACCAACTTGCAATGCCAATTTGAAAAAACATTGAAAAGAAAACCCCTATTAGGGAGCCACAAAAATTCTTGAGCCTTCGAGTAGAAAGGCGATAGGTTTTGTTACAAGTTCCTTCACTGAGGAACATGGTTAACATTACAACTCATATGTTACAAGTATACATGGATTCAAAGTGAAAGTTGATTATAACCAAACTTTAGGAGGATCCAGTAATTAGCTCAATTACCACCACTATTCACATGAAATGACACTTTTAGTGGTAAAGAAATGGTGGCTATATTATATTTTATCCATCCCAGCACCACACTAGGTTTAGAACCCACCTACATTACAAATCCTAAAAAATATTGAAAAGGAAATCCCTCTAAGGGAGCCACAATGATCACTAAGCCTCTCAAGTAGAATGGAAAAATGTTTGTAGGTGCATCCCCAAATGAGCATGGCCAGCGACCGTACCTCTCATATATTATTTTCTAAGCAATGAAAAATTGAAACCCTAAATCTCCCTAAAAATGATCTAAGGCCAATGCTTAGGCTGACCCATCTCATGTACCACCTATGTACACATAAAATACCACTTGCATCAACAAATAAATGTCAATGTACATTCTATCCTTTCAACTAAGTCATTGGAAGGGGACAAGCACAATAGGGGGAACTACACATAAAATACTTGAAAAAAATAACCTAATTAGAATCATATTACTCGCTCTATACAAAGTGAATTTTTATTTCTCGATGAAGTTTCCACTGATAAGATTGTACTTGGGTTGAATACATAGTGAGATTGTTTCATTAGGGAAGCTTTCCACATAGATTTCAATGAAAATATTTAGAGATGGTGGACCAAGTAAAACCCCCAAGGTCATTACAAAATGATAGTACTCGCTCTTTACAAAGTGAATTTTTAATTCTCGGTGAATTTTCCACTGATAAGATTGTACTTGGGTTGAATACATAGTGAGATTGTTTAATTTTGGAAGCTTTCCACATATATTTCATTGAAAATATTTGGAGATGGTCGACCATGGAAAACCCCCAAGGTTATTACAAAATGTTTTTTTTGTAGTAGAAGCTATATAGATAGAAATTCAAACTAAAGGAATGGAATCATTTAACCCTCAAATAGTTTTTGACAACAAGCAACAATTAAAAGAAAGCATGAGGTCATATAAGAAATTATAATGAGGACTGAATGACCCTTAAGAAAGAATTAGAAAATAAAAGTATCCTCCAATAAAGGGTAGAGAGAAACTAGTGGGAGGAAACCTTTAGAGATAGAACTCAACTTTTTTCTTTGTTTTCTTCCCTTATGCAAGAAAACTGAATCTTAAATTAGGAGGAAACATCAATCATGATGGGATCTCTATACATTGTTACAACTTACACTTCCCCTTCCCACAATGTATAGAAGGGTATTTTTGGTTGCAATATTCGTTCACAATATACTCCCCAAAGAGAAGGAAATTGGTACCAATATGAGTTTCTAGTTCATCTAAAACAATTGGCAAATCATTTTATAGAATTATTTCTGCATCCTTGGAAATGTATTGTTTTCTTCTCCTTATTTAAGAAAAATGATTCTTAAATTTGAAGTAAACATTAATCATGATGGTATCTTTATACATCATTACAACCTACACGTCCCCTTCTCACGAAGGCTAGAAGAGTAGTTTTGACTACAATTTGTGGTCACCATATACTCCTGAAAGAAAAGGAACTTGATACTAATTGACTTGTTAGTTCATACAAAAACTATTAGCAACAAATTTTATTGAAATATTTACGTATCCTTGGAATGACACGTTATATCTTGTAGGCCAAAGAAAATATGACAATAAAATAAAAAACCAAAATCATCTCCCTTTTACTGACAGAAATTTGGGTCATCAAACATTGCATCTCTCTAATGGATGGGCCTCTCAAGAAGACCATGGAAATTTTGATCAATCTATTTTTCCTAGTTGTTTAGAAAAGTGAAAATCCTGGAAAATGTACCATGATATATTTTCTAATTCCGTGAAAACCAATATATTAAAATTTATTTTTAAAGGTTTCTATATTTTTTATTGTAGGGTATATTTCTTTGAAACAAAGAGTACATAACTGTACTGTGTTTTTTGTTCGGAAATTAAATTTAGGAATTTTAACTGAAGATAATTATTGATATTTCAATTATTCTCTTCCTTAAGTGATGCAAATTAAAATGAACTAGAGAAGTTATATTCCTGCCAATATGTGCATCTGACCAATTTGTGGTAATTTGGAAAAACTTTTGTACCATATGTTGTGTCAAATACCATAACTAGTATCCCTATAAAATATGCTAAGGAAAATCCAACTTTTGATTGTTAAATTTTTATTTTAACTCTATATGACATTAGTTTGATAGAGGAAAATTCATTGTGATGCTTCATTGAAATGGTCATAACTTTTCTTTTTAAAGTCATATCTAATCTGGCTCTCTCTCTTTCCATGTATGTGTTCATTCCTTTGGAGCACATGGATTTATTTAAAATTATAAGTTTCAATGCCATAGTATTTATACTTATACTTTGAGACTTATTCTATTAATGATTCCACATCTTTATTTTTATTTTTATGATTCTTGGATTCACACTTTTTTCTTGTGCTTTTGTCTGTTAAGATTGCTTGACGTTAAAAAGATGCAGTCCAATTTGACATTCATCATTATAGATTTGGTATTGTTTATGTTACAAGTGACACTGAAGCCACTTTCTATGCACATTCACCACCATCCTCCATTTGGTCAGTTCACGTCCAACAATCTGAAGTAGCATATAATTCTATCAACATTCTTGTTGATAAGGGATTACAAGTTTTGGTTTAGGAGCTACTAGCTATGTGGGAGAATTGAGGTTTTCTAGACCTTGTAGGATGTTGGAGTATGCGGCATTTGTGGAATAATTGGAGGCTTTTGGGAAATTGCAGAAATGAGATGTGGGTGTGGCCTGGAATAGAAGGGACGTGGAAATGGACACAGTTATGTTGTCCCTGAGGCTTTCCAGGGGTATGGATATTCAGATGTTTTTGAGGGTGTTAGGGCAGTCCCTTTGCATGTCTTTGGGTAGCGGATTGAAGCCATTTGTAGGGAGTGGGAAGTTGATCATTTTGGATGAGGAGAGAATGCCTCTTTCACCTAAAATATTTGATTATCTTTGTATTCGTAGTGTACAAGAAGAATTTTTTCCTTAGAACTTTTTGCAGAGGAATATTGCAAAGGTGGATAATGAGCTATTGTGTAGGTATAGGAAATATGATCTGGATGAAGTTAAAGAATATTTTGTTAATAGTGCAAATAATATTGCGTTTATCAGACTAAGTGATGCAAAAGTATTATTCCTTTTGTCAATCGAGCTAATTTAAACTGCATTTTCAGCTATTTCTTCTTGATAGTGGTGGATAGGAACAAGTCTCTTTTGCAAATGAACCTGGCAAAGGAGGATGGTGAGATTCTCTATAGAAATGGGTAGTTTGATCTGGATGAAGTTGAGGAATATTCAGTTTCTTTATTGTAGATCAGGACCACATTTATAATATTGAGCAACCCATTTTTAGCTCTCGCTCTTTGATAGGTGATTTTTTAAGTTCCATTTCCTTCCTTTCAAAGACTTGTTTCTCATGATTTGTGATAAATCTTTTTTTGGAGGCCAATTTGTTTGAAATAGGCCATTTCTTTACTTCAAAGGATGAAATAAAATGAGTGTTATCGATGTCATACCAATCCAAATACATCTTGGTTCTGACATGCTGAACAATTTAAAGAAGTGGGAGACAAATTTCACTAGATCTTGTTTTATACAGGTGGCTAGAAGAACATCTGTGTCTTTTCTGATGATAAAATTGAATCTCTTTAAGTGCCTCAAATTGGAAACCTATGTATATAAAAACAAAAAAAACTAATACTTCTGGGCTACCAAAGACCAAACACCATGCCTTTGAAGAAATTTCACAACTGGCTATTTTTGTTAGCTTCTTATATACAAAAATTCGCATTCTTGAATAATTTTGTATTGAGAAAATATGAAAATAGATACATTTTATGTTATACATCTTGGATTTTGTATAGTGTGGTTGTGGTAATCATAATGTACAGTTAATCCATTAGAGGGCCACCATATAACAAATTATAGAACATCTATATCTTCTTTTGGGGCATTTGACCATGATCTCCAATAGAAGTATACTACAAATAGGACATTCCTAGACTTTCCCATTAATAAACTTCATGATGTCTGGCTACAAAGTCACCCAGATTGAATGTATCGAGGTGATATGAAACTTAATGACACCAATTTACCAAGATTAGACTCTCATGGAAATCCTAGTATACTACAAGACGAATTGGAGATTTCACAACCAATATTGGATCTTAGGTCAGATGGGCTACATCACATGGATTTGGAGCAGGTTTCATAGATTTCACCTCTAGTCCAACAACCCATGTGGCAATATCATCTCAAATATTGATAAATATCAGAATAGCTACATGCCACCATATTACATTCCAATCAATTCTCGTGTGCATGTGCAATAACATGTTCAAAGAAAAAAAACACAAATTATTCATTACAACCTTTACCAGATAGTAATTTGTGGTTCTTAAGATCTTAGATATGTTGATCCAACACAATTGTCACAACGTGATGGATTTTTTTATTCTTATATTGAAATTTCTATTTTAACTAATCAATCTAATCTCAATTCTCTGAAGCAGGGGGATTCGTCTCCATCTTTATGCCAATCTGGGTAAGATCAGTTGCATGCACATGTGCAACAAGCTCACAATGCTTCAGATCTTGATCAAGAGCATAGTGACCCAAAGATAAAAAAAATTACAATGATATAGCTATCAAGGCTTTTCTCTCTTCAACATCTCATCATTATAATGAAAAAATGCCTCAATATGTTGTTTATCAACGTAATTTACCTCATGAGAAGGTGTCTCATATAGAGGAGAAATTTTCTCATTAGCAGACCATTTTCAAAGAACAAATTCCATATTTTTATGAAAAATCAATTCATCAACAGGCATTGCCTCATGCGCTTTTTGATCCTATGTTACAAACACAGTTATCAATTCAAGCCATATTATGTCTGAAGTAATTCCTTTTCTCAAGGTCATCACTTAGAAAGTTCATTATGGATAATGCCCTCATATTTTGAATCAACCCCATCAAAAATAAGATTTATGTTACTCCGAGTTCAAAAATATATGGGTGATGGAAAAGTTAAAAATTTCATTAATTCAATATAGGTCCAGCCATATTTTCTAGACCGCAAGCAGATAAAGTTAAAAAAATGAGTGGAGAGAATTTAAATGAATATCCTTCTCTTAATTCTCATATCAATGAGAGGTCAGATGAGACTGATAAGGTTTTTCAGAAGACAACATTGTACCAAGACGATAAAATTATGCTATTATGAGGATATCAATAAATCAATCCAAAGGGAATGATGTTGAGAAAATCATTGAGTTTTTAGGGAGTTGCAATTCCAACTTGGCTGGAAGCTTTCATGGCATAGAATGTTTAGTGAATACATTTTTCCCTTCTAGTTTGGGTGATTCTTATCAAGCTTACCACAAAACTGAAAAGACTAAAACTTTTGTGGAAACACAATGTCAAATCAACTTTCCTATTATTGTAGGGGATAAGATATCCATAGGCATTCTTACTGATTTCATGCAAGCATTACAACTATATGGAAGAATTAACCAATTTTCAATGCCTAGTTATGATCCCAAAGCAATGGAAGTTGGATCAACTAATCTCCTAGAAGAATATGCCACTCTTAATCATGATGGGGATGTTTATATTAAGTTTTCTAGTGTGGATGAAAGGGTCACGAGTGAAAAAATTCTAGAGATTGTTTCAAATTATTATTTTTCAACAACTTCCTTTGACTAATGCATTCGTTTGAGTACTTCTAAAACATGGTGGGGTGAGACGGGTTCAAATAGATATTGTAATAAAGTTGATGCATCTATTTATGCCTTTGTACAAGTGAGTAATTTAACAGATTACTTATCTCATGATCCATTTCCCTTAATGGTTAACAATGATATGGGTGTGTCTCAATGTGACTATGCACATTATTTCAGCAAGAGCTTCATTGATCATGATATTATGCCCCAATATTATCTAGTTCCTGGTATCCTGTCAAGATCCAAAATTTATGAAGAAATATTTCGGTAATAATCTAATGATGAACCACACTGGTTGGTTCGAAACGCATCGACATTTTTCATTGTAATGTGATTATTACCAAAATATTTCTTCGTTATTGAACGATGGATCACAGAAGCCAAAAATCTATAAAGATCCAACATTGTTGAAGATTTTGCATGTCCTAATTTTGTGGCCTTACTTGTCAGTACTGAACATGATGGAATTTATCAGAAAGGAGATTCTTCAAACCATGGTATTAGTAAAGGATTACTTCAAGAGAGAAAAAATCATAATAGAAACATGTCACCTAAATGAAAAAGCGCTAAAACCTTAGGAGAAATTTCATGTACAAGGGTACAAGGAAGAGAATATCATGAATTCTTAGAGATATTATCTAGGATTTTGGAGGAATACTGAGAAGGATATTACTCCTCCAAGTCAACAATCATTGCATATACATCTCTACTAACATCCAAGGTTGTACAAAAGTAATCCTAGATAGATGGATAACTAGATTAACTTGTGAAATGTGTTGTTTCCAGGAAGAGGCATCTCAGTAATGGTGTCTATAGGAACTTGAATTATTGTTGGTATGACATGAACTATCTCAGGCTTTGAGATGAAATTTATATGGGGCCCATCAAGATGGTGGGGTAACTCATTGATGAAGAGCATAGGATCCATTGAGGTCTCATGAATCTAGAATCAAATAAGGTGTTGCACTTGGCTTGCCACATGGTGCCTCAAGTAGATCTGAGCATTGAGAAAACATATGATATTTCCCTAAGGGTCTCTCACATGAACAAAGATGGGAATATATAATTTAAATGTTGGAAGAAGGTCAAAATTGAGTTTTGTGATCCTTGAATAGGCAATAGAACCCCCTTTTGATCACATAATGAATGGGGCGATGGAGTATGAAATGTCTCCTGTAGATGTGTAATCACCTAAGTGGGGGTTACCCAAATAACCAAATGACCTAGACATCCAATTGACAAATAGAATTGTGAAAGGTTAGCCTATGAATACATTATATTTCTTGTTGTTACGATTTTTTGGTGTCATCTTACTAGTAATTTGAAAAAATATTTTCTTCTTTGATTTATGATAAAATTATTGATAAACTTACTACATTTGTCTTGTTTCAAAGCAATTGCATCTTTGGTAGTCATTAATGTATTTGTATGAATATGTTATAACCTTAAAAAATTCTAATTAGAAGTGAATTTTTGGCTCACAATGTGGATGATTATTACTGCACGGGTATCTAAATGTTGGTGTTGCAGTGAAAAAACCAAAAACGAAAGATGATTTTCAGCCAAAGTTGAAGCCTTCAAAAGAGAGTATGCAGATAAAAAATTTTGGTGAAAAAGTGATTGATGGAGAAGAGGAGTTTTCTTTCATTCTTGCTCAGATTAAGGATTATGAGGAAAACCTTTCACCTAGGAAGAATAAAATTTAGGTAGAAGGTGAAAACCAAACAATCTTGCTTAATGTGGAAGATGTGAAGAGAAAAAAACATGCAGAGAACTGCTCTAGGTAAAAAAATTCAGATAAAATGGATTATGGAGAATGTGATATTTCTATAATGGAAATATACAGAGCCCTAGTGGTTGTACCAAATACAACAAGGAATTTAATTGTGGAGGATATAAGAAGATTTGTTGTGAAAAATGAGGTGGAAATTGAATCTGTTGTTCCCCACAAAGATGATAAGCTAGGAACAAGAGACATTTTTTGCTCTAGTGGGACTGCAAATAATGTTTTTTTAGGAAAGGATCATGGAGTAAAAATGAATTTGATCCATTACTCAAAGTTCATTTTTATTTGGACCAGATAAAAAATTATTATGGTGAAGATGAGTTTAGTGATATTGACAGTGAATTTTTTTTGCGTAATCTTCATAAACATTATTTTCAAGTGGAATAAAAAATTTAAAAGAATAATACAAATGAAACGTATCATCAAAGGCCAATGATGGAAATTTTGTTACAGAACGTTAGAAAAGGATAATTATTACTAGTGCAGGGCCTTCTGAGCTAGTCGTTGCTAGGAATTTACAGTGGCTAAATTGTCATGTAACTGTTTTGTAAGAATGAGATAGGGTAGGTGGAAGAGTTTATACATTTTTTTATGCACTTTTAGTGCCAGTGGATCAGGCATATGTGGAAATAGAAAAAAAACTAGATCCATCTGCATTGCTTTGTACACAACTTGGCCTAGAGTTGAAAATGCTAAAGAGTTACTTCCCTCTATATGATTTTGTGACTGGTCAAAAATTCCTTCCACCTTAGATGAGGCACTTGAAGCAGAGTATAACATCCTACTTGATGATATGTCTATTCTTATTTCTTAGAATGGAGATTTAGAAATGCACATTTCTCTGGAAGAGGGATTAGAATATTCTCTAAAAAAAGCGAAGCATTCGTCAATCTTGCTCAATTGGTTCAGATTTGGCAATCAATAAAGTTATTATTAACAATTATGAATATCAAAGCACAATTTTGGATTCCTAAGAGGGAGACTTAGAGGCATCGAGTGCAACATTTGATCATATCATAAAGGCAGTTTATCAAACTAATATTCTAATAGTTGCAGGTATGGAAAATGGAATTAACATGGAATCTCAACCTAATAAACTAAATTTATTTGACAATTCCAACATGGAATAACAACGTCTCAATCCACTTGAGAGATGAGTTATGGATTGGTATTTTTTTATTTTGTATTATGGTTGTGTGGCAGAACTTGGATGGGTTTCACTCCCTTACTAGAATTAGGATGATACTTATGAAGGTTTTGGAGGAGATAGTTGTATGATTAAAGGAGGTTATAGCACTATTATGGAGGCAATAACTAAAGGTCTTAATATTCATCTAGGCCATGTTGTAAAAGAGATTTCATACTCTACAAAGGACCCAAATTCACAAGGTGGAATAGAGAAAGAGGTCAAAGTTTGCAATTAGAATAATCAATATTTTTTGGTGATGTAGTTTAATAACTATACCCCTCAGCTGCTTGAAAGAAAATACAATAAAATTTTCACTAGCTCTTCCAGATTGGAAATTAGCCTCCATTCAACAACTTGGATTTTGTATCTTGAACAAGGTATTTATGGGATTCTCGAAGGTCTTTTTGGATGAGAGTGTGGATTATTTTGGGGAAACTGCAGAGAGAACAAATTTATGAGGTCGATGTTTTATGTTTTCAAATCTGAAGAAAATAGTTGGTGCACCAGTTCCAATTGATATTGTAGTTGGAAAGGTTGAAATAGGTGCCCATGATTTAGAAACATCTGATCATGTTAAACATGCAGTCATGATCCTCTGAAATTTGTTTGGAGAACCTACTATACCATACCCCATTGCATCTGTTGCCACAAACAGAGGTGGTGACCAATTCAGTAGTGGTGTTTATTCTTATGTTGTCTTTGGTGCTTCTAGAGAGGACTACGATGTTTTGAGAAGGCCTGTAGAAAATTTTTTATTCTTTGTTGGGGAGGCAACTTGTAAAGAGAAGTGAGATACTATTGGTGGTGCACTAATGAGTGATATTTGAGAAGCTTTCTAAAGCATTGAAATTCTATAAAATAGGTAGGATTCTATGGCAGAGGATAAGGCTATGGTTTTTTCACAAAATCATTATGATAGTGAAAGAATTGAACTGAGGGACATGGTGGAGAGGCTTGATGCGGGAGAAATTTCCAGTGTTATTTGAAAAGGATCTCTTAATGGGGAACAAAATCATTTTAGAAAATTTTTTTTACTTCAATTCATGTTTGGAAATGCAAAGAAAATATTTTGGTGTCTATGTTTAGCAAATAAGCTGGTGTAGGTACTACTACTACTATGAAGGCTTTTGTTGGCACAAAAGAAAGCCTTGGAATTCTCAACATACAGATTCGTGTTAAACATTTTCTAATTTTTTTTTAAAGTTCATCTAATGCAAAGATTTGGAAAATAATTATCAAGGATTACCTTGTCATTTCATTTTGCAAGGAGATTGTAATACTATACGTTTATTTCAAATTTCATTAATGAAATTCCATTATTTATAGATAAATAAATTGTGTCTCTTTCAAATTTGTTATGAATTGATTTTCCTCTAATCAACTTAGAGGGAAGTTTTGGATGGATATTCTCTTGTGGCATTAAGTTGCTCTTATTCTCCCTAAAAAAAAATCTAATTTTTTAATTGAGTCAATACTTCAAGTTAAACTAGTATGGTTTGAACAATGTAAACTTTGAAACGGAAATGGAAATGAGTACCTGTCTTTTTTAGGTAGCAAAAAATGGTATGATTTTGAAACGTGTTGATTCAAAATACTCTTAATTTTTTTAACATGTTTTTAACACAATAAATTTTCTTATGTACCAAGTATAGACATAATTTTTAAAATGTTAGTGACTTTTATGTTGATTTTGAAAATTTTTGATGCCAGCATCATCCCCTTTTTTTAGAAAACTTATTTTTGACTTAAAATTTTCTAATCTATTAAATGCTAATAATTATTTTCTAAATTTAACAACTTTTGAGGTACTCGTCTTCTTCCTCTTAAGCGATGATAAAAATAAGGGATATGTTATCTATATTGATGGAAGGCCTAAAGCTTCTAGCAATATCATAGGGTTTATAAATAGCACACGACCCGGGACAACAAACAAACAACCATATTGCATATTTGAGGGAAGTGAAGGAAACCGGGTAGTCGTGTGTGCAATTAAAAAGATAGCTCCCAGGGAATAGTTATTAGTGGATTACCATGTGAACAAAGTAGATACATTTAGTAGTAGTGTGCAGGTAGTTATGCAACACCTATATTTTAAACAACTGTTACTTATTGCATTATTATTTTTATCTTTAACAATGTTAAAAATGTCATTTCACATTTCTAATTTTATTGTAATGTGGCAGAATGATAGTGGCATAGGAAAAACCTCAGGATAGGTAAACAAATAACAATTTCGCTTTCATATTAGTTTCCTTATCTTTAAATTTTATTTTATTTTAATATTTCATGGTTCTTATTATTTTATAATGTATCAGGATGATCACGGAAATGGGCCAGCCGAAGGACATGTAAAGTGCCAACCTTGCTCTATCTTCAGGTATTTTAGTTGTTTACATAATTGAAATAATGTTAAATTTGTTCAAATATGCAGATGTATGGCCATGGTGCGCATCATGATTCCCTCAATGAGGAAATTTGTATTCATCCCCAATTCCATTTGTTTTGATGCAAAAAAAGATTCAAAACACAAACAAGGAACTTGAGCATTTGATAGATATTGTGCCTTAAACACATGAAATAAAACAAAGGATATTACAAGTTATGACCCAACTTCAAACATATGACGTAATAACCAAAAATCAAAAGGATATTTTTATTGTTATGCATAAGATCAATTTTGATAGGTTAATTTGTAATTTCACTACAAGAAAAAAGCACATTGGTGAGGGTCATGCTTGTGACGGACCTTTAAGGTCCATCACTAATGTCACATATAGTGACAGTCATTAAAAAACCGTCACTGTAAGTGTATATAGTGATGGTACTTTATGGTCCGTCACCAAAGACATTTTCAACGACACTTTTGGTGAGGGTTGTTAAAGGCCCATCACTAATTCTCTCTTTGGTGACACTTCTAGTGGCGAACTTTTAATGACCCTCACCGATGCTCTTTTTGTTACTTTTGGTGACGGTCAAAAAATGTCCGTCATCATTGATCACTAAAAACTGTCACTGTAAGCGTATATAGTGATGGTCCTTTATGGTCCGTCACTAAATACATTTCACTTTTGGTGAGGGTCGTTAAAGTCCCATCACTAATTCTCTCTTCGGTGACACTTCTAGTGATGAACTTTTAATGATCCTCACCAATGCTCTTTTTGTTACTTTTGGTGACGATAAAAAAATGTCCATCATCATTGATCATTCCAATGAGTTTTTGATGACGCTATGTGCCTGTTAATATATTTTTTGTCAAAAGATAACGATTTAATACCATTATTGTTGAGCATTTTTTATAATATGTCCAAGGCCATAGTGGTTAGGGTCAGTCAAATTTTTAAGAAGTAATAAGCGTGTATCATTTCCCTCAAGTAATGATTAGTCGAATAGAGATTTCCTATGAGTCAACACATGATTCATATCTATTAAGTTTATTATTTAGCAAATTCCATTTAGATAAAGTTCCACTATTGTGTGTAGGAAACATATTATTTAATAAATAATCGAGCTCTATAAATTCTATTAATGAGAAAGACCTAAAAATCCTCAACAATCTCGGCACACCTTAAATTAATGCTTTGGCACACACTAACATTTCTTATTACCCCACATGTCTTGGAACATCTTTGTACCTAGAACATCTTGTGATGACATTGATGCCCAAGCACATGGTGGCATGCACTAGCACAAAATGGAACTCTCCTAGCATGTGTTGGCATGCTGCATATAGTCCCTAGCATGCCCTGGAACACCTTGGTTGAATGCATTGACATACATTAGCACTTGGCACACAATGCCACTTGGCATGTATTGGGGCCTATTATTAGTGTGCCTAGCATGCCCCTTTTCAAAAAGATAAAGTCCTGACTTATTAACCCTCTTATTGGTTCTTCCTTTTGTTGCCTTGACACATATTGATATACCCTAGCACCCTATGCCACATCCTTAGCACCTAGCATGTATTGGCATATCTTGGCACTATTAATTGGCACATGATATAATTAGCACACCCTGGAACTCCCAAGCACACTTTGGGAATTCTTAACATGCCTTGATATTCCTTAGCATGCCTTACCAATGCTTAACATACCTTGTCACTCCCTCCTTGGAATGACAACTAACACTAACCATTAACACTAGTCTCTGGAAGTACACGTTCCTCATATTCATTAACTTCCATGAATTTTTACCTAGTGCTCCCTTAATGTTTTTTCCTAGTACTCCTTAACACTCATCAACATGCATTATCACTCTCTAGCACACCTTAGCACTCTTCAACATTCCCTTCCACTTCATAACATGCATAACACTAGTCCTTGACACATATTGGCGCTTGGCACGTGTTGGTGCTTGGAAAGTATTAGCATGTATGGAATACGTTGAAATGCCTTGGTATGATTTAGCATGGTTTAATATTAAATTTATTTGTGATGATCAATTGTTGGAAAGTAGATGAGAAGCAACAAAGGAATACTTGGCACTTAGAATGCACTAAGACTTTGCACTTGGAACCTATTGCCGCCTAGTGTTAGTGTGCCTAGCATGCCCCTCTTGGAAAAGGTAAATTGATGATTTATTAACCCTCTTATGTGTTCATTTCCTTGTAGTTTAAATTTTTTTCTCCCTTTTGTTGTCTTGAAAGTCCCTGACACGCATTGACACACCCTTGCACATCTTGGCACACCTTATCACTTGGCACATCTTAGCATGTTTGACATGTATTCCCACTATCTGGCACATCAAGGGGGTGAAGAGAGATGTAGTCCTAAAGTAGGTCGATTATGAGGGCCAAGTAAGGGTTGCTAAAGGGAGGTCATGATCATCCTCCAAGAGCAAGATCATCATGTGAGGGTTCAAAATAATTTTGCATACCTTAATGGTCAGTTTGCACTAGGAAGTAGGATGGAATATTGTTGGTTCTCTTCTAGAAGATCAAGCTTAAGAGAGGTTTCTCATGAGAATCTGGGCATGTGATTTCAATGGTGTCTTTGTGTGAAGGCAGCATCAAATTCTGAAATGTTGAAATTTGCAACAAGAAACAGTGAGATTGGAAAACATAAAGGACAAAAAAAAATGCACCCACACTGGTGAGGAATTTTGATGCACCAGGAGTGAGGAATGTGGGGCGTCTAATTTATTTTTCCCTTAAATAAATTGGACAATAAATTTTAATTTCATCTCATAACAAATTGTGTCAGTTAATTAAGTCATGATGACCGAGTTAGCTCAAGAAATTCAATTTGAGGGTCTAATATGAGGCATCTAGAGGGATTCTAATATTTTTGGGGTCCAGTTGAAGTTGATGCATTAGTGGGGTGCAAGTGTAATTAACTCAATTAAATGAGTTAAAATCAATTTAACTAGTTCTAACTGAGTGGATGAGCTAGTGAGAGGTCCACTGAATTAAATTAGATTTAATTCACAATGAGTGATCAATCAGATAACTGATAATTCACTATTAATATTTTCATGCATGTGAGTTTCGAGCAATACCCAGTTGAGATAGAGGTTAAAGGGAACATAACTATCAGTTTTATTCAGAGAAAGTTTACCATGTGCAATTATAAATTCATTGGGATGCCATGATGGATTGCGCAATCGAGGAAGACTGGTTTTCCTAATTAATAAGGAGTTAATTCCCTAGGAATTGCATGAGTAAGGGAGGTTGAAGTAAGGATGATAATTGGCTAAGTACTAGACCGAGTTTACCTAGATCAACGGGAGACAATTGACAGAGTGCTAGAGAATCTCATGAGAGATTAAGCATTGTATTGTTTCATGATTCCTTGACTTAATACACAATAGAGATAGAGGGGTTTTGATTAGTTTCTTTCCCCAAATACATCATGTTGTTGTGCGATTGATAATTTATTTCTCTTACTTATATATGATTGTGCGATCGTGTTTTGTTTCCGTAAATTGTAGGAAGGATTCAGTATCTTGTTTTAGTAGATTACAAGATTAGATTGAATCTCGTTGGTTAGATTTTCTACATGGTATCAAAGCAGGAATTTTTTTGGCAGTGAGTTTGTAGAGAATATTTGAATATTTTGTTGTAAAATTTTCAAAAACAAATAGAATATTTGGATTCCTTGCAAAAATCTACCCAAATGGTAAAATAATTGGTTAAATCGGAGCTCGGATGAGGGAGATATCATCAATTTAAAATGAAATCTTTTTTAGAAACTTTTTGTAACTTCGGGACAATTACACTTTGCGCGAGTCAAGAACCTATATGCACTTGAGGTACCAGATGCATGCAAATCTTTAAGGAGAAAGGCAGAAGTTAGAGACTTGGTGGTTTAGAGGGAGCATAAATTACCTCTCAACATGCATCCTCATGAGAAGCAGTCTCAGAAGGTTGTGGAGTAGCTGCCATAATTGGAGAAGCAGAGAGGAGACCGAGTGGAAGCATCCATTGAAGCAGAGACCTCCATGAGGATGAAATTTCGAGCCAGATGGGAAGAGGGAGCAGCCATACCTTGAGGTGTAAGGTGGGGTTATGTGTAGACATAATCCCAAGATAATAAATTTGGGAAAGGTCCATTGAGATGGCGTGTCTCATGGATCGAACCTGGCTACGAGGAGCCCACAGTACAACAGTAGTAGGAAGGACCAGTTAGATTGATGTAGTCAGATGTCAGCAAGACAGAAATCATAGTGACAGATGTCAAATAATGGAGCACAAATAGAGTTAGCAATAGTTCAAAGGGCACGGATGCAGATGTCAGCAGCAGTGCAGAGAATCCAGTACTAGACAGGTGCAGTAGCTAGCAGTAGTCAGAAGCTTCTGATGACAGATGCATTATACTTATTCAGTTGTTTAGAGACTATTCGGTTTCACGAGTTACAGGTGCAAACAACACTAGAGAAGTGTAGCATGCAGAACATTCCAAAGGTACCGGATGGGGATAGATTGAATTCCTTTCTTGTTGAGAGGGAGTGTTGAAATTTGCAACAAGAAACAGTCAAATTAGAGACTAGAAAGGACAAAAAAAATGCTCCCACACTGGTGAGGAATTTTGATGTACTAGGAGTGAGGAATGTGAGGTGTCTAATTTATTTTTCCCTTAAATAAATTGGACAATAAATTGTAATTTCGTCTCATAACAACTTGTGTCAATTAACTAAGTCATGATGATTGAGTTAGCTCAAGAAATTCGATTTAAGGTGATCGAGGTGGATATTGATGGCCACCCATTCCACTTGGGCCCTCGCCATTGTCTCTTTTAGTTCTTCAGTTTCCTTAATTATAGCACAATTTACTATTTTTGTCAACTTTTCGGGTCCTGAACTTTCAAAGCCGTTTTGAGGCCCTAAACGATGTTTTTTTGGGCATGAAAGGTTTGGTGATTTCATCGAAATCATATTAGTAGTTGTTGTAGGTTTTAACCCTGAACAGAAATTATCTACACACGAATCTTATAACAGAAAATAAACAATAGCGAGAGCATAAAACATAAAACAGATCAACACAGAGATTTTCCCCCGGATCCCAAATCGGGACGACCAGCTTGATTTTTCATTATATTCCTTTTAGTGTTACAACACATATATATACATGCCGGAGCATACATAAACCCCAATCCATTAACCCTGGATTAGAACATAACCATAGTTCCCTTGACCGGATCTACGAAAAATACCAGGGGCCGAAAACCATCGAACCCCAAAACCATGTGCAAAACCATGCACAAAACCATGGACGCAGACTACCCAGCGGAAATTAAGGAACCAAAATTTTCGCTGGGGCGCTGCCCCGGACCCCAACAGGGGGGGCTACCGCCCCCCCTGTGACCCCCCCGTTGCGCCCAGCGCAAAGGGGGGGCTATTGCCCCCCCTCTTACCCCCTCGCACGTGCTTAGTCGTGGAAAGAATATAACACATACCCAACATTCTCCCACTTGTTGTTTTCTTTCCACGGGGGGCCACAGGAGGGCTTAGTCATTGGCCCAACTCTTCAACACCCATTGTTTCTCTACACCAAGAGAACTTTTGAGTGCTCACAGACTTTGTCAATGCATCTGCAACATTCTTCAAAGTGTCCACCTTTACCAGTAACACCCTTTTAGCCTCAACCATATCTCTAACAAAATGATATTGAACATCAATGTGCTTTGTCTTTGAATGATAAGCAGGGTTCTTAGCCAAGAAAATTGCACTTTGGCTATCACAGTCTATCCTTATAGCTTGCTGTACCAGCCCCATACTTGAACACAATCTCTGCAACCAAACTGCTTCCTTGCTTGCATGAGTGGCTGCTACGTATTCTGCCTCTGTAGTTGAAAGCGCCACTACAGACTGTCTTTTACTCATCCAACTGACTGCACCTCCAAATAGGCTAAACACATACCCACTTGTAGATCTTCTTTGGTCCGGATCTCCAGCCCAGTCTGCATCAACAAAACCACGAATGTCCAACATTCTTTCCAATCCTGGTCTTCCCTGGTAGCACAAGCCATAATCACTAGTGCCACGTAAATATCTGAAAACCCGCTTCACTACTGTCCAATGCTCCTTTCCTGGGTTTGACATAAACCTGCTCAATACTCCCACTGCATGTGCAATGTCTGGTCTAGTACATACCATTGCATACATCAGGCTACCCACTGCACTTGCATATGGAACACGGGACATATACTCCTCTTCTTCTTGTGTCTTGGGACACTGTTCAACAGACAGCTTTACACCTACGGGAATAGGAACATTCACCGGTTTACTATCCTGCATATTGAACCTCTGCAATATAGTCTCAACATACTTCCTCTGGTTTAACCAGAGCTTCCTCTTTGCCCGATCTCTCTTAATTTCCATGCCCAAAATATAGTTTGCGGCACCCAGATCCTTCATGTCGAATTTGGAGAACAGTTGGGTCTTCAAATCTTGGATAATTTCTTTGTCATTTCCAATCAACAACATATCATCCACATACAATACCAAATAAATAACACGGTCACCAATTAATTTAAAATAAACACGGTGATCCTCCTTGCTTCTGGTGAAGCCAAGTCCCCGTATATAGGTATCAAATTTCTGATACCACATCCTTGGTGACTGTTTTAACCCATACAGAGACTTCTTCAACCTGCATACTAGTTCTTTCTTACCCTTCACCATAAAGCCTTCGGGTTGCTTCATGTAGATCTCCTCTTCTAGATCCCCGTGAAGAAATGTTGTCTTCACATCCATCTGTTCTATCTCAAAATCAAATGCAGCAGCAACAGATAAAAGTAATCTAATAGAAGTAACTTTGGCAACAGGAGAAAAAATATCACCAAAATCAATTCACGGCACCTGGGAATAACCTTTCGCTACCAACCGAGCTTTGTATTTCTCCACCTTGCCTTCTACATTCATCTTCTTCTTAAACACCCATTTGCTCCCAATGGGCTTCCTTCCAGCCGGCAACTCCACCAGATCCCATGCATCATTTTTGTGCAAGGATGCCATTTCATCAACCATGGCCTCCTTCCCGAGTTTTCCATCCTCTGAATCTACTGCCTGCCTGAAAGTTTTGGGTTCATCATCAGTTATAGTTAAGGCAAAACCTGAACAGAAAGCAGATGGACTATACCTTTCTGGTTGCCTTCTTTCCCGAACTGATCTTCTTAAAGCTGGAGTTTGTGGCTCATCATCTTCTGAGTCTTCTTTTGTTGTAGAGTCTGATTCATCCTCCTTTAGCTCAAACTCTATCTTCTCAGGTTCCTTTGGTAGGACTTCATGTTTAACAACATCTTTCACTTCTCTAAACATCACATCTCGGCTGTACACAACCTTCCTTGTTTCTGGGTTCCAAAGCTTGTAACCCTTTAAACCATCCTTATACCCAATAAAGATGCACCTTTCAGATTTATTATCCAACTTAGTCCTTTTCTCCTTTGGAACATGTACATATGCATCACATCCAAATACCCTTAGATGTGAAAGAGAGGGTTTCTTACCAGTCCATACCTCATGTGGGGTCTTATCCTCCAACGATGATGAAGGTGATCTGTTAACTAAGTAACATGCAGTCTCCACTGCCTCTGCCCAGAATTCTTGTCCTAACCCGGTACCACTGAGCATGCTTCTTGCCTTTTCCATCAGTGTTCTGTTCATTCTTTCTGCAACTCCATTTTGTTGAGGTGTGTATGGAGTAGTCTTCTGCCGTGTTATACCACACTTCTTACAGAACTCTTCAAATTCCTTCTTGCAGAACTCCCCACCATTATCTGTCCTCAATGCCTTTATCTTCTTCTCTGTCTGGTTTTCCACCAGAGCCTTAAATTCTTTAAATTTGTCAAAGACTTAAGATTTCTTCCTCAAGAAATATATCCATGTATTCCTTGAGAAGTCATCTATGAATGAAACATAGTACACAGACTTTCCCAGTGATGGAACTGACACAGGCCCAAACACATCACCGTGCACAATTTCTAATATCTTGTTTGCCCTCTTAGCACCAGAAGGAAAACTCACCCGATTCTGCTTCCCATATACACAATGTTCACAGAAATCGAAATCCAGAGAACAATTAGACATACCTTCTACCATACCATTTTTGTGCAGTATCTGAAGGCCCTTCTCTCCAATATGTCCAAGCCTTTGATGCCATAACATGGTCTTTTCTCCAGAGACAGCTAGGCATTCCGCTCCACTTTCAGGAACCATAGAACTATTACACCCATCAATAATAGTGCTACCTTGTAGCTTGCATAGAGTTCCAGTCCGAACTCCCCGCATTAATACCAGTGCTCCCCGAACCATCTTACAGGAATCTTTCTCGAACACTGTTTTTACACCTGCATCATCCATCTTGCTTACAGAAATCAAATTTCTAGCCAATGCAGGAATATGCAGAACACCAGGAAGTGTTCTAATCCTTCCACCTTGCAGCTTCAGCTTGACCTTTCCACGTACGATGATTCTAGCCCTCCTATCATCCCCTAGGAAGACATCACCACCATCATATTTCTCATACTCGCAGAACCACTCCCTATGGGGAGTGAAGTGAAAGGATGCACCTGAGTCAATCAACCATGACTCATGATCTACATGTGTATTTGAAGAAGAAGCCAAATACACATCCCTACCTTCATCCGAGGTGGTTTTTGCCTCTGCAGAAGGAGCTTCATCAGATCCCTTTCCTTTCTCAGGAGCTTTAGATCTGCATTCCTTTTTGTAGTGTCCTTCCTTTCCGCATTTCCAGCACACCTTTACAAACTTTCCGGGAGATTTAGATCTCCCTCTAGATTTAGATCTCCCACTCGAAACCTTATTCTTGTTTTTGTTTTGGGACCTTCCTCGTACAGATAAGGCATCTCCATTCTGACCCTCCATATTTCTCCGTCTCATTTCCTCCGACAGCAAGGCTGAGACAATGTCATCAAAATTCAAGGTAGTTGTATTGCTACCTATTACAATAACCAGACTGTCCCACGAGTCTGGTAGAGAGCACAACAAACTGATGCACTTATCTTCATCTGAGATTTTAATATCAATAGACGACAGCTGACTTACCACAGTATTGAAGGCGTTCAGATGCTCTGTCACCGAGTCTCCATCCTTCATCCTCAGGTTATACAGCTTTTTCCGCAGGAACAACTTATTCACCGGAGACTTAGATTGGTACAAAGTCCCAAGTTTTTCCCACAAATTCTTCGCCGTAGCTTCCCCAGATACATTCAACAATACTGAATCTGAGACACACAACCGTATTGTGCTCTTAGCCTTCCGATCCAGTTTCTTCCAGTCTTCATCTGACATTTCTGTCGGTTTAGTACTTGGATCCACCGTGATCCACTGATCTTTATCCACCAGCAGATCCTCCATCTTGAGCTTCTACAACTCAAAACTCTGACCATTAAATTTCTCTATCTCTATCTTTCCGCCGCTCGCCATCTTTTTTCACTGCAAGAATCGATCCCGCAGATCTCCCGCTGAACAGGGTCTACCTCAGGCCCAAGCAAAAAACCCTTAGCAGCAAATGCATCCCCTTGAAGCCGAAACAGCTCCGATACCAAATTTAGGTTTTAACCCTGAACTGAAATTATCTACACATGAATCTTATAAAAGAAAATAAACAATAGCGAGAGCATAAAACATAAAACAGATAAACACAGAGATTTTCCCCTGGATCCCAAATCGGGACGACCGAACGATTTTTCATTATATTCCTTTTAGTGTTACAACACATATATATACATGCCGGAGCATACATAAACCCCAATCCATTAACCCTGGATTAGAACATAACCATAGTTCCCTTGACCGGATCTACGAAAAATACCAGGGGCCGAAAACCATCGAACCCCAAAACCATGTGCAAAACCATGCACAAAACCATGGACGCAGACTACCCAGCGGAAATTAAGGAACCAAAATTTTCGCCGGGGCGCTGCCCCGGACCCCAACAAGGGGGGCTACCGCCCCCCCTGTGACCCCCCCGTTGCGCCCAGCGTAAAGGGGGGGCTATTGCCCCCCCTCTTACCCCCCCCCCGCGCGTGCTTAGTCGTGGAAAGAATATAACACATACCCAACAGTTGTAGTCCTTGGAGAGATATTTCTAACGAGGTATCATGTGCGTCAAACGAAGATCATATGACCAATTTATGACCCCGGGAAGTTGGCTACCCAACTAACCCCAACGGGGCCCATAAACTCTTGGTGTTACATCTCCTCAGGATAGGGTTTTGGTTGTTTAGGGTTTTATATTATTTTAAATAATAAAAAGACCCTTGATCCTTATTGTAACACAGTTCAGAGGAACATAACTATCAGTTGTATTTATAGAAAATTTCCCATGTGCAATAATAAAGTCATTGGGATGCCATGATGGATTGCGCAATCAAGGAAGGTTGATTTTCCTAATTAATATGGAGATAATTCCATAGGAATTGCATGTGCAAGGCAGGCTGAAGGAAGGCTGAGAATTGGCTAAGTACTAGACCGATTTTTCCTAGATCAGCAGGAGACAATTGGCAGAGTGCTGGAGAATCTTAAGAGAGATTAAGCATTGTGTTGTTTCATGATTCCTTGACTTAATACAAAATAGAGATAGAGGGTTTTGAGCAGTTGCTTGTCCAGATACATCTTGTGTTGTGCGATTGATAACTTGTTTCTCTTACTTATATGTGATTGTGCGATTGTGTTTTGTTTCCACAAATTGTAGGAAGGATTCGGTATCTTGTTTTAGTACATGATTACAAGATCATATTGAATCCCATTGGTTAGATTTTATACATGAAATAGAAGAGAGGGTTGATACCATCTTGCCTTGTGTTGGTTAGTATGCCGCAAGGTCTGTGATAAAGACCAACATAAATGGAGGAGGGCTTGCACTGTAATTTAGAGCCATAACAGAAGTCGACGCAAGTGTAATATTAACTGAGTTAACCCTAGTTTGAGGGTCGATATTGAGATCTGAAGTTCATGTCAAGATTCAGTCAAAGAAATGCCCAGAATGTATGGATCCATATGAGCTAGGTCGAGTCTCTTATGGAGGCAAGAGTCGTGTTTTTTCTATGTGTGGATAGGTTTTGTTTTACAACAATTAGAAGTACATAAGTATAATGCCCTAGTTAGGACAATTTCGTAGCATGTTTAGTTCATAAGGTATGACCTTAAGACTATGACAAATTTGCGTAGAAGAAGATGGGTTGTGACCCTTAGAGCGAGGTTTATTTCTGCAATAAAGACCACAGATCTGGAAGATGGATTGCAGATTTAGTATGTGTGGAGACAATAGATCCAAAGGAGGGTGGAACCTGAGCAAAAGATTGAGCATGTAGAAGAAATGTGCCATATGAAGAATGGATTGACATGCAGGGGAGTTGATTTTGGTTGACTTTCCATAGAGTTTTAGACAAAGATCTGAAGAAACCTATAAACAATTAGTAAATGGACTATTAGCAGCTGATTTGTGACCCTAGTTCAGTCATCTACAGATTGTTATAAGTATGATAAGAGGAGTAGTTCATATTTGTTCATAGATTGGACAAAAAAGATCAAATTCTAGATACACAAGAACAATGTTCTTGAGAGGACTCAAAACATTGTTAGGTGGCAAATTTGAAGAGCCCTAGATGAAGACAATATTGTGGGCCCTATATCAGTAAAAAAAATTGACTGTGGTTGGGCAGATTGATGGTAAGCCAAGTACAGTTGGAGGGTTGTTAGGTTACTATCAAAGAAGAGCCTCGACTCTTGTTCTGGTGAAGGACAACAAAATTGGTAGAAGGACAGGTGTATAGGGCCTAAGGATGTGCAGACTTTGAAGGACTAAAGTAACATTCAAGTGGGCCAACACACTAGCCCTAGTTCACTATATTGTAGAGGATTGATTCAGTGAGAAGAAGGGAAGCCTCCATAGCCCTGGACTTCTCATCTTGGAGCTGTAGTATGGAAAAAGTGGGCATACCAAAGAGTTGTTCACAAATGGAATTGTGAACAATTTGTTACCACTCAAACTAGTAGTGGATCTAAAAGGGGTACCTAAGAGGGCAACTGTTAGGACAAGGGAAACGATGGAGGCTTAGCCCATTGTCACCACAGCTAAGGCTCCTTGCTCTTCACGGAATTTCACCGATGGGTGGAGTCCCGGTAGTTTAGGAAGTCACTTTTAGAGTATAGGTCAATGAATAGGTGGGAAGTGACCCTCGAAACACTTTCCCTAAGATAAAATAAAGAGTGGGACTTGCTTTCCTTTTAAGCAAGGGAATTAACTTCTAGGGAGAGAGGAAGGGGATTGAAGGGTTGAGGGAGAAGAATAAGACTTATGAAGGAAGTTCTCAATCCCTAAAATCCTTTGGGAACTTGGATTCCCAAATGGTCCTTGATGAAAGGCCTTTGACACCAAATGGGACCACACGGGTCCAAGTGGACCCAACCCAGGTTCGGGGATGGAATTTAGCAACCAATGATGTTCCTATCCTGGATAAGGTGATGAGAAAGGATCAGACAAGTTTTTTTACTTCGATAGGTCAAATTGATCCTACTAGGTTCTATCCTTGGGAACATCTAGGCAAAACTTGATCCTAGAGCTAGGGCTTGAGGTATCCAGATATTCCACTGTCGGAATTGACCCATGTTCTGAGGAGAGTGAGGGCACCTAGCAACGCAGTTGCCTCTAGGAGATAGAAATTTTCCTCTAGCTATATTCCTGGGAAATTGTTGCCCTAGGTGACCTAATGGGGATAGACCTAGGGAATGTGAAAATTTCTTAATCTAAGAAACCCTATTGCATTATCTTGATTTACTTCTCCTACTTGAATTAAGTTACAAGTTAATTTCTGAAATATTCAATAAATTAGAGAAGTAAATAGTAAATACAACTAGCAACCTACACATACAGATCAAATATTGAATAACATGCTCATAGACAAAGTCACACACAGATTTTCTGGACAACTATCCCTGGAAAAAACCCAATGTGGGAAAACCGGTGCAGCTAGCTCTGGAGGGTTTTCATTATTATGCAGAATCTAAGTACAACAATCCTGGGCACCAAAATTGGTTCACCCAACAGAGAAATAAAAACGACAGTAATACGCTGCTCTGATCCCTCTACGTTAGCCTAACTGGCCTGCGTCAACCTCTACTGCTCAGTAAGGGCTTGTGTCACACTTGAAGGGCTTACACTGCCCCTGCGCTGCCCTGACTGGGCTTGCGTGGCTCCTGCTGCCTCTGCACTGCCCCTGCTGGGCTATGGCTAGACTGTGTGGCTCCTGCTACCCCTGTTGCTTTGGCTGGCTGGAATGCTTAAGCAAAAAAAGCATAGGTAAGAAAGAAGGAACTGGCCAAAGGCAACACATAACAGTCAGCAAAATTGAAGAAATGAAATGAAATAGATCAATGTCCACAAATAAATGAAATATCTCAATGGGACTAGAGAGTAAAAGCTTTGACAACAACAATAAGTGCTTGTAGAATCAACTAAGAGAACAGAGGAGACTAATTCATGAGGTTAAAATGTTGTATAATTGTTGGCACAAGAAAACTGTAGAATTTTTAGAGTAAATCTCTGCAAGTACCATTAGTTGGTGATCATCGATAATCATTTCATTTCATCAAATACCTTGATGAATGGGCCTTACAAGCTATTTATGTAGACAAACCCCACAGAAGTTGTGTGATGGAAAAATATTCACACTATATTGAAGAAAACACCTACGAAATAAGGATGACATTTCAAATGGGGCAAGAAACAATAGAGATATAGAAATCGAAAAAGTTAAAATGCTAGGGAAACATGAAAGCAACTAGGTAGCATGGTAGAAAGCACAACAAAGAAAATTATAAAAATGGAAAACCCTACAAATTAGCACCCATCCAAACATCACCACAATTTTTTCTTCAACTCTAAATCTCCAAATTCATCAAATTATATCCTGTATTCAAACCCGATCCTCTCTGTTAGCCATTTTGAAGATAAGGCTGAGAAATTACTACAGAACCATCACCTACATGTTGTCATGATCTTATTCTTTGACCAGACAACCTACTTTTGTGAAGACACGGAAAGGTAAACACTCTCAGCCAAGATTTTCCATACAGCCTAGGTTGAGCAACCACATATACATCACCAGTTTTTTCTCTTCAGATTTGTAACTTAGAAGAGCTTTGTCTGACCACCTTCAGGTTGCTCCCAGAGTCACCTAGGCAAGCCCTCTCAACATCATCCTCTTCCATCTTTGTGTCACTCTCTCCCTCTCTTACCCTTCTCTACCTCTCTCACTACTCTCCCTCTCTCTCTCTCCATTCCTTCTCTCCCCTCTCCTTCAATTTATCTCCATCTCTCCCTTGTGACTCCCCTTGTCTCGCCACCTCTATCAATCTATGTCTTTATTATTCCTTCTCATATATATCTATAGTTAATATATATCATGACATATTGGGACCTACGATTGGGTTAATTATGCCCTGTTGGCAAGTTTTAAATGGTTAATCTTCAATAGACAAAATGTAGATCAGATATTTCATCAAAAAGAGGGAACCATACCCTATCTTCTAGGCTATGCCTATCAGTTGCTTGGCCTCTTCTTGCTCTCACATGAATGTAGTCTTGCTTGACTGGTACAGAAGAAGGTTTCACATTATCAACTATTTGTTTGGGACAACTTTTAGTTCTTTCAACACTGCTACATTCTTCAAGCTTATCCTTTAAACCATCTTAGTCTTTTGTACTCTCTTCAAATGTTTTGTAACCAGCTCCAAAAAGAGAAGAAAAGAGATATAAACGCCTTAGAAATGAGCCACTTCGAGGGGGCAACCTCCAATACATTACATAAATGAACAATTCTTGGATGATCCAATTTACAAAACCTCCTTTCTATATATAGGAGTCCATGGGGCCATGATGTAATCCTAGTGGGCCACAATGTAATCCTAGCCGACCTAACAATAATAATTTAAGGGCACAATAATAACAAAATGGGGGTTAAAAGGGTACAATAATAACAATAAGGGGGTTACACTAACAACAATAAGGGACCATACTAGTAATATAGGGACCTAACATGCCCCTCTCCTTCAAAAAAGTGTTGTCCTCAACGCTTGAGTAGCTCTGGGTGCTTCTGTATAAAATTCTCATCCTCCCATGTAGAATCTTCAGTGGGTAAGTTCTTCCACTTGATGAGATACTCTGAAATTGATCGATTACGTAGTTGTCGAGTTCTTGTTTCTGTGACCGCTTCAGGTTCCAATATGATTTTTCCTTCCTCATCAAGTTCTGGCAATATTGTTTGAACTGGAAGATTTTCACCTATAACCTTCTTTAAGCATGAAACATGGAAAACTGGATGTACTCGCGAAGAAGCGAGAAGCTCCAATTTGTATGCCATAGTACCAATATTTTGCAACACCTTGTAAGGACCATAGTACTTTGGTGATAATTTATTATCCTTCTTAGCTTGCTTGAGGGACATTTGTTTGTATGGTTGTAGCCGTAAAAATACCCAATATCCTACATCAAAACTTCTCTCGCTGCGATGTTGATCTGGCTGTTGTTTCATTCGATTTTGTGCCAAATTCAGGTTATCCTTTAAGAGTTGGAGAACTTCTTGCTGATGCTCGATGTGATCTTCCACTGCTTGAACCTTCGAATTTTCCCTTAAAGATGATGTGATGGATGGTGGATGATATCCATAAAGTGCCATAAATGGGGTCATTTTTCCTGCAGTATGGAAGGAAGTGTTATACCACCATTCAGCAAGAGGTAACCACTTGACCCATTGTGTTTGTTTATCAGATACAAAACAACGAAGATATCCTTCCAAACATTTATTTACTATCTCGGTTTGACCATCAGATTGAGGATGATAAGATGAGCTATGAGCTAATTGAGCACCCAAACAAGAAAATAAATCCGTCCAAAAATTTCCAGTAAAAATGGGATCTCTGTCGCTCACAATAACCCTTGGGCTTCCATGTAGCTTTTGAATTCTGTCCATAAATGTAGTAGCAACTGTACTTGCTTTAAATGGATGAGATAATGGAAAAAAGTGTGCATACTTGGTAAGTCTATCAACTACCACCATGATGACACTCTTTCCTTCGGACTTAGGTAAACCTGTGATAAAATCCATTGAAATCTCCTCCCAACGTTGACTTGGAATGGATAAAGGTTGTAGAAGTCCTGGGGTCTTAATTGTTTCCACTTTATTCTGCTGGCAGACCAAACATTCCGCCACAAACTTTCGAATATCAGATTTAAGGCCATCCCAAAAAAATTCTTTCTTCACCCTGTGGTAAGTTTTTAAAAATCTGAGTGTCCTCCTAAAGGAGAAGTGTGCAATTCCAGAAGAATCTTTTGTTTTAGTTGGGAATTCTTACAAAGATATAAGCGATCTTTGTACCATAAGGAATCATTTTTCCAACTAAATGTATCGGATGTACTAGGATCTTGCTGCAACTTTTGAATGAGTGTCCATACATCTTTGTCCTTCTTCCATTCATCTCTTGCTTCGGTTATCCAATGTGGTTGGATAATAGAAATGGCACAAAGCAATGCTTCCACCTCTTCATTCTTTCTTGAGAGTGCATCTGCAACAACATTAAGCTTTCCTTTTTGTAGATTATTTCAAAGTCATAACCCAACATCTTTGTGACCCATTTTTTCTGCTCTTCTGACGATAGTCTTTGTTCCAAAAAGTGTTTAAGACTATCATGATCAGTTTTTACCTTGAAGTGTCTTCCCATTAGGTAAGTTCGCCATTTCTTTAATGCATGTAGTATTGCTAAAATTTCCTTCTCATAAATAGGTTTCTGTAAATACTTTCCTTTGATTGGACGACTTTCAAAAGCAATGGGTCTTCCTTCCTGCATTAAAACTGCACCAATTCCATTTTCTGAGGCATCACATTCCACAATAAAGGTTTTTGTGAAGTCTGGTGTAGCTAAGACCGGTGCTAGGCACATTGCCTCTTTAAGACGTTCAAAGGCCTTAGTTGCTTCAGGAGTCCATGAAAATGCATCTTTCTTCAATAATATTGTTAGAGGTGATGCTATTCTCCCATAATTTTTAACAAACTTGCGATAATACCCTGTTAACCTGAGAAATCCTCGCAACTGCTTTATGGTTGTGGGGACTTTCCATTCCTTAATGGCTTTAATTTTGTTAGGGTCTACTTTAACACCCTCGTGAGATACAATATGACCCAGATATTCCACCTCTTGCACTCCAAAGAAACATTTGGATGTTTTTGCATATAATTGTTTCTCCTGCAATAGTTTGAGCACCCTGTCAACATGTTCAACATGATCCTTCCAAGATTTGTTGTAGATTAGTATATCATCAAAAAATACTAGCACAAATTTTCTAAGGAAGGGTTTGAAAATGGAATTCATCAACCCTTGAAATGTAGAAGGTGCATTGGTAAGGCCAAAAGGCATGACCAAGAATTCATAATGACCCTCATGAGTTCGAAATGTTGTTTTTGGAATATCTTCAGTCTTCATTCTAATTTGATGATATCCTGAACGAAGATCCAACTTGGTAAAATAAATTGCTCCATGTAATTCATCCAATAATTCATCAATCACGGGAATGGGAAATTTTTCTTTAATGGTGAGCTTATTGAGCTCCCTATAATCCGGACACATTCGCCATGATCCATCCTTCTTGTGTACCAATACTACAGGAGTAGAGAAAGAACTTTGACTAGGTTGAATTATACCCGCCTCTAACATTTCTGCAATCATACGTTCAATCTCGCTCTTTTGGAAGTAAGGATATCTATAAGGCCTGATGTTTGGAGGAACACTTCCTGGAATCAAATGAATAGCATGATCATGATCACGAATAGGTGGGAGTCCTTTGGGAGTTTCAAACACCTTGGAATGATTGTCCAAGACTTGTTGGAGATCTGCAGAAATAGATGATTTTGATGTTGGAACTTCTAGTGAGCGTAATTGTGCAATTACGCCTCGCTGTTCTTTCTTTAGAAGCTTTGTCGTGACATTAGAGCTTATTATCCTTCCTGGCTTCCCCACAATACCCCGTAATTCGACTTCCTTTCCTTCTGAAAAAAATTTCAAGAAAAGTTCTTGAAAATTAAAAGCTACCGTCCCCAAAGATTGTAACCATTGTACTCCTAGTACAACATCGGCACCTCCCATAGGAATGGAAAGCATTGGACTAGTCAATACATATTCCCCCATGGTTAGCTTGATATTATGGCATTTTCCAGAACAATTTATAGTTCCTCCATTTGCAACCATCACTTGACATTCTGGTGCTGGGTATAGGAAACAATTTAATTCCTTGGCTACCTTATAATGAATAAAATTATGGGTGCTACCTGAATCAATCAACACTATTACCCTTTTCTTCTTTATATGTCCTTCTATCTTGAGAGGTTGAGGAGTGGTAATTCCTGCCAGTGCATTACACGATATGGTCGGATTCATTTCTTCCTCTTCTAGGGGTGGTTCCTGGTGTATATCCTCTTCTTGTTCATTTCCTTCTTCTTCTTCACAATCTATGTAAAATAATTTCTTCTCAGCACACTTATGACCTTTAGTGTATTTGCTATCACAACTGTAGCAAAGCCCTTTTGCTCTTTTTCTTCCAATTGTTGTGGTGTCAACCTTGTAGGTTGTGGAAATCTAGGCGTAGCAACACTTCCTTCTTTATAGAATTGAGTGGTAGGCTTCCTTGTCGCCATAATTTTACATTCAACGTTTCTTGCCAACCTGAATGCCTTCTCCAATGAATCGGGTTCCAAAACGCGAACTTCATGTTGGATGTTATCCTTTAAAGTGCCTAGGAAGAGATCAATCCTGTGTTCCTCTGTAAGATCAGTTACCCTTATATTCAATTTTTTGGAAGTCCTCAATGTGCTGCCCCACTAAACCCTTTTGTTTGAGATTTATCAATTGGGTAAAGAAGGTGTTGCTCTTTGTATCCTCATAATGTGCTATCATTTCCTCCGTAAAAATTGACCAAGTGACAATTTTTCTACGGGAGCAAAGCCATTGATACCATACAAATGTATTTTGTTCTAAATGTAAAGTTGCAATGCGTACATTTTGTGTGTTTTTCACATTATGGAGATCAAAATATTGCTCCATCTATAGTATCCATGTTACAGGATCCTTTCCATCAAACTTCCTCATATCCATTTTTGGAATATGGTGGTTCTTCCCGCCAACATTAAATTTTATGAAATCACGATTAACATTTATTTTGTTCTCATCATGAGTTTCCTCTACTATCTTTTCACCATTAGGAAACATTTCTTGTATCAAATTTGCCAAACATCTGATGTCTACTTTTAGATCATTCTTCATGTTTTCCATGTTGTCTTTCATGTCATCCATCTTAGCTTCCACGCCATCCATCTTAGCTTCCACGCCATCCATTTTAGCTTCCATGCCTTTCTTCAAACCGTCCATATTCACTTCCATGCCTTTATTCAAACCGTCCATCTTCACTTCCATGCCTTTCTTCAAAACTTCCATTTCATTTTTTGTTGCTCTTTGCGAGAGTGAAAACTGTTGCATTTGCTCTTGTAATTTTGATAGATCATGTTGCAATTCTTCATCTTCATGAGTCATAGTAGAGCCTTCTGAAGGCTTAATGGGTGTTGAATTCCTTTTAGGGGCCATTTTAGAATCCAATATTGATATCTATTCTACAAGATGCCCTTGGAATCAATTCAACTTGATTCTTCAAACAAGACTTATGCAATTCGGAAAAAAATACACACCTTTTACTAGCTTTTAGGAGCTCGATATTGAAATTGAATTATCTTTGTAGTTGAAAATCTTCGATATCTGAAATTCAGCCCTGTAGTAGATCTCTGAAGCTTCTTTCAAATGCCACAGGTCTGACCTGATTTGGATTCTCCAAGACAAAGTTGTGTCCAATCTTCCACAATGACCTAATTCTGGACTGGTTTAGTAGAGCGAACTTGTACGACTTGCCACGTGTCACCGTTTTGTCCTTTGTCTCTGAAATTGATAGCCAAAAAACTTCAGTCTGTGTACTTGCAACCAATTTTTACGGAACTTCAATCCAATGCCCAGAGAGAGAGTTATTGAAGTTTTCCCACGATCACCTCTTTGAGATGAAATTCAGGAGCCTGAAAAAGCACTACCTTCCACAGATCATATCTCCAAAAATATTGCGAACCAAGTTCTGAAATTTTTTGACGACTTTCCTCAGGATTTCAGCTTCGCACCATATGAATTTCAGACTCTGAACCTTCGTACAAAAAAATTTATAGCGCAAATTCCACGATGACCTGTTTATGAGCCTGAAAAAATACCTAACTTCCACAAATGATATCTCCTCAAATATTGCGAACCAAGATCTGAAATTTTTAGACAACCTTCCTCAAGATTTCAGCTTCGCACCCTAAAAATTTCAGCTTCTGAAGCTTCGTAGAAAAAAAGTTATAGCGAAAATTCCACGATGACCTGTTTGGAGCAGCGAAACCCTAGAATCCCAAAGCTCCGATACCAAATGTTGTGTAACCAGCTCTAAAGAGAGAAGAAAAGAGATATTCACGCCTTAGAAATGAGCCACTTCGAGGGGGCAACCTCCAATACATTACATGAATGAACAATTCTTGGATGATACAATTTACAAAACCTCCTTTCTATATATAGGAGTCCATGGGGCCATAATGTAACCCTAGTGGGCCACAATGTAATCCTAGCCGACCTAACAATAATAATTTAAGGGCACAATAATAATAAAATGGGGGTTACAAGGGTAAAATAATAACAATAAGGGGGTTACACTAACAACAATAAGGGACTATACTAGTAATATAGGGACGTAACACAGTCACATATGTTTCCTTGGTCTGTTAAGGGACAAGGTCGAAAACATTAGATGTTTTTGCAATAAACAAGGGTATTTCTAGGACACAGTCAGGTGGAGCAAGAGTGTAAGAGCCAAATTTCTCATGAATGTGGGACACTCGAACTTAATATTTTCGAGAGTAGTCATGAGGTGTAGTCTGGTTATTAAAACTTCATCAGATGGCCATTCTCCGGACTTAAATTGTGTGACAACACTGTGGCTGAGTTTGAAACTGGAGATTGAACATACATTTGGTTTGATTGCAATAGAAATTTTCATCAATAAATGTAAAGCAATGGATAACAAATACTATAAATTAATAAATAAAGAAGACATGGAAACAAGCAACAGTACTTACAAAATTGTTACATTGAGATGCAAAGATAAAGCAACTATTGTGCACAAACAGAGACCAATGAAACTATCATCTTAACCCCTAAACCCTTAAACACTAATTCCCAACCCCTAACCCATTTAACCCCCTAAACCTCTAAACCCCTAAACCATAAACCTCTAAACCCTTAACCCCTAACCCCGAAACCCTTAACCCCTAACCCATTTAACCCCCTAAACACCTAGTAAACCCCTAACCCATTTAACCCCCTAAACCCTAAACCTATAAACCCTTAAACCCTAACCCCTTAAACCCTTAAACCCTAATTCAGTTCAAGAAGTTCCCAGAATCTATGGGTCCATATGAGCTAGGTTGTGTCTCTTATGGAGGTAAGAGTTGTTATTTTTGCTCTGGGTGGATAGGGTTTGTTCTAAGACAATTCGAATAGAAGTATAATGCCATAGTTAAGGAGGTTTCTTAACATGTTCAATCCATAAGGTATGCCCTTAAGACCGTGACAAATATGTGTAGAAGAAGAGGGGTCTGGACCCTTCGAGAGAGGTTTATCTCTGCAATATATACCACAAATTTGGAAGATGGTTTGTAGAAGTATTTGCGAAGATATAAAATACAAAGGAAGGTGGAACCTAAGTAGAAGATTGGGTAGAATAATTGTGGCATATTATGAGGAATGCATGGACATGAAGAGGAGTTGATTTTGGGGGATTGTCTAGAGAGTTTTGGACAAATATCTGAAGAAACCTATAAACAATTAGTCAATCAAATTTTAGTGGATGTTTTTTGACCCTAGTTCAAGCATATACAAATTGTTAGAAGGATGATAAGAGGAGTAGTTCATATTTGTTCATAGATTGGACAACAAAGAAATTGGTACACAAAAATAGTGATTTTGAGAGGACTCAAATCACTATTAGGTGGAAATTTTGAAGATCCCTAGATGAGGGAAGTGTTGTGGGCACTATATCAGTAAAATAATTGACCATGGTTGGGAAAATTAATGGTATTCCAAGTACAGTTGGAGGGTTGTTAGGTGACTATCAAAGAAGAGCCCCAAGTCTTGTGCTTGTGAAGGAAAACAAGACTAGTAGAAGGGTAGGTGTATTGGGCCTAACGAAGTGCAAAATTTGAAGGACTAAGGAGTTGGAAATGAATAGATCACTCATAAAGACAAGGCCTATCTAGCCCTAATGCACAAGGAGTGAACCCTCAATATAAATATTTTGTTTTTTAAACAAACTCAATTGTGTCAATGTAGAATACTATACATAAGAGACAATAAAATGATATTATCCACATTAGTGCTTGAAATAACCTCAAATTAGCCATGGGTAGTGAACCAAAGGGTGAATCTGGGGCACTATTAAAGTTACATCATGTTTAAATTCCTTTTACATTGTGAGGTTGTTCTCCAATAGGGTTGAAGCATCATCACAAGGAAGCATGGCACAGTTTTGTTGGGGAGCGATTAAAGTTGTAACACAATTCAAGTGATTTACACCTCAAATGTAAATGACATCATTATATGTTTGTGTCAGGTTGTTAGAGAGGTTATTTATAGACAATACATTCAATGTACTTGGACTTCATATTTTTAGGGCCTCGACTGTAACATGGATTTGTATCAGGAACACTTCATGCAAATGAAAGGGGGCCTTTTTGTTTAACCACATACACTCAAGAGTATCATATGCTGCCCTTCATATCTCCCTTGGTGCATTCAAAGTGGGTTTACATTCGCGTCAAGTTGAAACGAATCATAATGACCTTCCTCTTCTTAATAACATCTACCAGTGTTTCCATTTGTAGATGCCCCCATTTATTATGAGATTCAAGGGATGTTCTATTGTCTTTATCAACATTTGGACGAGTCATTATCTACACTCTTTAAATACATGTCTAGAACTTTTTATGAGGGAGGTACTTGAATTTAGATCTTTATATAAGGCCTTATGTGCCCTTCCCTTTTAGAACTCTTCCAAGGGGGTCACCTCCTTCTATATTGCCCTGCCTACTTAGGGCCAAATTGACAAACCAAGATTTAAACTTCTTCAACTACCAAATTAGTGAGGCATTGTACCTATTCTTGACCTAGACCTCAACGAGATACCAAATTAGTTAGGAATTGTACCTCTTCTTGACCTAGACCTCAACGAGACATCTTTCTTTAGATATACTTTAAGTATTTCCCACCATATATCACAAGTTGGATGTCATAGGATATGTTACCCATTTTCTATATGGGCTTTTAGAGGATATTTTAAAATTTGATTGTCATCTCAACCCCTATGATTCCTATCACATTAATCATTTTTCATCTAAGGTATATGGATCTATATGTAATTCATGAATGTATCATTGGTTTGATGACACCTTGCCTTAGCCATCTAGGACACTATGTGTAGGAAGAAGTTCCTTTAGCTACCACATTTAGTTGGATATGTATGATCCATGTGTATATGATATTATGTCCAATGTGTACTATTTTTATTGTGTTCACTTAAACACTATGTTCTAACTATTGATTGATTGACTATAAGTTTTAATCTGAGTTATTCCATGGTGTTTCATAATTTTGCTCAGAGAAGTGTGTCATCTTAATGGTTTGGATATATTCTTGGTGATTTGAGTAGGTGCTATAAATTGATCTTATTGTACCCCTTAATTCCTTTAATCAAAATTTATCCCATGTCTCTCTTAACAACACATGTGAAGGCCTTCTAATTGGGTATTTTTAAGCTCTAAATGAACTTCCTCAAAAATAAGAAACTAACTATACCTACTTAAATTTATTGATAACATTATTCATTGATTTAAAGATAATTTTCACTACCTTAAAGGTTGATAGATATTTTCGAGCTCATGTTCATTTTCCTTCTTTATATGAACATTCTTACTTATATTAGAGAAATATAATATAATTTTGATTAATTAGAATTCTTACTATATTAGAGAAGTATAATATAATTTTGATTAATACTCTAATGAGTTTAACATTATTTTTACTCACATAAAAATAAAACTTGATGAAAATATAACCGACCATAGCAATTTATTTGACTACCTATTAAAATCTAATTTGGTGGCTACTATAAAATTTAAATCAACCTATTAAAATTTATTTTCCCATCGATATTCTCCTTGCCAGGTTTGGGACAGAGTTCGGTGCTCTTTCTCTACTCATAATTTTTATGATTTCGCCGTAGATTCCATACCCTTATTTGACATTCAATTCTTCTATCCACTCTACTATATTTTTAACCCGAACTTATTATATCAGATCTGGGTTCACTCTTTTTTTATCTTTATTTGAAATCTTCTTCTCCTAATTTAGGGCTTTCGCTGCAATTTGGAGCAGAAAACATGTTCAAGAACTCCAAATTTGGCTATAGTAAATTATATTAATTTGTCATTTTCCTTCAACCTTTACCTGCTCTCCTTCATCCAAGAGGCTCGATTGATATTGCCACTGGTTAAAATCCCGCCAGTCAAGTAGAAAAATAGACTGGTCTTCGTGGGATGGATGGCTAGGATCGCTGGCTTCACCAACGAATGAGGTAAGGATTGATGGATTGAGGAATGAATAGATAAAGAGGATGCTATAATGTTGGTCTGATTAGTAAGTATTAGTAAGTAGTCGAGCTTCATCTATTTTGTTTGTGTTTTTGGTGGTTATAGCTTCTGCATATGCACGTTCATACTCTTCTAGGGCTCTGCTACAACCTCTTCATGCCTTCGAAATTTTGCCCAGAGAGTATTAATCTTAATGCACAACCGATCCAACCATCCAACCTGGGTGTTAGCTGCCCGACTGGATAAATTAGGGGCATTCACCTAGCATCGGTGGGATTAACCTTTCCATTCCTCAGTGCTTTAATCTGTTGGGGGTTAATTTTACCAGGTCAGCTTGCTAATCCTTTTGAGTTCTCCAATAACTCTGATACAAGGGTTTCCACCTTCATGTATTGTCCCTCATCTTCTTGGATTTCCACATGAGGGAGCTGGACAAAGCGGATATCTAGACCTTGTGAGGACTTTATGCATTCAGGACCGGATAACATCCATTTGCATGTAATGAACGCAACGGTGAATCCATGGTGTGCCGAGAGGCGCTGGGAAAACTCGGTGAATGGGATAAGATGGCACATTCCTCCGCTGGGAAAAATTGCACCCTTAGATAACTCGTCACCATAAATTGTGCCTTGACAATTTCCCCTAGTAGGGTGTTCTTCATGTCAATTTTTTATTTGACTTTTGCTTTCCATAAAGCATGTTTATGTCATATTCCAAGCAAGGGTGTTCATCTTCCAGGTCTCTCTTCATGCTTACAATATCTAGACTTGTATTCTTGCCTTGGATTATGGATTGTGGTGGGGAAAAATAGCAAGGTGCATGGCACCCTAAGTCTCTTGTTGCAACCTGTAATTATCACTAAAATCCATGAATTTCTGCTATGTTACTGAGAGAGAGATGCCAATAGAAATGCAAAATAAGCCTTGAATTTTCAGGGGGTAAGAGGGACTATTTAAGGCCTGTAAAGGCCAGAACTAGAAGCCACAAAAATATGGTATTTTTTGATAGGGTTAAACAAATGAATTCCAGTAACGAATTCGAGGAATTTTCATTAACCTGTTTTCTTTATTTGTCAAATTTTCTTGAAATAGTTCATGAGGAGCAAACATGTGACATGGGGGTGTGAAACCATAGTCGGCGTATTTACAATGCCCTAGTTTCACTGACTTGCAAGCCCCTTTTGTGACGAATAAAAACAATTTTTAATTTTAATTGTCTTTTCAAATAGTTGTGGGTGGATCTGACATCTTACATGCTAAAAAATATTTGTATACTAATATAGAAAAAATACAGTGCAGTAACAATGATACTGTAACTTCAAAGTTCTCACCCATCTATATAGGAACTATATATAAATCTCCTTTTCAGGTGTGTGTATGTGTGTGTATATAGACGCCCTATTTCGTAGAAATTTGTTGTATCCTTTGATGTGTGTGTATATATAGATGCCCTGTTTCGTAGAAATATTTTGTATTCTTTGATGTGTGTGTATATATGTACCTTGTTTCCTATAAATCTGATGTATTGTTTGATATGTATGTGTGTATGTGTATCTATATATGTATATACTTTGTTTCCTAGAAATCTGTTGTATTGTTTGATATGTATGTGTGTCTGTGCATCTAGAATATATATATATAATGTGCCCTGTTTCCTAGAAATCCGTTGTATTATTTGATGTATTGAAACATATATGTTTTCCAAAAGTTGCACCCATTTTGTTGTTTGAGGTTGCGTAGATCTGAACAGTGAAAGTAAGGAGGTAATCTAGCATCAAAGTTTTTAATGTCAAAACTCCACCAGATTTGAGAATTGATCTCGTCCTTCTCTCCCATTTGGCATGCCTTGCAAACCTAAGTTTTTTCAATTGCATTTTCCTATGTGATGATTATTACCATCAAGAATATCTTGCTTGCTGTGATTTGGGAACAATGACACTTTTTCCCCTTTCTTTTATATGATGGTTGCCATCCTATCTTTTGTTAGGGTAAAGAAATTTATTTTACGTTTTTAGAAAAAAGATAGGGACTGTGAAATGTGTATCATTTTGTCCTTCTCCATAGAATTGAGTGTGTTGGCTTACACCTATTGGAAATAGTCTCTATTGCAACATCTAGTGCACAACATTTCTATTAGGGTAAGGTATTAATTCAGTAATTGGCTAATTGCATGTTAATTTCTTGTTTATTATTCTGGAAGACATTTTTATGTTCCTTGTTGGATTGCAGTTAATGTTTGCGTCATATTATTGTTAAGTAGTGTTTTTAGTAATCTGTAATGTCATGACAGTTTTCTCCTATATCATTTCGTTAATGCTAATATCTTTGCATATATTTTACATGTCTTTCTGAAATCTGTGAACATAATCAGAAGATTCTTTGGTCTGGTTAATGATCTTTAATAACGTGAATTTTGTTGTCAACTCCAGGTGGTGACAATAACTCTATGATTAGGGGAGTTGTCTCAAGGGTAGAACTGACACAATATGTGCATGGGGTTTCTCATCTTATGGCTATACAAATTGATGCAACTATTAACCCAGGTAACAGTGGAGGCCCAGTAATCATGAATGAGAAGGTTGCTGGTGTAGCTTTCCAAAACTTGTTCGGGGCATAAAACATAGGGTGAGTGTAAATTTACTTCCAATAGTTATGTTTTAACCCTTAAGTAGTTTCCATCGGTAATACATGTCTTTAGTATTTCTTAGGAATAAGTAGATGACAACCAGATTATCCATATGTCCAATGCCTGCATTGTTTGAGGATAAGAAGTTTTGATCCTGTTACATGTTGGATTTGCACTCAAGTCCAAATTGTCCAAATTGCAAATGTTGAGGCAACCCTTGGAAGTTCTATCGACTGTTATATCAATAGAACCTTTAGGCCAGCTCTCTTTTGGCATGAAGGGGGGTTCCCTAGATAAATTCACTGTTCTTCCATGTTAATTTGTTCTGAAAAACATATTAGTGATTTTATGCGTTCTATATTTTTTTTTAGGTAAAAAGAATGAGAAGACAAGCAAGATCAAATGCTTTGTTATTTGGGCAACTGGAGTTGAAACCTAACTTGATGAAGAAGCTTGGAATGCCATGGAAAAGTCAGAAAATTATGTGATACATGAACATTTCATTTTTCAATCAACCATATTGAGGTATAGAACTATTGAGAAAATTTCAAACTAAAGACAGAAGCAAACTAAAGAAAGAAGAAAACACTAGGATTGGTTTCTAGATAGATACAAGTTGTTTTGTTATTCTGATTTGGGATTCTATGTTGCTGCAAAATTTGATGGGCTCCTTGCTTGTTGATTAAATAGGACAAAGTATTGGATGGATTTTTGAGTAGAACATGTGGCTTAAAGGGTCATTTGGGTTGGATTGCAACAATTTTTTTCAATGTATTTTTAACTTATGTGTTTAAATTTTATGCGTGCATGTGCTTTAATTTTTTGTTTTCATTTTAAATTTTCCCTAGAGAATATTATAGTTGTATCAGAGGACTGATCTTGGCTCAACCATGGGATTATTCCTATGACCTTGGAGGACCGACAGAACGTTATCTACCGGAGGCTCTTTGACTTGCAAAAAAGGAATGTCATGCAATACCTGACTACGCCCTACCTCTTCTCTAAATAGGTCAATCTCCCCTTACTTATAACAACTTGGAATCATTCCACTCAAACGGTCTCTATGAATGGCACACAAGAGATACGAATCTATTTAGGCTATATGGCTTATTCCGGGGTTCTGGCCAATCTAACAAGGCTTTTTTTCATTATGGAAATGCTCTTTGAATTGGAATATGAGAAAAACAAGCATGACCAGGGTCCCCGTAGCAAGTTATTGTTGTCATAAATTTTGCATGCAGTAAATTGTGTCTATTATAAACCCTAATTTATAACAGAAATCATTAAATTAAAAGTACCATGTATTTGAAATCTAATTGAGCATTTCTAGTACTATCTTAGCCCTCTAGACTTAGCCATAGGTCTTTCGAATTTCTTCCCTCATCTAACTCGAAGCTCGACCTTATCGAATAATATCCTTGGAATTTGGTGTGTATTTAGTAGAATCCTTGAAAGGTATTTAGCCTAATAATTCTTGGGTTACTTAATCTCCAAGATTTTCTGAGATATTCTCCGTTGTGGGGACATCCATCCATAGAACTACAGAGGAGCAGCTACTAAGGTGAAAGTGGTGATTGATCCCTATGTTTCCCTTGAGATAGAGTACTTAGTAAAGCTTTGCACTAAGGTGTTACATTTTCTGTAGCAAGCCTTGAAGAATCATATTTTACTCTAAGTACTATCCTTGGAATGAGGGGAGTGCCTACTGGGTTTCCCCAGGATATGTATTTCAAGGAAACAAACAAGAGAATATAAACTCCCTTTTATATATCCTTCCGCTTTTTGTTCTGCTGTTGTAATTCTTGTATATATGAGATGTATTTTTCTATTAAAAAAGAAGGCCTACACAAACAAATCCATTAACAAAACCAAGCAGCGAGTAATTGGTCACTTGCTTACATATGGCACCCTGAGTGAGATAAACCCTCCTTAACATCATTTATACTAGTCATATGCAAATAGAAATCATAAAATATTTTGTTTAGACAAATAAACCAATACAATAAGAAGAGTAAAAGGAGACTATTTCGATATCATGGACTATAACATGGACTCCAAATGAATCTGAATCCCATCCTATAGCCAACATACTCACAAAGTGATAAATAGGAACTAAGCTATTTTAAAACATAAAAAGGGAGGATCACTAACCTTCAACTTGCTTGTATTTAAAATCCCTTGGATAAGCAGGCACCAATGCATTTGCTACCAACAGGATATGAGTGATATTCAAACTCTTTTTGAGGCTGCTCCAACAGAACCAAGAAATAGTCCCTGCAAAACAAATAAAAGGTTGCTTTTGTCCCATATATGCCCAAATCTTGAAAGTGGTCTCTTAAATAATTCCATTTTCAGTATCCTTTTATTTCAACATTGACTTCCTTTCCAAATCAGAGACAACATACAATATGTAAAGTGTTTCTCATAACAAGGTCATGAAAAATGGAAAAACATTTCACCCATAGTAGATTATTAAGACAGAGTAACAAACTTGGACAACTAAAATAAATTCTTACTAACACTAGAAAATTTGGCCCAATTTCTGACGGCCACTTCGTCGCTATTCCGACACATAGTCATCGCAAGAGCGACAGTTCGAGGACGGGCAAAACGTGGTTTGCCATTACGTCACAATTCCGATGCACTGACAAAGTGTCGCACTACCGACACTTTTTCCGTCGCTTCCAAAAAAGCGTCGCTCTTCCGACGTTTCCCAAACCGTCGCGCTTCCGACATTTGTAAACTGTCGCAATGCTAAAGAAATGTGGTCCGATGTTTTGAATGTCGCTCTTCCGACGTTTGTAAACTGTCGCAATTCCGATGAAATGTGGTCCAACGTTTTGAACGTCGCTCTTCCGATGTTTTTAAGTTGTCGCAATTCCGACGCCGTACAAAAGTGTCGCAAGACCGACGCATTGCAAAAGTGTCGCAAGACTGACGCATCCCAGAAGCATCGCAATACTGACGCACTCCAAAAGCGTCACAATACCGACCCTAATAAGAATGATGGAAATCGTTCAAGACATTGGAAGACTGACGCTTACAAAGCGTCGGTATACCGACGGCGGGTTCAATTAAAAAAAATAAAAATTGAAACTTTAAAACATGACAATAAATCTCCAATATTTGTTATGAATTGTGGGCGTTCCAATGACCGTGAAATATTAATATAATAAACCACCCCGTAGCGCTTCGAATATAAACAATCATATAAACATGGCTCTGTATTTCAAAAAACAGGTTTAAAATAGAAACAGGGCAACATTTTTTTTTCCAATTGTTATGAACATAATTCGACCGTGAAATATTACTATAATAAACCACCCCGCAGCGCTTCGACTATAAACAATTAATTTTTTTTCACAAGAGAAAAAATTTTGTTTTGAATATATTATATGAAGAAAAACAGTCCATGAAGTCATTACATTTTCACATCTGAAGATTGGAACCCAAATATCCATCCAGAAAAGTGGAAGTCCCACCCCAGACAATGATAGAAAAATACCCCATGTCACATACAGGGACATGATATAAAACCCAGTAACGGTCCACATGGAGATTATCGACAATCCGAGAAAGCATCCAAATATGCCCGAGGCATCTATAAGAAAGTGAAATAGCAGTATGTAGAATAGTAAAGCAACAGATAGAGTACCGACGTCCATTGTTATAAATACAAATTAAAGTACCCAAAATCCTTGAACAGAGAAAAACGCTAATCATGTGAGGAGTGTGATATGTCCAAAATATAAAAAGACCATCAAACCATATCAATAAACCAACAACATAGACCAGCATCGCTAGTTTTGAAGGCAGAGTGATAACCTGTCAACACATAAAATAGTATCATAAAGCGGATACAGGAAATGTGAAGAGACATGTACTGTTGATATACGCCTCACACAAAAATCATCCATGATAGAGAAAAATATATATATAAACCCAGGGTCGATTGTATGTTCTGGCTCGCTTGTTCCCAGAAATAAAAACCATCTACAAAAACCCAGGCTCGCTTGTAAGATCAGGCTCGCTTGATTCCAAAATTGGTAACCATCTGTTGCATCCGAGATGTAAGGTTCAGGCTTGCTTGTTTCCATTAGTAGCCCGCTACAGCATCCACCCTATTCATAGAAAAAATGTTCCTGTAGATATACAAAGAAAGAGTATAATACGTAGACCATATAAACATGGCTCTGTATTTCAAAAAACAGGTTTAAAATAGAAACAGGGCAACATTTTTTTTTTCCAATTTTTATGAACATAATTCAACTGTGAAATATTAATATAATAAACCACCCCGCAGTGCTTCGACTATAAAAAATCATATAAACATGGCTCTGTATTTCAAAAAACAGGTTTAAAATAGAAACAGGGCAACATTTTTTTTTCTAAGTAAAGTTAATCTATTAACAGTGGGAATAAAATTACACCAAAGTCAAAAACATTGCCCAGACTCATGGCAATATTGTCATCAAAAAATCAAAAAAGAAGACTGCCCTCATACGGGGAAACCAATCTTGAAGGTTTACAGAATTCAAAAATATTACAGAGGTCCAGCACAGTAATATAATCTAAAACATGCCCAATTAAGTGGGCCACGAAGCAAGAAAACCAAATTAACCAAACTACTCCTCTGGTGGTTCCTCGACGATTCAGCACCATCCTTCAGAAGGTCCAGGATCACCAGGTGCTATCTCCACATTCATGCCACCGCTCCCCTCCTGAAGGCCCGAATGTTGGCTGGCTTTCTGTGAGCTCAGACCCACCGGATGGGTGCATTGTTCTTCCACTTGGGCCTCCTCATGGAAAACCACAGTAATTGAAGCTGTGATTCATGGGAGGTTAAGAGAGAAATTAAAGGAAAAAAGTGCAGTGCGCGTCATGGGAGAAGGTGAAGCGGTGGGGAAATGAGGAGCCGGGGAGCCCATACGGTGGCCAGATCCTAGAACCCGACCCTGCCCACTTCTAGTGTCTGGATAGCGACCTGCGTGATAATCACTGGATTGGGAAGACAACTCAGTTGAGGGGCTGGAGGGAGTGTGCAGGGGTTGACCTCTAGTGCTCCCCCTGCGGCAACACATCCTTTGACGCAGGCGAGGCATGGGTGCAGTCTCAGCAGTGGGCACAAGATGAGACAGAGAAGTAGGATTCCAAGAAACTGAGGAAGACAGACACAGACCAGACCGAGAGAAATGCAGATATGCACCAAGGTCTAAGCAACAATTCAGATGGCCACTTCTCCTTCTCGTCATAGTGAGCAGGCAATGTAACCCAGCAACCGGAGAGCATCTGCAATTCAAAGGTTACGACTCATCTGAAAAACCATAGCGAAATGCCATTTTATCAACCCGACTGCAATGCAATCGAAGAACGCTCGTCATAATTAATCTCTCATTAATGAGAGCCGAAGGCCAGATCATATTGGAGCATGTGGAATCGCTAACAGGAGTGGAGGTCTGATCTTGAACAGTGTTAAAACTTGATGCGATTTGATGTTAAAACCTTGGAACTTAAATATTGGCTAATTGAACAGCGTTAAAACTTAATGCGATTGATATGAAATCGCCACATCCATGTCCCATCACCTTAAACGCCATCGAATGCACCTGCATCCGGGAACAGGGCAACTTTTGATTGAGGACACGTGGCAGAAATTGATTGGAGCAGATCTTTGTTTGGGCCGCTCGCGCAGTGGAAATCCGGATCCGAAAAAGATTAGGGCGAATTTCATAAGAAATTCGCGTCACAACTCTCCCTCCATACGCCAGCCCAACTTCGGACCCGAAAAAGATTAGGGCGGAATTCATTTGGTTTTCGCGTCACAAAATTGGCCGACGTCAGCAGGCTATTTTGGAACGCGAATTTGGTTTGAATTATGGTTTATCGCCGTTTGAAGTCCGGCGGGTTCGACTTAAGAACAATTTTGTTTGATCCCATCTTATAAAATTTGTGTTGGTTTTCTTTGATAATACACATATTTATAATAAATCATGGGAATACCACACTAAACATGTTGAAAAGCTATATAAATTATTGAGAACAATCATTTTTATGTAAAAATATCCAAATGTGCTTTTGGGAAATAAGAATTCGAGTATTTGGTTCATATTGTTTTAAAGGAAGGAGTGAAGTTGGAGCCTCAAAATATGCAAGCTATTACAAAATGACCTATTCCTAAGAAAATCAAGGTTCTTAGAAGATTTTTTAGACTTACATGATATTATTGATCATTTGTGATCAGGAGATCAAGTCCCTTGTAGAAAAATGCTCAAAAATGAAAGTGCTCAAATTGTTTTTGAACTTGAGCGACGGGATAGGCCTAGGCAATACGATCCCAACGCCGTGAACGACACTGAAAACCGACGCCGTATGAAGAAGATGTTGCATTTTGAAATCGCCCAATAACCTCTAATGCTGAATGGGTTCATGATTTTAATGTGGAGAAATATTTTTAATATATTAAAATTTAATTAATGTTTTATATATATTAAAAATTTAATATTTTGTTTGATTTAAAAAATCATATATTATATTAATATTTTTTTTATATATATTAAATATTAATTAAATTAAAATATATATTAATTATATTAATTAAACTCCATATTAGTTTAAAAACCCACATGTTAAAGTTTAAAGGTTTATATGACATGTTATGGGTTTAATATGGCAACGTAAAGGTTTCATATTAAAAATGTGTTAAAACCCAAATGCAAAGGTTTAAACCCAACGTATGTTAAAAGGCAAAGGCAAGTTATGGGCACGTTACGTAGGGCTTACGTATGCCCACGTGGTTTGTTTTAAAAAAACGTGCAATGTGGGAGCGGATTAAAACCAAACGGTCATGGTTAGCAGTTAATACACCGTTAACATGCAAATAGGCGGAGGAGTTAAGGCCTAACCGCCAGCCCCAACGGTGCATGTGGCCACAACTGAAGAATTAAATGCCAGCATTTAAAAGTCCGCCCAATTTGGAGCGTGCCCGCCAATTTAGGCGGATTTGCCAGATTAGCTCCAGTTAACTAAACTTAACTTGAGTTTTTTTAGGGGGAGACTGGCAGTTAGTAAATATGGCATATCTTTCAGATGGGAAGTCCTTTTTGGATGGTTTTTTATTATTATTTTGGGGTATTGAAGCATTCTGGAGCTGTTGGGAGTGTTTTCAGAGCCATCAGGGCGTTCTATCAGTGATTTTACTAGCGATTTGGGTTGTGGAGCCACAAGGGCCTAATGAAAGATCAGTTGTTTTGGACTATACTCATCCAATGGAGGTGAATGAATAGTCGTTTTATACTGATTTCAGCCTTCTGTATCTGAATTTGCAGCTTTTTTTCCCTTTTAAGGCTTTCTATACAGTGTAATTCACATTTTGAGCATTTAATGAAAGAGGGAAAAGCCTAATTAGAGGCTTTTGGACCCAGCAGAGGTAGCCCAAGAGAGGGGTGAACTGCTTAAACAATTGCTTATTGTCATACTGTGTATTTTTGCTGCATTATTTCAAATTCTGCTACATTAAACAATAAATTTTCATAAGTTCACTTTTCCTAAGCAGGCTTATACAGTGAACAAAACTCATTAGTTCATCTTCAAACAACATTACTTCTTTTGCAGAATACTTAATCTTGCTTATTCACACATAAAATTTGGATTAATGCATACTTTGCACATAAACAAATACTTTCATTGATCAGATCTATTACAGTGTTTACATTTTATTTCTTTAGGCAGAGCTAGTTTGTGGGCCAGAAGCTTCTGGTTTCATCCTTTCTAGTAAAGGTGAAATAACCAGTAAATGCCCCTTACTGCCAATCTTTGTATGAGAAATACTTTGTTCTCACAATTTCAGATCAATTTGTTAAGAATTATGCATGAATTTCAAGTCCACTCACATATCTCTTGAAGAAAATATCATTTATATGGAATGATGAGGCTACTTTAGCATTCTCTCTTTTAATGGATGTCATGTCTTCTACACCAACATCGGTTGCACCTACTTTTGGTAAAACATTCATAGTAGAGTGTGAGGCACTAGGAAAATGAATTTACATAACATTAACACAATAAGGGATATCATTGGCTTTTAAAAGCAAGGAATTCAAAGAAAATATTTGGTGAAATCTACGTATGAAAAATAAATGGAAGCAATATTACATGCAATAAAAATGGGGATAGTATATCACTGGGAGGTACTTTAAAGTCAAGATATACCATGATAGCATAAAGTATTTTTTGAAGCTATGGATTTCATTGGAAGATTAACAAAAATGAGGAGGAAAAATGCAAAGTTTTAATTTTGAGATAATCTGCAAAAAGGGTAAGGAAAATTTAGTACATGATGCTCTTTCTAAAATAGAAGAGGCCTCAAATTTTTATCCAATTACATTTTCTATTCCTAGGTGGCTAGAAGAAGCTTGCCATAATGGAAAAATGACAATAGTACTAAACAAAAAACAAAATTTATAAAGGATGGGATGAACTCTATGGAGCATTGGGAGTGAAAGAGAGATATACTTTGGTGCAAATGTAGAATATTTTTATGCACGCAAACATATTTGAATAAACAAATATTAAGGGAGTCCCATGTCTCTCTGATGGTAGGACGCAGGGTTCCTTAAAACATCTCAAAGGATCAAAAAATATATTTTTGGAAGGAATGAAGAAATATATTCAAAATTTTGTAAGAGAAGGTCAGGTTTGCATAATAAATAAAAGAGAGATAGTAAAATATCTAGGGTTACTTCAAGCATTCCACATACATATTCAAAGACTAGAAGATATATCAATAGACTTTATTACAGGGTTACTGAAATATAAAGGTAAGTATTACATTTTTGTGGTCATTTATATAGACAAATTTTGTAGATTTTTTTTGTAGAGCTAAAAGTACATAAACAACAAGCCAAGTGGAAAAAGTGTGTAAGTAAATTCATAGTCTTCAATGGTTTTCCTAAAGTAGTAGCTTGCGAGAAATAATTATTTAATATGAGTGAAGAAACACTAGCTGCCATGAGTTCTACATATCAAACACAATCAAATGGTCAAACAAAAATAGTTAACAAATGTTTTTAAGGTTATCTACAATGTTACTCTTTAGAAAATCAATCTTAATGGATGAAGTGGGTTCGTCAAGAAAGAATGGTAATATGATACTACCTATCAGACATCTACTAAAATTTCCCCATTTAAGGCCTTTTATGGATATCCAACTCCTAGTATCTCATACTTTTTGCAAGATAAGTCCAAAGTATAGGAAACATAGTCACATATGGAAAATACTAAAGAAACTTTGAAAATTATTATGGAAAACCTTCAAATGACATGAAACATGATAAAACAACAAGGGGAACAACATTGAGGTGAAAGATAATTTGAGGAGGGTAATTGGATATTTTTTATAAGCAATCTTCATTCAAGAAAAAGAAGAATAAATAATTAGCTCAAAAATGTTATGGCACTAAATAATTATTCATAGGATTGCACAAGTGGTATAAAAGTTATATTTTCCTTCTTCTTGCATTCATAAGGTTTTTCATGTATCTTGCCTAAAAAAGATTTTGGGAAAAAATATGCCAATGTAAATATAACTTCCAAAATTAGATGAAGAATGAAAGTTGATTCTTGAACCACAAAAAGTTATAGATAAACATTCTATATCTCTTTGACATATAGCCATTATGAAGTACCTAATCAAGTGGAAGAATATTCCTCTAGAAGAAGGTACATGGTAAAATGATCAATTCGTGATGAAATACCCACGGTGGGCTAAAGGGTTCGTTTGAAGTTTTGACAAAGGTTTTGTTATATGTTTTATATAGCGCGCGGCAGAATAGTTTTATTGTTTGTTAAGTTCCCACACAGTGATCAAATTTTAAGGGCAGGTCTGAATTTCAATTAGAAGGGCACATATCTATGTCGCCCTTCCATAATGAAAAGCTTTAAAAAAAACTTTTCAATTGACCACAATAAATTATTTTTACATTTCATTTTCAGAAAGACAAAACCATCAATCTTTCTATTAATAAAAGGTTGTTACATATACAACAATGAAGAAGGCTCCATCTTTCATTGCTTAAATATCTCATTGGCAATGTCAACATAAGTCTTGAAGACATTATTATAAGAATTTGGATACATACCACCGGGATATTATAGGAGATTCTTATGTGTCAGATTGTGTAATGCAATTTTGACTTTGTCTCACAAGGAGCAGCAACATGGAGGTCTGGATTTTTCTTATAGAATTTTTTTATTATTATTTGAAACATTGTTTATAGATAAAAAGACAACAATGAAATTATGAGCATGGTGGACAATTAGTCAAGCGCATGATGCCAAACCATGATGATGTAAGTTTGGAATTTAACATTTTTACATGTTAAAGACAAATAGTCAAAATCATACGACAACTTAGTATACTATAATTAATAATCATTCCCTGTTCACTTTTGTTAATATGTTTATGCCACCACGATGATCTCTCTTCTCTGGCATTTACTTGTATTGAAGATCACTATTCTAGGAATAAGGAGTTATTTTCTCCAAAAATAACCTAGCCAAACATTGACAATGCATCAAGGATGTCTTTCTATGCTTCATAAGCACATTTGCTCTACTTCTAAATCATGTCTTGGAAGTGGTTGTTTTGCTGGAAATCATTCACCAGTTGGTTTCATACCACAGTCTTTTTCACATTTTTAGCATCCAATACATGAAAAAGATAATGGTTTAAAACAACATAAATATTTGAAATTTTGCAAGAATTATACAGTACACTTTGAATATGAATTTTGAAATTGATGCATGATGTTGTATAGGATCAAGTGTCATTTTGAATGTAAAATGTTTCACAAGAAACTTCTCCAACATGCTACCCTGTAGTAAGTTAAATGACAATATTGCATCAACTATTTCCATAATAAAAGTGAACCTAAATACATAAGCTAAACAACTACAAATGTTGTAGATCTAACAAGACCACACAATCAAATGTATTCCACAAGGCCAATCTTGTATGAAAAAATAGAAAAAGTTTTGCAACCAAAAATACCTTAGGCAACTAATTCAATTAGATACACCAAACCATCAGCAAAAAGGAAAACTAGCCTACTCAAAAGGCAAGCGTTTACCTCTTTTGACAAAATTTTGAGTTCCGAAACAAGGGCCTTTATTGTCTTGTCAATGCCCTAGTAATTTGAACGGGGTTTGCACCTGCTGCAACAACCTAAAAAAAAAGGTTTCATTTCAAATTATTTTCCACAAATTTAAGATACAACCATTGTCCGTTTTGTATTTCCTAACAAGCTCATAAATTTTGACAAAAGAACCAAAAATTTTTAATACTTGATAGCAATTTTTTCACTCATAAACTATCTTAGACTCAATAAGCCCAACCCAAAACTAAAAAACCAAACACCATAAGACCCTACAAAAATGAATAGATGATCTTAATCCAGTAATATCGACAAAAAGTTACCTTTACACCCTCACCCAATAATACTGTACTGTTGAATTTTGCTTCAAGCTAACTGCGTGAAGAATAGAGATGTAAGCGGCAACATTTTTTTTTGAGTTTGTACACCATCAAAATTTAATTAAACATTTAAAATTCTGCAAGTTTTTTTTTGTAGGCAGTCAGCGACCATATTTACGTACGAGTTGTATTTAAACACAACAACCAGCATTAACGCAATTCACCAACCATAAATTAAACAAACAGAAAATTACCCCCCAGTTTTGTAAATTCAAAAGGAGGACATGTGGAGCATTAATATTGGATCGCATGAAATTGAAAGGAATCTGAAAACCTAAAAACCGGACCCGATTTTTTTATAAGGCACATTGGATTGAGAATTCACATTACAAATTAAGTAGACATCAGCATCCCATTTTGGAATGCGAATTTGGTTTGAAATTCAATCTATTCAGACTTTTGAAGTCTGACGGAAAGGGTTATTTAATGTTTTGATAGTTTAATTTTATGTATGCTTTAATATATACATATGTTATATATATATCATATGCGAAATGAAAGGTGGGCCATAGAATTTAGTTTTTTTTTTATTTTTTAAAAGAGGGTTTATTATAATATGTTTTATATGTTACGACATATAAATAAAAAGGACAAAAAAGCTTGGTAGTTTTTTTTATAGAAAGTACGTAAATTTTTTATTACACGGTAGTGTGTAAAAAGTGAAAAGGCGAGTGTAACTTTTAAGTGTCTATGCACGGCGATGCGAAATTGAAAAACACGATAGTGTTTGGGAAGGTAGAGAGTATGTTTGTTTTGAACAGACAGTGAGTTGGTTTTATGCACTGCGTTTTGTAGCGGTCATAATTTTGTAATCCCTCTCAGTGAGGAAGAAGTGTAATAGTTTTTTTTTGAGTTATTGAAGGGAACAAAAGTTTGTTTTCAAAGTATTAAAACTCTGTCTCCTGTCAAAGAAATTTTTATTTTCTCTGTGTTCAAAGAAGGGAGATTTATTCTCCATTCATTGTTCTGGAATTTTTCAATATTCCAACATGTGAAAGAACAACAGATGTTGTGGTTCCATCTCCAGCTAAATCATTTGTCTTTTCTGCAGCTTGCCTTACCAACTTGGCCCCAATATTTTCAACTGGGTCCTCTAATTCGACCAATAAAAGGCCAAAACCATAGCATTGAGATACATTTCATTACACTGTCAATAACAATAAAATTTGACTCAACCATAACCCTTTCCTTTTGTTGCTGTGAAAAGCTTTATGCATTACTCTAATGTGGCTAGTCCATAGGCCAAGTAGACCACTGGGTAACAAATATGTTTCCTTCCACCTTTGAGTTTTCAAATTATGCCTACCAAATCTAAGACATTTAAGAGGGGGAAATAATACAACGTTAAAAATAAAGCCAGAGCACACATCTACAAATTACCTCCTTAGCTACTGTCAAACCATAATTAACTATTTTCGGAGAACCATGCTTGCTCTCCAAGACAACATTTTGCCCTTCGCCCCAAGGGTGACTCCAACAAGATCAGCAAGTTTGTTCACACTGCTTGTAAGACAAATCGACAATGCTTTCGGTAAGTGTGCAATTGAATACCATACCATATGCCAAAACAACCCTCCATGAAAAATTAAAATAACACATTAAAATCAAATATAAGTGGACAAGGAAAGATCCACGCAGTGAAGTTTCACGTGCAGGTGACCTTCCTTTAAACATAATTTTTTCTCTGACCTGCAATTTTTTTGTCACTGAACCATCCTTGTTGAAGTACAACTCCTTTTCCATAGCTCTTGTATTAACTACCTTCTCTCTTGTCGCGTAATCTCGGAAGTCCTCTCTTTAGCTTGAGCGATTAAAGGAAAATGGAGTGAAAAAGCTGAAAGAAGACAGTTCTGCTGCCATAATTATCAGGCATGTTACCCAACTTCTTCCCCTTTCCATTGTTACCAATGAGGTAAATGTGGAAATTGTTATCATACTACCCAAAGCATGTCATACTACCCAAAGCGGAGGCCATCTTCTCTTATCACGAATATAGAATTACAAGATCTTCATATTAGTATGAACCTGACAAAACAATGACTCCCATTGCTAAAAACCACTTTTAAGTTGTAACGAAGACAAACTAAACAATTAGCAACTTTTGGCAACACGGAGCATTAAGGAAAGCAACCAAAGAAAATACAACACAATCCTCATTTTAATGAGACCGGACTATATTTGCATTAAGATAATAGAAAGAAATCACGACTATATTAAGGCTAGCACAAAACAATCTTTAACCAGTGTCTCTCGCGGCCTTCAGGTTTCCATGCTAGAGGTTGCATATTTTTAATTTAAATTCTTGACCTCTCATGCCCATCTCTGAATGCATCCAATGGGATATCTACATCAAATTCTCCTTTATATCCCAAAAAACAAATTCCCTACTACAAGAGCACCGGTATTGATGGATCACCCCACACCATCCCACCCACTAGAAACGGTGCAAAAGGAAACCCGAGAAAACTTTTGAAATATCTCAAGATGACTATATGGGTGGTTCTTATGAATCAACCAACCATTCATAACATGCTTATCAATCCAAACCATGAGTATTATGTGACGATATTCAAGAACCTTTGAATCGGACTTCGACTATGTTAGAGAAACCCTAAACTCTCGAAAAAATGAAAATATACTCGACGACAAAGATGATCACACTCTGGGTAGCCCTAGAGTCTATTTGGGGGTAATGAGTCCAATAGGTCTTAATGAACTGTTGCCCTCGCCGGGGAATACTATTGCAGTGGAATTTGATACTATTTTGGATGTTGAATTCCATGATCCTAATGGAAACCAGTACCTTCAGTTCCAGTACATTTTCACAAAAGAGGGTGCCATAGTCATTCATGCGTGCAGAGAGGGTGAATTGCAGGCATTGCAACAGGAGGTGTTGTTGTTGTTGCATTGGCCACTATATTGTTTGTCTGGTTCTATTACAAGCGCAGAGTATTGAAAAGGATAGACAAATTTAGTTCAGATATTGTGAAATTGCCTTAGAAATTCACCTACAAAGAGCTTAGCAATGCTACGAAAGACTTTTTTTAAATGTGATTGATAATCGATAATTGGAAGCAAGGGTAATCCCCTTGTGAAACCCAATATTCTGAGCATTTTCTAAAACCTGATGACAGAGTCATTGTAATGAACAAGCGCCTAGGTCCATATTACGTCCAAATCTACCAAGCACCAAGATCTATAAAAAAATCCACAGTATCTGCGAACTAAGAAGAAGAGGCAGAAAATGTATTCTTCTTACCTGTTCGAATAGTGGTTGGGGTTTACGTCATGGTAAAAATTTGATAGAGCCCATGTAGCATTTCTTATCATTGAAATTCTGGCAGTATCATTTAATTGGGCAAGCACCTGCCTTAGAGCTCCATGACTGAGGGCAAGATACCTAAATGTTGCAGAGTCTCCAACAATATTTCCCAAAGCCCAAACAGCCTTACACGAACACTAGTTGAACTCAAAGTTGGGTACTAGTTTTTTAAATCAAATTCCAAAATTAAAGACATATAAAGATAGTTGGGAATAAGTGGCATGCTCAAACAACGAGGTGATGAAGGAATGACATGAGGGAGATAATATCAGAAAAGCCCCAAATTTGGAGAACTAAATCTCATCACCAACCTGAGATTGACAACTTTACATGATGTAATCTATGAAATCGTAAATGGAGAAATCATAATAAAAATAAAGTAACCTATGTAACAATAAAGTCGGATTCATCCTGGGAGTGGTAATGGGAGAAATAATAGTGAACAACAGGAAACATGCAGAGTTGCTTACAATCAAATAGATGAAAAAACACATAACAAAAACCTAGATAATAATCATGAACAAGCTTAATATTGAATTATGAACTGTAAAGGAACTTGCAAAATGTGACATTATGAACCTGGTCAAGCGCACAAGAAAAAATATCCTGGACATGACCCTGGTTGACAAGTTGTATTACTCATGATGTAAGAGGATTTGTACCCGCACTGCCAAGTCAATCAAAATCCATCATTATCTATACAATAAATAAAAGTAATTGATGTAGTACTTTTTACTCTAAGATGCATTCTTATGATAATGTTAGAACATATGTTGAAAATGTAAAAACATACCTGAATAAACTCCTCTTTGTTTCAAGAACAATTTATTGGAGTCGCATGAACTTGGAACAAGCCTCCCACGATCTGAAAGAGTAGCAACTAAGTCAACAATGACTTTTTTGTTGCTACGCTAGATCGAGGGAGGTTTTCTCCAAGATTAAATCGCTCCAATAAATTATTCTCTACTAAACAGGGCCAACCACATGAAGGTACGACTCTTATGGCCCCTCCCCCTCACACCACTCTCGATTCCCCAACACCCAATCTATATTTCATTTTTTACTTTCATGAGCATAAAAAAAAAAAATATTCAATAACTAATAAAAAAACAATGCAACAAAAAGTACGCAAGGAAACATTGAAATTAGTGCTTGACATAAAAATAGTATGATAAATGAGTTTTTTATATAACGCAAAAAACCTTCCAAGTATGGTAAAGTTTGTCTTATAATAATAAAATATTTTACATTATCAAATTTTCTTTTTCTTCTTCCTATTTCTAAAGCTCCTAATTACATTTTCAATATCATCGTACTCTGCTCCTGTTTCGTGCCTTTCCCACATTGCTGACCTAGTTGCGTAGTCACGATGTTTGGTCTCATCCAGTGACGGGGCATCGCCTACAAAAATAGATAATATTAAATTTTAATTGTCATTTTTAAATATCATTGAACTAGTTCGGTAATATTAATAAAAAAAATTGCAATGAGATTATTTACCTGGTGCACACCGATTTGTTGCCCGTTAAATTTGTTATACGTCTTCCTCTACGGTGGTAAGATCCTCAAAACATTCTGTCATTTAAACAAAAAAATTTATAAGGACAACCATCGAGGTATAATTAGAAAAAAAATTATAAGTGGAAAGTAATTACGAATCACGGCCCTCACTAATAGTAGCATTTTTGGCCTGGTCCCCACTACAATGATCGGATTGCATGTGAGGATCAGGCTCATCGGCTCTAAAGCCGGGTGTACTTTTCGCAATTTCATAGTCTTGCTTCCCTTATTTAAACAAAGTTGTTAGAAAATTAAATTTATGGACAAAAACAAACATATTGAAAGGTTAATGTTTTACCTTATCGGAGCATTACGGATCTTGGGACACCCAAGCTTCTCGACGTTCACTGCGGCTTAATAGCCGAAATGAACGATATTTTTATCTTCCTTTGTAGTTTATGTTCTGAAGTCATCAACTACATTAAATATGATTATGTATTTTTAATCATATTTGATAGGATTACAAAAAATTTGGAAGGCAATACAATTAATTATAAGATGTTTGGCTACTTAATTACAATTCTTGCGGCCAATTTCAAGTAGTCGCCCTCGCCTAGCTTGTGATGGCCCTTTTTTTCAATCCTAGCTTTGGTTGCCTTTGAGGTGTCAAGAAACCTAGCATCAAAAGATTAAAGTTAGATATTACGTAGCACACTTTTATTTTAGACATAGAGAAAATTAAAGCTATTGAATTAAAGTTGTAATTTACCTTACGGGTCCAATTGGCATTTTTCCTTCTTTCTTTGCCCTTTTCTCTTTTCCGTCATGGATGAGTGCTCTCCACTCACTCTCTGGAACTGTGAGAGGATGCTTGTATCTAGGGTTAAATTGCAATTGCGTCCTATAGGTGTCCCTGGTATATTTCAAATATTTGCCGACTACCCAAGCCACCGCTGTTCTGTCAAATGTGCCGACCCCAAAAGGGGCTTCTAGATAATCTAGAAGTTCTTTTTTTTCAGGTTGGAATTCTGGGAATTCCACCCTGTGCGTATGTTTGGGCCAAAAATTACCAACGCATGGCTCTCCAAAAACCTGTAGAACTCATTGTTTCCTACACAGAAAAAAATAAAATATTATCATTAATTTAAAAATAAAAATCATGATAAATATGTTTTAGATAAAGTACATGAAATAGTTAAAATATTAAAATTTACGGGAGATGGGAGTTGTGCATGATTTATAGGGACACCTTCATCGTTCACCAACAACGTGCCATTAATGGTCCCTATGGAGCTGACATGTGTAGCTCCAGGAAACAAAATAATGTAGTTGACCATATCAACCTCATCACTGCCAACACATTCAGCGATTGGTTGGCTGTCTGCCTAGGCAAGGTGTGTTTCTTGGCTGGCACCTAAAGGAGTAGAAGGTGTACGAGAGGGTTTCTATGAAATATCTTTCCCTTGTGTCCCACTACCACCAACACCGGGTTCAGCAAGTGTCAGAAAATGCTACATACAAAAAAAAATTGTTAGTTTAGTCAATGTAAAAATAAAAAATCAAACTATCACAATTCATCTCATGCAAAACAAAAAAAATATCCTTTTGACTTTTTATTATTACCTAATATGTTTCTAGCTGGGTCATAAGTTGTTTTATCCTCTCTTCTATTTTAGGTGTTTGAGGCGCGTCTATCAAAGTATTAAATTCCAACCTTGCATCTCGTGCCTTTTTTCGCAACAAGAGCGCTAGAGATAGGGATGAAGAAAGCTCTTCCTCATAGAGGGAATCATCAGGTGTACCATGGCTAGGTGTATGCATATTTGAACAAAATTAATATTATTTCAATTATGTAAATAACTAAAATACTTGAAGATAGAGCAATGCTGGTACTTTACATGTTCTTCCGCTGGCCTCTTTCCGCGATCATCCCGTCTCGGGGTTGTTCCTGTACTGCCCTGATCAGTCTACCACATTGCAATAAAATTATAAATGTAAAAACTTGAAAACAATATCTAACTTGAAAACACAAAATGAAAACTGAAATAATTTCTAATAAGACCAGAAGACGAGTTAGAGTTTCAAATATGCCTTGCATTGAATTCGAATCCTAGAAACATGTCATTGCACATTAAGGCACCCAAACAAGAGACGAGTTGACAATGAAGACCTTATTGAATATATTGTTGACTTCTAGTAAACTTGTTGTGAGAAGACCTTGGGGACATTTTTGGAAAAACATTGTTGAATGCGATGGAATAGCATTGTTGGAGACAATCTTGAAGGGGCCTTGAAGTGAAGCTTTTGGAGCAACTATTGAAAAATCCTTAGAGCATTTAAGTGAGCACTTTCTATCTTCCATCACCTTTTCCTTTCAATATCCTTTAAACGATTTTGTTGATATTTAATGTTTGAAATGCGTTATAATTCACTTGATTATGTGTTTGGGGACTTTCCCTTTGAAATTACGGAAACTAATAGATTTTTGTGGTTGAAATGCAATGCTTGTTTTCATTTAAATGTAGGGTTTTTAAAGAAGGGAGAAATAATGGCTGCCAATTTAATAAGAGTTTCTTTGGGAAAAATTTAAATCTTGTATTGGGTGATGAAGATAATAGAGGGTATTGAATCTTGATTCTTGACATTATGTTTGACTTGAATAACTCAAATGATTATAAGTATCAGTGGAGGAGTTATTTTTTCTAGTATGTCACTCAAAAATCTTATGTCAAAGCATTTTATGATGGCTAGCATTTTCTTGTTTCCCTTTCTTCAGTTCAATGTAAAAAGTATATTAATATATTGGAGCACGAATGATAACTACAATTGTTTGGTTTGCAGTATATCCAACCCCAAGATTATGAAAAGTTTTCTCAACTGGAGCTATTGGTTATTGATGAAGCAACTGCAATTCCATTGCCTATTGTAAAGGCTCTGCTCGGGCCATATTTAGTGTTTTTGTGCTCTACTATAAATGGGTAATAATTATAAATGAGCCAACCGTAATCACATATTTTGTAACCATTCGGTTTCCATGGATAGTGATTGTGATATTAACCCTATATATCAGTGACCTATATCTATATGAGAATGATCTCAACATTGACCTTGATATGGTTGTATGGATGTGACCTTTGGTATGTCATCAGAAAATCCCCAAATATGAGAACTAAAGCTCATCACTTTCGATGCGGGGTACTACCCTTGTGATAAAGTTGATGACTTTCGATCTCCCATTTTATACCACTTTCCACTTCAACTTCAATATAGATCGGACCAAGGGCAATTCGTTCACTGGTGTTGAGATGGATGAGTTTGTCAGCTAAAATCATAGCTTAAACTTCATAGGCGGTGGAGTCAAATTAGACGAAACACAAACACATCTTACACATCCTCTTTGAAACTCATCGAAAGAACATTGGAGGACATCTACAGAGAACCCTACAGCCTAACACAATCCAATGGAATTGACTAAAAAAACCCAAATAGAGTCAACCCTACTATAGGAGGAAGGGCCTGCAGTAAGAACTTACCATTTTGCAAGAGCTGAGGGCGAATGCTGTTCTGCAAGAGCTGAGGGTGAATGTTGTTCTGCAAGAGCTGAGGGCGAACACTAAGGGCGAATGTAGGGTGAATGTTGTTCTGCAAGAGCTGAGGGCGAATGCTGAGGGCAAATGTTTTTCTGCAAGAGCTTAGGGTGAATGCTGAGGGCGAATGCTGTTCTGCAAGAGCTGAGGGCGAATGCTGTTCTGCAAGCGTTGAGGGCGAATGTTGAGGGCGAATGCTGAGGGAGAATGTTGTTCTGCAAGAGCTGAGGGAAAATGCTAAGGGAGAATGTTGTTCTGCAAGAGCTGAGGGTGAATGCTGACGGCGAATACTGTTCTGCAAGAGCGGAGGGTGAATGTGCGCGTGATATCAGCCGTTAATGTAGTTTTTAATAAAATAATTTTTATGTAGCGCGCATATAAGTGTCATTTTTATGTAGCGCACATATAAGTGTCATAATACCGACGACAGACAAAGCGTCGCTATTGCGACGGATGCCTCCAAACGTCGCAATTGCGACACTTAGACATTGTGTCGCACTTGCAACGTTTGGAGGCAGCCGTCGCAATAGTGACGCTTTGGGGCATAGTGTCGAAATTGCGACGTCTTCCTCCAAACGTCGCAATTGCAACACTTTGTCTAAGTGTCGGTATTGCGACACTTTTCTCTAAACGTCGGTATAGCGACGGTTTTGGGTGGGATTGAAAAAAATTGGGGAAATTTCTGACATTTGGTCAAAAGCGTCGGAACCAAGTGTCGGAATTTCCCCCAAATGTACTAGTGTAAGCATTAAAATTTAAAAGCCATCGATTTGTTTCCAAAAGGATGGTCACTTCAATGTCATCACTTAGAGTCTGTGGACAGTATAGTAGTGGTAGAATATAAAGTTTGATGTGCAATAAATTCACCATAGTGATGGAATAAAGTAGGATTCATAGCATAATGGAATATTGTCCCATATATGCCCAAAGCTTGAAAGTGGTCTCTTAAAAAATTCCATTTTCAGTGTCCTTTTATTTCAACACTGAATTCCTTTCCAAATCAGAGACAACATACAATATGTAAAGTGTTTCTAATAACAAGGTCATGAAAAATGGCAAAACATTTCACCCATAGTAGATTATTAAGACATAGTAACAGACTTGGACAACTAAAAGAAATTCTTAGTAAGCATTAAAATTTAAAAGCCATCGATTCGTTTCCAAAATGATGGTCACTTGAATGTTATCACTTAGAGTCTGTGGACAGTACAATAGTGCTAGAATATAAAGTTTGATGTGCAATAAAGTCACCATAGTGACTTAAGAGTGGCAGGTGCACGGGTGGCTATTTACAACCCTAGAGGACCACAATAATTTACAATAATTTACTAAAACCCTAGCATTGTTTTAAGGTCCTATGTTGTGTGCAAGGCAAGTCAAAAAATTGGTGGTAATTGGAGATTCCATGGTGGTAATTCAAGAAATAATCAAGCATTCAACAACAAGACCTTCCAACCATGTCCAGATTGCTAGACAGGATTCATAGCATAATGGAATATTGTCCTTTGTCATCAAAACTCTAAAGAAAATGACATGAAAAAGAGAGGTGTTCTTTTGTATCAGGGACAAATGACCAAAAATTAGGGAAAAATCTTTTCACATTAACTTCCATCACAATTTTCCTAATCAACTACGGTTTGAATGTGTTAAATTTTCTAATCCCGGCAACCTGACTAGTTATTTCCTGCTAGAATATTATGCGGATATACTGAATTGAAAGAAAAAATAAGATTTTATGATCCAAATGGATTTTACAAACCCGAAAAACTTATATCTTCAAAAGTTGATGCAAAGGTTTCCATGTCGAAGAGCTCATCGAGCGCTTTCCAACGATTCTTGAACGAAGTCAAACGGATGTCGTGTGAAATAGATGTTCTTCAATAGGTCTGCTAGATATATTCATTGTAAAATAAACTCAATATTGTTCCTCTCAATACTTCTCTGAAATTTTATTCCAAAGACAGAGATCTGCAGGTCTGAATTTGTCTTCAAAACTGCCACTTTAGATCCAAATTACAAGACTGTTGCAAGGTCACATATTTCACCACAGGTCTGAATTAGAAGGGTCTGAGTTGCAAATAATAGTCTCAGGTCTGAGCTTCTGGAAAGGCCGAAGTTACAGGCCTGTTAGGGCCGAAATTTCAAGCTTTGATAGGGCCGAAATTTCAGGCTTGAATTCAGTTCCAAAAAAAATTATTTCCACAGGTGCAAATAGGTCTGCAAGAGATATATTCTTCTAGCCCAAAACATTGTTATTATGATCTCCCTTTTAATCTCCTTGGCCTCCTGTTTTATCTCTGAATTCTCACTGTATTTTTCACCGAATTTTCATTCCAAAATGATGAGCATGACTAGTTATTTATAGTTGTTTGTGTATGAACTGAACAGTCATGTCTTTTGATTAAGGAACTGACATACTGATTTGAGCCGACCGTGCATAATTTTTGGCATTTATTTAAACCAATTTTAAGACTGATACAGGGGGAAATTTTATGGTTAAGTCTGGGCCTCAACGCTTGATAGGAACACCATACAATATAGCGGTACTTGTTGTATCTTCTGATGTAGTGCAGACCTGTTTTAACACCTCCTTTGCTGAACACTTGATAGTTGTAGGGGATCAACAAAATTTTGTTAGATCCCTCCTTTGTGGCTCAAAGACTCTTTTTTTTCATATAAAATTCTACATGTCAAAGCCTCTCTTCTCATTCACTTTCCACAGGACATTTTCAAAGCCTCTCAGCCCTCCTGCATTCATTCAGATTACCAAACTACACATATGTTACCTGAAATAGTAGTGCTCTAGACCTCCACAAACAAACATACATATACAGAAAAAGAGATATTTTATTCCTGAGTAGTGGTCATTATAGGGCTCTAGTTAGCTGGATAAAACATGCATGCAGAATAGAAAAGGCAGATTTTCACCATGGAGTGTGTTGTTGCCATCATTCTTAGGCAGCTGATATGTTTTCCCATTTAGTGTGAATTCTCCATCCTTGATATGGTAAGCTACACGACCCACCAAGGCACCAAAGTAAGGTCTACTGGAGCTCATGTTCTGCAGTAATAAACAATCTCATATTCCCCATGGTAACACATACATTTGAGATCCATTCCAATATGTGAGTAGACACTATAAATTTATCTTAAAATTCTAGCATATGATGGCAGTACTAATTTCCAAAGGGAAATGCAAATACATACCATGTATGAGGCAATATTTTCATAGCCAAGAAGTACGTCTGCTAGATGGCCTGAATGCATAAATACCAATACTTAATGAGCTAGCTCCCTCTAAGTAAATGATGGTAAAGCAGTTGAAGGGTAGGGTTTAGGGATGATTACCTTTAGCATCAAGGAGAGCAAGGGAGACGAGGGTAGCTCCCCAGTTGGTTAGATTTATATACATATCGCCTCTGCGAAGTTGAAAGAAACTTGGGGCATTGATCTTTCTACAGGGATGACCATAACGAGCCAACTTGCCTTTCCCTTCCAAATTTCTTGGATTCAATTCCCATTTGTGCCCTTGACTGCTAGCATGGAATTTTCAGAGGTGAATGAAAACCTGAATGCACCAAAAATGAAAGAGAATGGATGACACTTTCACCATCATCGATTGATTGACTGATCAAGGGATGGATGGATAAGATAAAACAGAACATTCAATGATATATATAGAGAGACTCACATAGTCAATACTAGACTAGGGTGTGTCTGTATGCCTTAAGATAAGGTCACAGTGTAAGACATAACATGGATTGTGTGCAACTATAGACAACCCATGCACTGTGGCTACCAAAAAATGTAATCTTTGGAATCTAAACATGTTACATTTTTTAGTTTTTGTCTTATTACCCCAAATTTTTTTTTGTTCAAATCTTAATTTTGTTATTTAAAATGGAATTTTGACTAAATATATGGATTCAACACCTTGAAAAAACCCTAGAGCAGTCCATTTTTTTTGTTTGTAGATTGAAGGACCTAAACTAATGCAACATGGTTTTGTGGATACCATTTCTAAAGTTCGGCTGGCCAAATTCCTTTTTGACCTTTCTACCACCTATTTAACCAAGTAATTTTCTATCACTTGTATAACCTTGCCTTTTTATAAAAAAAAGAGGTTCCTACACTCAAAGAATTGGCTTTTCCTAGCAATGGGGCAATTAGAATGTTGAAATTCTATAACCTTTTGGATGATTAGAAGATCCAATTTTGCCATTGCTAGCCTGAACTAAGTTCAAATTGCGGTTTTGGGTGTAAATTGTTGGTCAGTTGAAAACCATTTATCAACTGCACTGTCTAAGTAAAGCCTAGATAATATCTAAGATGAGGAGGTTGGACCTATTTCAGGCTGTTGTACTCAAGCTAATGGTCAAACATAAGGGTATGCATATAAATGTGGTTCAAGGTCTCCTTTTCCTCACGTTATTCTCTATGAATTAAGGAATGTATGTTGCTAAGGAGGAACACCTGTTGGTCTAGGATCTGATACAACCAACAAGTTACTAGGAACACCCGAAAGATTACTAGGATCTGATACATGCTTTAGATTGCTAGGATCTAGTCTAGGAACACCCAACAATGAGAGTTATATCCACAAACCACTCCAAGTAAGATATGAAAAGGCCTCTTGAAATGCCTCTAAATACCAAAGCACTCCAATGTTTATAATGACATACTGATGTCCAATTCAAATGCTACCTAAGGATTTCACAAAGGTTCTAGTGCCTTTGTTCAAGGGTTTGTTGTATGTTTCCAAGGGTTTCAAAAAAAAAACTTTCACTAGATATTAACAGCCCTTATGATATTTTTTACCACCACCATTTCTGCCACAAAATTTCTGTAAGGTGAAGACACATGAAGATTTAAATTGGTTCATGCTTGAAGGAAAGATGAACTGCTCTGATTGATGGGTATTTAGAGTTTTATTTTTGGCTATAATTTGCTTACAATTACCCTAGATGTAGTCCCAAACAAGTAATAAATATTATTGTAGTTCACAAGGCTGAAAAGTTGTCTGAAATCCCTCAAATTATCCCACAACAAGCTTTCCAAAAACCCCACATCATTGTTGGAAACATTTGTTGATTTCACCTGTATTTTTATACTTGTTTTCATGCTACCCTATCTATCCAAACATTGGTATCAGAGCCATAATAGTGCTATCATAAACCCTAGTTCTATTTGTTGGTGAAAATTTACCATAGTTGGAGGTATCAACCATTGGAAATACCAACACTATTGGGTTCCAGAGAACCACCAATCAAAGGATATATCTACTGTTGTATCTTCTGTTTAGGGATCTTCACATGTTGCCATCGAATCTGTGGTCATTTTCTTCTATATATCATCTTCATATTGCCTCATAATCCTACAAGAGTATGTTACATGACCTCACATCCTCCCAGCAAAAGTTGATTTTATATGCCGAGTTATATTTATGCTTGGATGGTGATCTGTTTGCTTTGTTTTGAGACCATGGAGGATGAAAACATGCTACTAAAAACGGTTGTATTATAACAAGATTATTGATGTCAAACTGTTCATGGAGGCTACCACCAAATACTGCAATAAGGGAGACTTTCTCATGATATTTTTGGAACCTTAAAACCATGTTAAAATTGTTTGAAACATGAGCCCTAAAACTAAAACAAATGCTACAACAAAATCACTATAATGTGATGGAAGTTCTATTATAGGACTTATCTACTGTTGCTCATACGCTGTCTGAAATAATCAGGTTGAAATTTAGAACCTAACTATCGCTGGTCTAGTATGAAAAATACAATTCCTGGCATGAGGCATATGATGAAGCCATTGGCTAGGTTACATGTTGGCAGTGTATGTTATGTTGATCTATTACTTTTTCTTTTGGTTAGAAACTGGGAACTTCACCACAGCATCATACCAATATGTAAAATATGAATTAATTGTTGTGAGACAACTAGCATCTAGGATATTTGTTTCTATCCCATACTTTGCCATCAACATCTAAGTTGTATTGCCTGTGCATGTGTTGAATGGAGTAGCTATTGTGGCATCTTTATGATTGTCTGTGTCAAACATACTATTCTGACATGTCTTCTCTTTTGTGGGGAAGGTATTGCTACATTGTATTTGCTAAGGACGCATGTTCACCAAGACAAGTCAAATACTTCAAAATGTTGGATGTGTTTTGTATTATTGTTCTATAACATATTCTCCTTGTCTTTGTTTTGTATTATTGTTCGAGAACATATTCTCTTTTTCTTTGTTTTTATTTCACACGTTTTAGGATATTTGAGTGTTTTAGGTTATTTAGGTTTTTGGCCCTGAAATTAGTGATTGAAATGCCAAATAATCACTTTATAATTGTGGATTTGCTTGTCTATTGGAGTTATTATACATAAGAAATATGCATAAGTAGATCTTAAGTAGATATTCTACCCTTAGCTCTATTTCAAAGTGTTGTAAGAATTTCTGAGGACCTCTTCTATTCCCTGACTTGAGGTGGTGGATTCCCCATCCTGCCGAGGCCTTTCTCTTTCATCTAGCCCTTCATTTTCCATTGAATCTGATTCAAGACATTCTCCCACTGGATCTCTCTTGGGGGATTCTTGTGGTGGTAGTCCATGTATCATTTTTAAAAGTATAATTCTTCCCTTCACCTACTTTTAATAACTTCCATAACCATTAGGTAGGGACCTGCAATGTTGATGGTGTTTTGTTTGTTTAGTAAAATATTGTCGAGACTTTAATTTATTGAAATTTGTAGAATTTACAATCTATGAAATTTCAAGATATAATTTTTAAAAGTCTAATTCTTTAAAGGGTGCTAGCTCAATGGAAGAGAACCTGCTTTACAAGCAGGAGGTTGGTGGTTTGATTCCATCGTGCCTTGATATTCATATATAAGGAATGACGAAGATCAGTTTTTGGTGACGAATGCTCTTTTGACCATCACCAATGAGCTTATGGTGACATTTTTCGACCCTCACCAAAATATGAAATGGTGACGGTTAACGAATTCCACCGTATATATGCAACAATAGTGACGACCATTAAAGGTCTGTCACCATAAATCGTTGTTGTTGATATGAAATGGTGAGGGTCACTGTTTGTCATTATAGTCATTATTCGTGACGGACCTTGATGTCACCAATGATTTTATGGTGACGGTAAATGAACGTCACCATATATATGCACCAATAGTGACGACCATGAAAGGTCCATCACAAAAAATTGTTGATGTTCATATGAAATGGTGACGGTCACTATCCGTCATTATAATCAATATTCGTGACGGACCTTGAATGTCACCACAACACATACTTTCGGCGACGCCACCTTTGGTGACGTTCAGTTTTTTGGTGACGAAGGCTATTGTCTGTCACCATTACCCATATGAAATGGTGACGGTCACTATCCATCACTATAAATCATTATTGGTGACGGATCTTGAATGTCACCAAAACACCTATACTTTCGGTGACGCCACCTTTGGTGACGTTCAGTTTTTTGGTGACGGAGGCTATTGTCTGTCACCATTGCTCATATGAAATGGTGACGGTCACTATTCGTCACTATAAATAATTATTGGTGACGGACCTTGAATGTCACCACAACACCTATACTTTCGGCGACGCCACCTTTGGTGACGTTCAGTTTTTGGTGACGAAGGCTCTTTTGACCCTCACCAATGCGCTTATGGTGACCATTTTTTCCCCTCACCAATGTGCTTTTTCTTGTAGTGTTTTTACATTAACTAAACTAAAAAAAAAATTCTTTCGTATGTAGTGTTTTGTGCAACCTGTTTTCCCTGTTGTTGGTGGTTGTGGGACACAAAGGTAAGAGATTCCCGAGGAGCCCCCTCGTACACCTCGTATGCCTTTAGGTAGCAACCAAGAAACTCACCCCCAAGAAGACACATAGCCAGCCACTAAACATGGTGGCACTGATGAGGGTGATATGGCTAACTTTACGATTGCATTTCTTGGAGCTACACGGGTCACCTCTACGAGGACCATTCCAAGCACGTTTTTGGTGAACAATGAAGGTGTTACTATAAAGCAAGTACAACTCCTAGGTAAGTTTTAATATTTTAACTATTTCATGTACTCTATCTAAAACTTATTTTACTATGATTATTATTTTTAAATTAATGATAATATCTTTTTCTGTGTAGGAAACAATGATTTATATAGGGATTTGGAGGGAAAGGTGTTGGTAATTTTTTTCCCAACCATATGCACAAGGTGGAATTCCCATAATTCCAACCTAAGAAAATAACTTCTAGATTATCTAGAAGGCCTTTTTGGGGTAGGCACATTTGATAAAACAGCGGTCGCCCGGGAAGTTGGCCAACATCTGAAATATACGCGGGACACCTATAGGACTTACTTGCAAAATAACTCTAGATATGAGCATCCTATCATGATTCCAAAGAAGGAGTGGAGAGAAATCATCGAGGACGGAAAAGAGAAAAAGGCCAAGAAAGAAGGAAAAATGTCAATTGGACTTGCAAGGTAAATTACAACTTTAATTCAATAGCTTTAATTTTCTCTATGTATAAAATAAAAGTGTGCTACATAAATAACTTCAAGATTTTGATGATAGGTTGCCGACACCTCGAAGGCAACCAAAGCTAGGATTGACAAACAAGGCCATCAGAAGCTAAGCCAGGGTGGCTACTTGAAATTAGCTGCAAGAATTGTAAGTAGTTAAACATCTTATTAATTGTATCACCTTCCAACATTTTTGTAATCCCATCAAATAACATTAAAAATACACAATCTTATGAAATGTAGGGTGACGAATTTGGAATGGAAACCACAAAGGAAGATAGAGATATTGCTTTCCATTCTGGATATCAAGCCACATTTGAACGTCGTAAAATCTTGGGACAAGTCCCAAGATCCAGTATGCCTGATAAGGTAAAACATTAACATTTCAATATGTTTGTTTTTGTCCATAAATTTATGTCTAAAAACTTTTTTTTAAATCAAGGGAGCATCACTTTAAATGAGCCAAATAACCCATTTGTGGACCAGTGCGTTGAGAGTGAAATATTTCCAAAACATGGTCCTCACGTGCAATGTGATCATTCCAGTGGGGACCAGACCGACAGTGCTACTATCAGTGAGGCCCACGATGGTAATTAATTTCTACATATAATTTTTTCTACTTATACATTGAGGGTTTTGTCCTTATACCTTTTTTTGTTTAAATGATAGAGAATGTTGTACTTGATCATCCTACCACCGGAGAGGAACACGGGGCAACGGTTCCAATGGTAACAACTGGTGCACTAGGTAAATAATGTCATTGCAATTTTTTTTATTAATATTACCATACTATTTCAATGATATTTAAAAACTAGCAACATAAATTTAATATTATTTTTTTTGTAGGCGATGCCCTGTCACTGCATGAGACCGGACATCGTGAGTACCCGAATAGGTCAGCTATGCGGGAAAGGCACCAAACACAAGTAGAGAACAATAATGTTGATAATGTAGTTAGGGGATTTAGAAATAGGAATAAGCAAAAGAAAATTTGATTATGTAAAATATTGTATTATTATAAGACAAATGATGAATGATGTACCATACTTGGAAAATTTTACGCGTTATATAAAAAATCATTTATAATACTATTTTTATGTCATACACTTTCAATGTTTTCTTGCATACTTTTTGTTGCATTTATTTTTAATTAATTATTGAATATTTTTTTTTGTGCTCATGTTCGTAGAAAATGAAATATAGGTTGGGTATTGGGGAATTGAGAGTGATGTGAGGGGGCGAGGGGCCATAAGATCTTCCACCTTCACGTGGTTAGCCCTGTTTAGTAGAGAATAATTTATTGGAGTGATTTAATCTTTGAGAAAACCTCCATCGATCCAAATTAGCAACACAAAAGTCACCGTTGACTTAGTTTCTACTCTTTTAGATCATGGGAGGCTTGTTCCAAGTTTAGGTGACTCCAATAAATTGTTCTTGAAACGAAGAGAAGCTTATTTAGGTATGTTTTGAAATTGTCAAAATATGTTCTAACATTATCATAAGAATGAATCTTAGAGTAAAAAATACTACAAATATTACTTGTATTTATTGTATAGATAATTATGGATGTTGAATGACTTGGCAGTGCAGGTACAAATCCTCTTGCATCATGAGCAATAACAACTAGTTGCATATGTGGACAAGCACTCTCCTATACTAATTTATTCTTTTAAAGTAAAATAAACATATTTACTAAAGAATTCAATTTGCACCATATTGATTTAGATGATATTGCTAACACAAAAACCAAATAGTACTTATTAAGGCATCCCCTTGGATGTGGTTTTTAGCAAACTCAATGAACTATTTTTTAATTTATACATATGTTTAGCATTGTTTTCATATAAAAGTTGCAGTGTAAATCGATGCTACCCCTAATTTTTTTAAGGTCACGTGTAATATTTAAACTAAACATAATTCACACAAAGGGCTATTAAAAGGTAGTTTTGTTAAATGAACATGCCCTTGATCTTATAAAAAAGATACCAAATTCTTACTGGAGATACCTCCGTAGGGGCAGAAGTAAGCCTGAGATGATCATCCACTTTAGGAAGGAACTCAAATTTCACTTCTGGCATGATGCCAATAGTTGATAAATGAGAAACAAAGATCGACGACCTCCCTAGAGAGCTAGGCTAGGATGCAAGACAACTAAGACAGTTGTCTTGCATCCTAGCTCGCTTGGGAGGTCGTACATATTCCTTTCTCCTTTATCAACTACTAATATCATGCCATAAGACAAATGTGAGTTCCTTCTTAAAGTGGATGATCATATCAGGGTTACTTCTGCCCCCCAAAAAAATTTCTAGGAGTCACGTCGCAATTCCGATGGTTATTTTCGTCGCTGGTATGACCCAAACATCGCAAGGCTAAGGCTAGTGTCAGACTAGTGATAGATAAGGTGGCACTACTGACGGTTGTTTCCTTTGCTTGTATGGCAAAACCATCGCAAATTTTATGCCCAGTGTCATAACAATGACGACTGTGGTGGCACTTCCAATGGTTGTTTCCATCGCTAATATGGCCCAACCGTCGCAACAACGTTTTTCCAAGTGTCGGATTAGCGACGACTGTGGTGTCACTTCCGATGGTTGTTTCCATCATGGGTATGGCTCAACCGTCGCAAGGCTAAGACTAGTGTCGGACTAGCGACAGATAAGGTGGGACTACTGACGGTTGTTTACATCGCTGGTATGGGCCAACCATCGCAATTGTTATGCAGAGTTTCGAAACACCAATGACTGTGGTGGAATTTCCAACGGTTGTTTCCACCGCTGGTATCGCCCAATTTTCGTAACAATGTTATGTCAAGTGTCGGATTAGTGACGACTGTGGTGTCACTTCCGACGATTGTTTTCGTCACTGGTATGGCCCAATCGTTGTAACAATGTTATGCCAAGTATCGTAATAACAATGATTGTGGTGTCACTTCCGATGGTTGTTTCTGTCGCTGATATGGACAAACCGTCGCAAAAATGTTATGCCAATTGTCCGAATAGCAACGTCGACTATTGTGGCAATTCCGACGATTGTTTCCATCACTGGAAAACTAATAGAGTCGGATGTGCGAGACATGTCCGATGACAGACCGTCGGTATTGAAACACATTCTGGGAAGGCATCAATGTCGTAATACTAACGTCTCCACATGATGTCAGAATAGCGACAATAAACAACACGATTCAAAGATTGACTAAATGAAGACATGAGTCATGTCTAGTGTCGCTCTACTGACAGTTATTAGAAGTGTCGCATATGCGACGGTACAGGAAGTGATGTTTTCCCAACCTCAAAGTTTCACTCTTGGGACACCTACATGTCGCAATAGAGACATTTTGGTCGTCGCAAATTGGGCCAAATATGCTAGTAAGGATGGGGATCCCCCCTTCAAGGTGTTGAATCTTATTATCAAATTCTCGAAAATATTTTGCATGTCTAAATATGTCCAAGCATTCAAGTTGTCACTTAACAACATTGTCAGTCTTGGAATATCCAAGAAAAAATACATCTCTAGATAGTATAACTTCTTATTTACTTCATCTTAGAGACGATACGCTTTGGAGATATCTGAGTACCCCAAAAAGATACATGTTTTACTCTGTGCACCAAGTTTGTTTCTATGTTCCTTAGGAATCAAGGCATAACAGGTGGAACCAAAAACCCTTATATGCCTCACCGAAGGAATGTTTCCATACCACATGTTGTATCTTCAGAAACAATCCCTTGGCTGTGGTAAGGAATCAGTGCTCAAGACATTTATATATATATATATATATATATATGTCACAAAAATATTATATCAAATGGTCTTTGCTTAATCATCTTTAGAAATTAATTATTAAACCCATAAGAATCTGATGTAATAAATGCTTCACAATGCCATTATCTGTTGATATTAATTGGAGTGACAGGAAGAACATGAAGGAATTTCAAACTGATATGCTGGTAAATAGAATCTATCACTTTAAACTTCAGAAGAATTTTATGTGAGTGGAATAGTTAAAATGAAGGAGCACCCATTAAGGATATTTAACTCTTATTCACATATGTAAAAAGAGACCCGCATCTACATTACTTCATTTTATTCATAGAAGGAAAACGACAAAATGTAAACTAGAAAACATATCAACAAGAACAGATGCAAGAATATTGATCTTTCATTCATTAATCATCATAAAGTGAGTACAAAATTTGCAGTAGTCCAAAGGTCCAAAACTCAGAACCTTTTCCTTTATTCTCTTTCTCTTTAAATACAATGTAAAGCAGTTTGTAACTGCTGAAACTACTCTTAACTATTCAAACTACTTGAAACTGCTTAAACTACCTATTACATATCATCAAAATGTCTCATTACAATTGAACTCTCTTAATAAAGATAAAATAAAACTAAAATTCTAATCTATTTGCTGAATATGAATCTGCTCTGCTGTTGCTACATTTCCCTGATTATCTGACTTGTCCTTTTTAGAAAATGAGGGATCATTATGTAGAACAACCATCCAAGCTCTGCATTTCTTCCACACTTCAATGTTTGTCTTCGGTGAATTAACCAGTTTGTGGTACTCCAGCCTAAAGGCATTGATAATGTTGAATGTTGGGTGCTCTGTAAATAAAGTCTTCACCATCCATAATAGCTAAAAATGCCTCTGAAGAAAATTAATAACTGTTGTTCCTTTCAAGATCTGAGTCTTCTCATGGGTATTATCCAGCTTAATTTTTGCCAATACCAATAATGGTTCATAGGAATCCCATGATAAAAGACTGTCTTTAAGGTCCCAACATGATGGCAATCCTACCCTGGCTCTTTTGTCATACATATTGTCAAATTTTCTCATTGCTTCCTTGATCTCTATCAACTTTTTCTCAGTGGTCTTCGTGCAAGTATTTTTAACAATCAACTTGTTAATCTCTACAACATACATGATTCTATCTTTAATATCGTTTTCTTCTAACTCCTTATCGGTCTTTGAATCAATGAATCAATAAAATTCTTTGCCCATATGGCTCTGTTAATAGTCTTATGCTTATCTGCCATAAATTTATCCTCAAAATCTCTGAAAATGATTTTCTCTTCTAATACAATAGTCAAAGATCCCTAGGATTCTTTAATCTCTCCAATGATTTCATTCCATATGATATCTTTAGCCTGTATCAAATTTATGTTTCCCTTCAATTTCTCCTTCAAGCTCTTGATTTCAGCATTAGCTGTTTGACAATTAGTCCTGTCTTTATCAATTTCTCCATCTTTGGCCTGCATTATTTTGGTTACTATCTCCATATCCATTTGTGCCTTTTTGAGATATTTCTCTACCATTTTCAGTTCAATGTTTAACTGAGATAGCTGTGCTGTTGGATCATCATTTCCAGATGGAAAAGTTATGGTACAGGAATGGGAATCAATATGGTTTTGCAGTATTAGCACAGTTTCCTTCAACTTAGAAATTTCTTCTTCTTTCTGTAAGAGCTGTTCAAGAAGGCTTTATTTTTCACTTTCCACTTCTACCACCTTTGCTGCCATAGAATTATCCCCTTAAGGTAACTTCAACTTTTTCTTTAACACAGAAATATATGATTCTGCACTTTGTAGCAATTTATGCACAACAAACACATCTTTGGATCTCGATCTTCACAATTATCTTCTTGAGTTCTTCATTTTGGGTTGTTAAAGCTCTGGAGTTGGCTTTCTCCAATTTCAATTGCTTGATCACTTTCCCTAGCATGTTCTCTGCCTTAAGAATCAGTGCATTAGTTTTGGTCAAATCATTCACTATTAATTGACCTCTTTGCATGTGTAAATTTACTTTATCAAGAAAAGGAATCTTTCTCACATCAACAGTTAAATTTACAGTATTCAAATTACTTGATGACCCTATAGTCATATCATAAGGGTGAGAGAGAGAAATCTTAAACTGATCTTTTTCTAGATCCATGGTAGTCAACAATATTTTCTGGTCCGGAGTTACTTAATATTTAGCCCGTACCTCCATGCTAGCCTTCATCTTTTGATTTCTTTTAGAAATTTGAGAAAATACTTGTTTAATCAAAGGTATTTGCTCCTGAGTATCTCCATGTCTTCTTGGTGAGGCTGGAACATTCTGCTCATCTCCCAGTTGAAGCAGAAAACCAGGCTAAGCACCTGCTATGTCTTCATTGAATTTTGTTCTCTTTTCAACTCTCTTCTCCTCATATTCAGAATCTATAACTGTCTCTTTACTCCTCTTGTTTTATTTCTCAGATATGATAGGATTCTATATATTATAACCAATAGAACCTACAAAACCCTTATTGGCTAGCTTCTCTATGTCAAGTTTACTTTCATGAACAAATGCTGAGTAACCATTTTCAACTCTCATGTTTGAAATTACTTTATGAGGATCATAAGCCCATTTATCTCCTAACAACAAGTGCATACCATCTAACATCTTATTAACCTCATTAGCTACTTGTCTCATGTTGACTATAAACGGACCCACAGACATAGGTAATTTAAACATATGACCCTTTTTCATAGGTACAAAATGTATTTGGTCAACATTCAAACTTTTCCTAATGAGTTATAAGGCAAATAATCTCATAGGAACAAATGTGGGAAGTCTATATGGTTCTATCCCAGCCCCATAAAGTCTGAACTTTAAAAATATACTTTAACACATATGTTATATATTTTTCCATTTTTTTGTATTTTCGAAAAATTAAAATAAAGGATATTGCAAATGAGCCACAACACCACGTTTCATAGAGATTTTTTTTTTTTGAGAGCATGGGATGGACACTCGTTTTTAATATAAACAACATAGAGAAATGCATCAACCCAAAACAGGCACTTAACATTTTTCAAAAACATCATTGAATTTACCATATTTAATATTTTTATATTATTTCTTTCAACTACACTATTTTTTGGGGGATTATAAGGCACAATTGTTTGATGTTGAATCCCATTTCAGGGAATATAGTTTTTAAATTCATTTGAAGTGTATTATTTTCCATTATCAGTATGAATAAATCAAATATGAGATTATGTATTATTTTCAATCCATGCATGAAATTTTTTTAGAGTTTCAAAAGCTTCAATTTTTTTCTTCAAAAAATATACCCAACACATTCCAAGGTAGTCATCAATAAAATGCATCATGTATTTATTTTAATTTGTAGAAGGTACATGCATAGGGACACACAAGTCATAATGAACCAGTTCAAGTTTTCTATGTGCTCTAGAATGAGAATCATGAAATGATTGATTGCTATGTTTTTCTGAGATACAAGCATCACATTACTTAAGTTTCCTAGGAATGGCTGGAAAACACATAACACCATTTATGTTCAATAAAATAAGATTGTCATAGTTCATATGTACAAGTTTAGCATGCCATAAGCTACTGGATGATAATGTACCTTCATCATACTAAGAAATGTATGCAAAATTTTGTGCACGCGCAAACGTTCCTTGCAGCTTCAAGAGTCTTTCTTCTTCTAACCCAGTCATAAAAAGTGATTTTTCTTGTTGAATTACAATGTTATTCTTGTATTTATCTCAAAATTCACTTGCCAATCCATATCAGTAAATTATAGACAAAACTCTATTTGTGTTAGAGAGACTTTGATTTCCATATTTACCCTACTTTTTCAAATCATATTGCAAGAAATTTTTCACACCTTTTAATCTTAGAATGAGGCCTTATCCAGAATTTTCACTCCTTAGTCACACTATTCCAAGAGGATGGTGTTATCACTCCACCAAATTCCCAAGGCTGAAGAAGGAATCCCAATAGAGGTAACCATAGACCAACATTTTAACTTGGTATCTAGCCCTACCAAGTCAGAGAGGGCTCTCTCCACATGAATCAAAACCAAGAGGGCTAGATGAAAATGTTTTAGGCTAGGTGTGATTTCAGGGGTTTTTTTAATTTGATTTCGGTTAGGTTTCACTAGATGAAGATATTAGGTCAATGGATTTAGGTCAGGGAAAATGACATAGGGATGCAAGGATTCAATGGAGCAAGGTAGGCATAAGGCTTAACACTTTAAATATGATTGTGATGAGATGGTTTTAAGACTGATGAGAAGCTAGGAAGAGCATGGGAGATGTATTCTTCCTAAATGGAGGAAAATGGACAAATTATGATATCTTTCCCTAAAAAGAGCATGAGAAAGCATGTGTTTTTCCTATCAACTTGAAAGAAATAATACCATAGAGATGTATTGAGCATGAATAAAATACATTTTAACATATGAAACTGAAGAAAAAAAAATGATAAACATCATACCACATGTATCCCAAAAAATAGCTGCAACTCTTCTTTATTAACTAGCCAAAACTGAGTTCAATAGTTCCTTGATCAATAAGCTAATATTCAAATTGATTCCAACCCTTGCTAAGAGTGAAGAAAGGGACTAAATAGACATTAAAACAACATTCACTCATCTTTAGGGGTCAAATCCATGAGGTGAGGAAGAGATCCACAAAATACTGAACTGAAGGCTGAAGTGTAGGATGGTCCAAGTGACTCATTCCTAATTACATTCAAACTGATTCATTTGACTTAAGGATAACTTTTACCTAATGAATATACCCCTAGGTAACTTATCCATAGCATAATTACATTTACCATCATTAATTACATAGGTAGAAACATGAATTTCTGAAGTAAAGTCAAAATTTTAGTGAAAAATAAAAAATATCAACAAATGGACATTTGCACCCTCTATATGTCATTTGCGCCCTCCATGTTTAGGGCATATTTTGGGTACCTTCTCGGTGTCCAAATCGGGCCCAAGATGGCTCGTTTGAAAGCCCTTCAAGTATTCTTTCTGAATATGCCTTTAGTTTTCAAAATTAAGGTCATTTTCCCCCTCAAAATGTCATTCTCTGAGGACTTGTCATTTGCACAGCGCCTAGGCCAAAACAGGGGTAGAAATGTGATTTTTAGGTAGTTTTTTAACCTTTTCAGTTGTCAAATCTGCAAATCAAGGCTGGAAACATGGTTTAATAGACTTACTTTATCCTTAGGAATCCAATGGTGGTATTCTTTCCCTCAAAAAGTGCCCCAAAAATTTGCATAGCGCCTAGGGCGTTGCGCAAATGACAGTCAAAATTTGAGAAAAATTATGAATTTTCTGGGAAAGGTGACCTCCACGATGGAGCGCTATCTCACTAACCATGACGGTTTTTTCAAAAACAAGAGAGGTGTTTTTTATTTTCCATGTTTTGAACAAAACCCTCCTCCCGTTTCTCAAAATTCAGTTTTTTTTGCCACAATATTCTCTGCAAAAATGTGTCACAAACAGGATTTTGCATAGGTAGAAAAACATGTTGTGAATATGTGAATGGATCTCTCATTATGTAAAACATGTGTAAAAAATGAGATAGGTTTTTGTACTTTGATATCTTATGAATAAAAACCTCCTCTAGTTTCCAAAAAATCATTTTTGTTTCCACAATATGTTCTGAAAAAAGGTGACCAAACAAGACATTTATGGAAAATGTGCCTTCGAAGAGTTTTTAAAAATTTCCCAAATTTTCTTCAAATTTCCCCAAAATTGCTTCAGAATTACTTCATGGAGACCTGATATTGTATGATATGCTATCACAGATGCATCAATGAGTAAATCCAACATACCCTTCTCTTTATTCTTGATTAGGGTTTGTAGTTCTGGTTAAATTCACAAAAATCAAAGCAGCCCACATGTTTGAAACATGTCACTGCCATAGGAGATGCCAAGAGTTCCCCAGTGCTGGTATGTTAAAATTTGAGTGCTCTTCCCCCTTTATGTGGCCTCCTCACCTCTGTTTCCTCTCTCTCACTATATTATCTATTTTCTTCCTCTTCTACCATGGTGTTTTTATCAAAAACCTAGGGAAGTGGATGGTGTGAAATATGTTTTTAGGAATGAGGAATGGGAAGGAAAATGAAGGAGATGGAGCTAGGGATGTACGAAATGGGGGAGGGGATAGGGAATATTAGTATGATGGGATTGAGGATGGGGATTTGGGGATTGGAGCCTAGGTAAATGTAGCACCTAGGGCTTAGGGTTTTGGGAAAAAGGGTTAGGGAAAGGGAATTTTGTAAAACAGGGGTTTAGGAATGGGTATTTGCAATTGTAGGAAGATTATAAAGGTGTAAGGGAGTGAGATTTAGGAATTGTGAATGTAAGAGGGAAATACTAGGGTTTTAATTGATTTTAAAAACCAAATCTTAAACAAATTTTACAACACCAAACACATGAACTTGATGAAGGATAGAATTGATGGAAGACACCTTTATTCACTCCCTGGAGGTCGATGACAAGGTTGATGAAGCTTTGGCAGTGATTTTTTGCAACTTGAATGCGTGTCTGGGCTTTTCTAGTCATATGTGCAATGCCTGAAGGATCTTAGCCCTCAAAAAATAATTTGTACCCTCATAGAAGCATTTGTGCCCTCGCTTAAGGATTTGCGCCCTCACAGAAGGATTTACGCCCTCTCTGAAGGATTTGCACATTGCCTTTTTGCAGACCACTTTTGGAGGCCTTCCCAGTGTCCAAATTGGGCCCAGGATAGCTCGTTGGAAATATTATCCTATCTACTTTCCAAATATACCTTTATTTTTTATATTGGACTTGATTTGATGTGTCTCAAATTGATTCTCCCAATACTGGACAAAACGTGCAGAATGAAGGTGAAAAATGAAGTGTGATATTGCAGGAAACTTTTGGAGGCCTTCCTCAACTCCAAATTGAGCTCAAGATAGCTCACTAGAAATATCTCTCTATCTATTTATCATTTGAATCATTAAGAAAGTAATTTGGACACTCCATCTAGGAGAAAATTTGATTTTTCCAAGGTAACTCCAGAAGTGCAACAAACCTCTTGTAGCAAATGTAGTTTTGAAATTTCTCCAAAACCATGACACCTGTGTAAAAAATGGAGGTTTTTCTTCCTTGGCCTATGATGGAAAAAAATATCTCTCACTATTATCAAGTTCATCTCTGTTTGGTCATAAAAATACTTTGAAGAAAAACTGGCCCTATGAGTGGAAAATGATTTGACTCTTGGAATGACTTCTTGAAAAATGGAGACATGATGTTTATGAGTTGAAATGATCTCATAATTACTGATATGACCTACCTTATGCCTCCTTTGCTTAGATGTCTCTGATTCCATAGCAAACCCTAGCTCAGTGGGAGAGGAAATTAGGGTTTAGTGCTTGTGGAAAATGATGATTTGGGGCACCCTTGGGAAAAGACAACTCCCTTTGACATTTGATCAATTGATGAACTAGAAACTCTTGCACTTTGACATGTGCTTTTTTGGCATGTGTAACTAAGTTGGAAACTTTTGGGAGAGTAAGTACTTATTACATTTGAATTGACATAAAATTATACTATAGTATGAAAATCATAGTTTGAAACCATAATTACAATATTTAAAAAATCATATTTACATGCTGAAAAATCTTCTTCAAATGATAAAGAAGTATTATTCAATCACTCTCACACTTTTTTTGACCTTATTGAGATGAAATGGAGTATTATTGAACCTTGAAAAATGAAACTTAGTGACCTAAATGGACCTTGAATGACCAGACTCCATGTTGACTTTGACTGACATAATGACATAGTGAAATGAGCTTTCAAGACTGATTTATGCTCAACAATACACAAATATGGGCTATAAAATGTGAATTTTTGAGGCAAAGTGATATTTTATGACTAGGGCTACCATCAACGACTAATTGTTTGCATGACCTAGTGGAATGATAAAAAAAATCTGAGTGAGACCCCTAATATGAATATGAAAAGAGTGATTTTGATCACTGATAGCAGAATGCAAATTCTGACACTAAAATATGGCAACTTATTTTAAAAAAAGAACTAAACTACCATTAATTGTTCATCCTAGAAAATATTCTTGAAATTCCACCCACACTAAGAAAATGAAGATAAATAAGATTCACCCTTGCATCTACTTTTCATCCAACTATGTGATCTAATTCATACAATGCATTGATAAAAAAAAAATCCACAAATAAATCACACTCATTCAAATAAATTATAAAAAAATTCTTAAATAAGTATTTGTAGATGCCAGTGTACTCAAAACCCCATTCAGAAAGAAATCAATGATACTTTTTGCAATCCAAAACTCAACCAATCATGCTACTAGCAAGGGCTCACAAAATAACTAGTACTCACAACAATGTTCTCAGAAATGATTACTAACTCAAAACATTGAATGTAAATTCCTTATCTAAATAAACATAATATTTTCTTATCATATAAGCACTTTTTGTAAAATACCCTATTTCACATAGTTTACTACACTCAGTTGATTTCCTGTACTAGAAAATAACCCAAATCAACTTTAACAACAAAATAAGGATCTCAAACCCGAAATGAAAATCTTAGTCGAAAACACCTTTGAATAGCCAAAAATAAAATGAACAGTTTGTAGATTGAACCCTCACATAGAATCAATGTCTCTCTTAACAACACAAGTTTGAAATGGTATTCAATATACAAGACTCAACAGGGGCAGATGACCAAATTACAACCAATATAGTTAAGGTACTTGGGTTTAGATACTGGTGCTACGGTTCCAATTAAAAAATGAGTGTAATGACAAAAAATATAAAGTCATTCACTACAAATATTTCAAGATCAGTGTTCCCAAAAATTGAGAAAATTAACACCTCATTGTAACCCAAAACCTAGATCTGAATCAAATGAACAATCGAGCAAGAACAATATCCCAATATTCACCTTAAACACCTAACAAGGTAGTTTCAACAAGTCAAGCAATAAAAATTAATAAAGTCGACGAGAAACTAATGAAACAAGACCACATCAAGCAGATTTATGTGTAACCAAATATATTTATTCAATAACCCAATATATGAGTTGTTTTAAAACAGGGCAATCATATGTTTAATCAAAGATTCAACCATTCGCTTACGCTCTAGGTTTGAAAAATATATTCAGATCAATGACGTTGATAACATAAATGATAGATTCACACCATTAAAAAAACACAACAACATTCACACTAATGGATAAACTCAACACACAACAATATATATATTCAAATATGCACACCACACGTAAATATACATGTAATAAACAAAAGGGTTGTGGAGTTGGGCTAGTGGTCCCAACCAAACCAGCTCACACACCCTAGCTAAGAGTTTAAATTATAGAAAATAAATATCAATCATGCATATAACTCATAGAGAAGTCAAAGATGGAATAGATTCCAAATATATTTATAAACCAATTATTACATCACATATATGTCCAGCTGAGGAGCGGAACTTTTAGCAGCATCTCCCTAGCTTCGCTAACTTGGCCCCAGGTCGAAATAATCAGTTTATACATATTTTTCATATAAAGAAACACTATTGGCCTAGCTCACAATAGTAACTAATATATCTAGGATCTCAAATTACGCAAAAAAAAACCCTAAAAACCGTACACTTAGAAATTGGAGGGTTGAATCTGGTTGTGAGGATCATTTTTGTTGGAGACCGAACCTACTTCCACAAAATATTGTTGTAACAATGGGAGGGAAACAAACAAACTCTCCAAACATCACATAGAAAAGTTTAACTTCCAGCTCATCCACTTGAAGAGTTTACCACAAACCTAAGTGTAGGCAACCTTTCAGTATGGGCACTGAACAAGATTGAGCTAGTGGTTTGTATAGAACCCAAATGTTTAGAAAAACAAATATATTGAACTATACTGGCTTCAAAATATAAATTTACCTACCAGATTCTTAAGATATAATTTTTGTAACACATGTCCTCAAAACCATGTCAAAATGTGAGGTAAAAACTATAGTTTTTAGGCCAAAATTAGGTGAAACAGGGGTGGGTAAGGGAAAAAAATAGAACATTTCCGACAACCAACATTCCCCCAACTCGATATTCTTATGTGTCCTCACACAAAATTATCAACCCTATGAAAAAAAAAATTGAATCCCCTTCATCACTTCTTAAATTTGATATTAATCTCCATGTCTGACCTCGGTGTTTCTTTCAGATTCTTCCTCGGTATCTTTCTTTTACCCTTCCATGTATCCAAATCATCCTCTATTTTCTTATTATTCTCCTTTAAATCTGTTATCTCAGTGTTTATGCTTGCCACAATATTTTTCAGGGTCGAATTTTGAGTTTGAGTATACCTGTTTAGAACCTAAATTTATTTTATTTCATTATGTAAAGCAACAATCTTCTTCACATCCTTCCTCTGTCTAAGCAAGATTTTAAGAGGAAAAAAATAATCTTTCTCCTCAGTCGGAACATACTCACGGTCGTGTCCTAACTCAGTAATAAATACTATTGCATCTCTCTCAATCTCGTTCTCCGACTATATTTCCTTGTTACTGGCTTTCCTTTTCTTGCTTTTCTTTCTACTACTCACTTGTGTCTTGGTGTAGGAATCAAACTACAAATTTTAACCCACTTGATATTTACCACCCTAGACTAAAACCCAAGGGCTCTGTTTTGATACCTCCTCTGTCTCATGCATGAATTTACCATTATGTGCTAACTCTAATAACTAAGGATTCTCGACTGCAGAGAGTCTCAACTGGAGGGTTCTCAACTGGAGGAATCTCCACTGGGGGATTCTCATTTCTCACGAGCGGGGAAAAAATCCTAGCTTGTGCCATTTTGTGTGCTTTCCTTCCCATACCAGCCATATATTCAGATGTTGGTGGCAGCTCAGGCCCCTCCTTATTTCTAGGTTTTTCCAAGGGTTCTTTCTACCCCCTCTTAGCTGCATGCTTTCGAACATGCGCTGCAAACTCTCCAATCGGCTACTTCGACACTTTAATACGTTTTTTGAGACTTCTAATCTTAAATTGTGTCAAAAATTTATCCCAATCACACGCACGACAACGTAATTCTTCAAAAACCAAGATTTTTCTAAAGCCCACATGGTATAATTTTCCTTCTTTGTTATCAACATAGCTCCCTTTGATCCCACATGACATCTTTACTAAAATTTTAGGAATAAAGTAAGGAAAATTCAAGGTCTGGCCTGATTCAAAATGGAGCAGCAACCGAATGTGGTAAAGGAGCACAGTCAGAAAATGAGCTTCATAGATCACAAACTTTTGTAGGATGAGCAATAGAGTTTTCCACTTTTCCATCAGATACTTCAAATGAATCCCATGTGTCCATTGTACCTTGAGGTCTGTGTCGACCATGACCTTATGCCATGCTTCCACATCAAACTCTTCTTTCTTGAACCAATTCTCCCCTTCGCGGGGAAGACCCGTGTCTTCAGCCACAAATTGTTCAAAAACGCTAAACATTAACGACCCTACTGTCACCATTTTACCATAAAAATTCTTAGTAAATTGGCATGCAATTTTCAAATCAAGGTCATCAAATTTATTCAGGAATGTTAACCACCTTGAAACCTTCAACATTTAGCAACTGACTTTATACTCAGGAAAAACTTGAACTTCACCAATCGACCTCGGTTAAAATCTTACTAGCGCGATCTAATTTCCTACATTCTTCTGTTTGTAAATTGTGTTGCACTTCTCTTTCCCTGACCTTGTACTTTGATCCCCTCCTTACTAATACTCTCATCGACCTCTGCAAGCCTACACCACAATTGTATGCAAAATCTCGTCCGCTAAATTCTACACATAGACCTGTTATCAACTGTCTCCTTTTTGTATTTGTAGAATTACACCACACCTAGCATCTCCACTAATTAACAATCAAAAGGATAAGTGTGTGGGTGTCAATTGATGATGAAGTGGGAATCATTAAATATAGTTTTAGGATAGATATAATTATGAATCCGATCAACATAACAGTGGAGCTAATGACATGACCAATAAAAGGGAATGATATCACTAACGCAAGGATAAGAGGCGGTGAATGAGGAGGAATCTATGGTTCCCATGATTGTTGTGTATGGAAGTGGAAATAGGGATACCCAAATATGAGCTTCCCTCATAATGATTATGGTATATCAGACAATGATTACATACGTTTAAAAAATATGAGGTCTAAATTAGGTTAAAAATATGTCAGATTTAGTTTACAATTTAATGTGCCATCAAATATTGCGATTAAAGATAAACCACTATAAATACCCAAATATTAAATAACTCATACCACATGAAAAATTATCACAAATAATCATAGTATTAGTAGAGAATATATTTTCTCACGCACTGCATAGTATGCCCACACTGCTTGAAAAATCCAAAAATGATGATACTAAATCCAATTAGACCAATCAAATTTGTTATCATCAAGCTGGACCCATTCAATTTAACTATAGTAAGAACTAATTACCTCCAATTGCTGCCAAGATGATGTTGCATATATATGTAGAGTGCGAAAAAAACACAGAACCTTTTAATTTATCAATCAAGGGGAAACAAAGAAGAGGGAATAGGAAAAAAATTCAGAATGGGAGGGTTTCAACTTTATGGAATAGAAGGAAGGGCACAAGTAGAAAAAACATTCCCAAAAGGCGGAAAAGTAGAATAGGGACAAGGAGAATAAAGAATGGTAGGTGTGTAAATAAGGACTATAGAGGATAAGGTAGAAACGGGGACATGGGTTGATTTCTCAGGGAATAATGGGGAATAATGAAGTGGGAAACATAGTCAAGCAAAGTTCCCATCATTAAAAATTACCATTTCTCTGCTTGTTTTGATATTGTGGCTTTCGAAAAGTAAATTAAATTCAACGGGAACTATTCATGTTGAATGTATATAGATTTGAAAAGTTGTTTGCTCTGGACTTTGATAAGGGAAATATCCTTCTAGTTGACCTATGCTGCCACCATAAACACCTGCAGAGACCTGCTTATTCTCAAGGACAGAAAACACATGTATATCTATTCGGTCAGCTTTCCCAACAAGCTAGAAAAAAAGGGAACCAACTCGTGAGTGACCCGGTTTTCAAGCAACCTCCTACCCAACTGTGCCAAAAAGCCAGTTTTCACAGTCATGCATTATTACATTTTTTTCCTTTTTTTAAATATTTATTTATTTATATATTTTTCTAATTTTTTTCATTTTATTTCTTATTATTTTTATTTTTATTTTAGGAAAAATAGAAACTTCAAGAGATACTCACAATAGGTTGCAGATTCGATTTTCCTACCATATTGAAATCTTATTGTTGTTCAACCTTCTTGATGAACTCTTCCTTGGTAATGGGTTTTTGATATATCCTAAGTCTATGCCCATTTACTAGGAAGACAGTCCCATGCTCATCGATTGTATTGATCTCTACAACTCCATTTTAAAAAACTTGGACCCCTTTATGAGGCCCCAACCAATGATTGTGAAACTTCTCTTTAAAATTCTTGAATTTTGAGTCAAAGAGAAGTACTCAATCCTTTAGCTAGAATTGTTTTCTCTTAATCAGTCTATCATGCCACTTATTGCGTTGTTGCTAAAGTAGAGTAGTATAATTAAAACATCTCTTCTCATTTCATCCAACTCATTCAATTTCATGAGACACTGCTCTTGTGCCTGAGAGATATCTAGACCCAGATGAACTGCAGTTTTGTAGGTCTTGATGTGAAACCCAATGGGTAGAAAAAAAAAATTCCATAAACTATTTCATATGGAGTGTGGCCGATACTATTCCTCCAAGTAGTCCTATATGCCCACAAAACCTTTGATAACTTCTTTTCCTAATCTTTTTCATCCATGCTAACTGTTTTAGTAAGGATTGTATCAATGACCTTTTTCGTGGATTTCACTTGATCGTTGGCCTGTGGGTGGTAAGGGGATGCCTTCCTATGAAGAATCTTATACTACTCCATTATTCCTTTCACAAGGTGGAAAGTGAATTATGCTCCATTGTCATAAACTATTTCCCTGGGCACCCCAAATCTCACAAAAAATCTTCAAATAGAAATTCAGTCATTGACTTTTTGGTAGCATATAAAATAAATTTTTCCTCTACCCATGTAGAAACAAAATCAATACAAACCATAATATACCTTTTATTTAGATATGGAGGATAAATAGGCGCTACAAAGACAATTTCTTATTTTACAAAGGGCTCAATCATCACCTGAGGACATAAAGGCATCTCATCTACCTAGACTGTTTGAGCAATTCGCTGATAATTGTCACATTGGCTGACATATCTTTTGGCATCCTTAAAAAAATTTGTCCAAAATTAGCCTTCTCCAAGCACTTTATAAGTTGTCCTTTTTTCATCAAAGTGGCCCCCACAAGACTCATCATGGGATGCTCTAAGAATATGAAACACATCTTCCTCTCTCACACACTTGCGGATAATAAAATCAGAACCCGTGTAAAAGAGTTCACTTTGGATCCATGAATATGAAGTGCTATTTTTTATAATATTTTTCTTCTCTCAATCATAAAGGTGAGGTGGTGTATTTCTTGTTACAAGGTAATTTTCTATGTCTACAAGCCATGTCGAGTTAGTTGACATGGAAAATAAATGTTCATCGGGAAATGAATCATCTACATGAATATTTTGACCAGGATTATCCAATCTAGATAAAAAATCAGCAACAACAATAGATTTCCCTGGCTTATAAATGATTTTAACATTAAATTCCTATAGTAATAATAACCACCTAGTAACCCTACCGCTAGTTAATGGTTTATTCATCAAATATCTAATTGCAGAATTATCAATATGTACAAAAACTTCATATCTAGTAATATAGTGTATAAATTTATTTATGGAAAAAATTAAAGCTAATTTTTTTTTATTTGTTATCATATTATTCAATTTAGCAAGAGACAAATTCTTACTGGAAAAATACATGGCATAAGATGCATGATTTTCTTCGTGAACCAAAGTTGCACCAACAATAGTCTTTGAGGCATCAGAGGAGATGTGAAATGGAAGGGACCAATTAGGCCCCCTTAATACTTTTGCCTTTACTAATCTCTCCTTCAAGTCCTTAATGGCTCTTTGGAAAGCTTTGGTCCAAGAGAAATCTCTATACTTAGCAAACAACCAAAAAATAAGGGAGGCTATCCTAGAAAAATTCTCAATGAATCTTTGGTAGTAACCTGCATGACCCATGAACCCTCTCACTTCCCTTTGTGTTTTTGGTACAAGAAGGTGTATGCTAACATCTATTTTAGTTGGATCTACCTGGATACACTTATCAAAAATAAGATGGCCAAGGACTACCCTTTCTTTGCACACCAATCTACATTTTTTGTCACTCAAAGTAAGGCAGGCCTCTTGGCATCTAACTAGAAATTTCTACTAAAATTTGGAGAGCTTCCTCAAAAGAATTACCAAATACTGAAAAATCATCCATATAAACCTCTACACAATTGAGGTTGTCAAAAATAGCCAAGACTTCCCTTTGAAAAGTAGCAGGATCATTACAGAGTCCAAAGGGGAGCATTCGGTAAGCGAATTTTCCCCAGGGACAAGTAAAGGTAGCCTTGGATTGATCCTTGGGTGTGATTTGTATCTGGTTGTAACCACTGAATCCATCAAAAAATTATACGTACTTTTAAACATAAGGGTATCTAGTACCTGATCAATGAAGGGAAGGGGAAAGTAATCCTTGAGAGTGGATTTATTTAATTCTCGATAATCATTGAAAATTCTCCATCTCCCATATTTTTTTCGGACTACTACCAATGGAGAGACCCACTGGCTATATGATATAGGATATATGAAGTCTGCATCCAATAGTTTATGAAGTTCTTCTTTAATAACATCTCAGAGTGCAGTGTTCATTCTCCTTTGGGGTTTTCGAACAAATCAGGCACCCTCCAGAATATAAATATGATGGGTATGAGTTTCATGAGGGATTCCTTTCATGTCCTCATAAATCCATGTAAAGGCATCAAGATGGTCTTGAAGAAATATCACAAGTTTCTCTTGCTGGGATGGGTCTAGGTCTATGCTAATATATAAGGATTTTCCTGGACTTACCTAAAAAATAGTAGTGTCTGACTCGTGAAAATCTGTGGTGGATACCAAACTTTGTATTGATGATGAGGATTGTGGATCACAATTTTCCAGGAAACTTGGGCTAAAAATTTGTTGAAGATGTCCAAATTCCTACATAGTATCCAGGTTATCAAGTAAATCCCAGATCACACTCTCCTCGGTATGCTCAGTGTACTGATGAATATGATCTATCATGGAAAAATATTGAGTCTCCTCATCACTACTATCATTACCCAACCAAAAGGTATCACGGAGATCCTATATATATTTGGTGGGTTGATATAGGGTGACATTCTTTCTAGCATCCCCATGGAAATATACATGTCACAGGAGCGACAACCTATATAGGCATCAACTGTAGAAATCCATGGTCATCCGAAAGTTAAAGGGTGTCCCCCAATAAGATTCTTGGTTGTAAAGAAATAAAATCTGAGGGGTACTCCCAAGAGTCAATTGAAACAATCACATCATCTAACACACCCTCCAAATTGATTTTAGATATATTGACTAGTTCAAGCATGATGGGGGTAGGATGAATGTGAATAAGACAAATATGCTCCATATTTTTCCAAGTCATAAAATTAATAGTTTCTCCAATGTCTATCAACAAAATGGGAATGAGGATGTCACCTATCTGAACAAAGACAACTAGGTTTCCAAGATCAGTATATTTCTCGACTTTAGCACACCCCGTCATCAACTCAAATTCTCTTCCAACAAAATGGATAATGCAGGGTTCAAATATCTTCCTTTCTGGATTTTGAAGACAAAGTTACTATATGATTTTAGTACATATAGTAATCTATTTTATAGCCTACAATAGAGGAACCTTTATACAAATGTTTCTCAACTTGGAAGCCAAGTCAAACTCAGGGGTGGGGTCAAATTTCTCCAAAACCAACCTTTCCAGAAAGGGAGGTTGGTTTGAAGAAGAGGGTAAGGGTCTGAGTGTGTGGGAACATGATGTGAAGCAACATCATTGTTTAAAATATTAGGATTTTACTCCTCTTTTTTTCCTCAATGATTACTACAGGTTGTTTTTGTTTTGTTTTTTTCTAGGTGTAACACCTTTTCCAATCTCAACTCGAGGTCATTGATCCCAACTAGCATGGTATGATAAGTGGGGGAATGGAGTGGTCCAATAGAATGAGTCATTTGTACCACTTTATTATTTGGGTTGGGCACAAGTTGTGCTAACAACTGAGGTGGTGGAAATGGAAAACGTGGTGGTATGGGTTGTTTCTGCTAAGGCAGAGAAATCGATAGTGTAGGTTGTGCCATATGATAAGGTAAATATTGTGTAGGATATGGTTGGTTGAGCATGGGATAAGAAAAGGAGGGGAGATTTTCCAAACTGTGGATGATACCCATGTTGCCAAGGTTGAGGATAATTCATATTTTGAAAAGAATATTGTGTTGAATTATGAAAATTAGGAAAACATGGTGCGGGTTTAGTAATAATACGTGTACTTACCTGTGGCCATGATTTTCGAGCTCCCATAGCATGCAATGGATCAGATATTGAATTATCCTCCTCGAATGCTAATTTTAACATAGGTATAGGTAGGATGAGATTACTTGCACATATCACACAGTTATTAACAACCTTGACATATGTAGGACATTTAGGTAAAATATGCTTCTTTCTACATTTTGGACAATAACTGGACAATGACTCTTATTCTTATGCTATTTTTTGCTAAAATTTTAAAGAATCTATTTGCTTACTAACAATATTCATAATTTCAGTTTTCATATTATCCATTTTATTTTCCAAGCCAATAATCATAGCATCTATGGATCCAAAGCTGATGTTTCTACAATTTCTTCTAATTCCCTTACCAGATCTGGACTGATTCCGTGAAAATTTCTTGCACAAGTCACAAATTTGGTCAAAATAGAGTTGAGAAATGTCTCCTTGTCTTAAAAACTTCGATTTATTTATGGAGTCATCCAAAATTCCTCATAGAAACAAGGTTCTAATAATGCTCGTATCAAATTTATGCTTAGAACTGTGAAGGATATACAAAAATATTTCAAGGTAGTCCTCCAAATTTTCATCATCATTTTGTGTGATAGTAAAGATTTTGTCCTGAATTTCTCATGTCTTACAATATTCTTGATATTTTTTTAGAAAATTCCTCTTCATTTCATCCCAAGAAGTGATAGTGTTTCCTCCCAACCCCATAAACCAACTTAGAGCTGAGTCTTTAAGAGTTGCAGGGAAAATTTTTAAATTCTAGGCATCTAATGACTAATCATAGATCCTGCAAAGTATTTCAAACTAAAAAAGAAAAGAATCAAGATCCTCATGTACCTTACCATGGAAATTTGGAAGAACTAAAGGTGAAATATTTTTAATTTGAACATTTGCATTAGGGTCCATAATTGGAAATCCAAAAGTGTATTTTTCTTCTAGTGGTTGATTTTCACCAACCCCTTCACCATTAGCATCCTAATGATCTTCCATATTCTTTCCTCCAAATAGATCGCCCTAGATGGACTGTGAAGGTTGACTTTGTTTCTAATTTTATTTTTCAGTCTCAACAATCTCCTTCGTCCCTACCAATGGTTTTGATACCCCTGAGATGCTATCTCCAGAATACAGGTGTAGACTACCAACCTAGTTGGTTTGTGTCTATTTGGAGTTTCTTCCTGCAACAAAAGATCCACTGCGAGAAAATATTTATGATTTATCAACGTTTCCTCTACCCTTCTTGGGATTCAAACCCATACCCCTCCAAGTCATTCATTTTAAAAAGGAAATCAAATAAGAAAAATCAAAGATTGTAAAAAAACTTGCTGGAAACAAACTAATTCAATCCAACTCTAGTGTTGTAGCTAAAAAAAAAACACACTGATAGTGTTATCCTCCACAGTGTCCCAATGTTGAGGAAGGAGATTGAAGGAGGTAACCTCAAACCAACTTTGGATTTGGTAGATATCCCTACCAAATCATAGTGGGCTCTCTCTATAGTATCACAACCTATGAATCAAATGGAGAGGAAAATAGATCTTAGGCTAGATATTCAGCTCACTAGGGTTTGATTTTTAGGGTTTGCTAGATCAGGCTCAAAGGTCTAGGGAACTAGGTCAGGGTTTCAAATGATCAGTTGCAGGGATAAGATGGGGCAAGGTAGGTATGATTAGTGACATATTTGAGTTGTCATTGTGGTATAGGGTTAAATTAGAGAGGGATCAGAATGAGCATAAGACTATGAATTCATTTATTAGAAGAAATGAGACATAAACATGAAGTTCTCATCAAAACAAAGCATAAAACTATGAATTCATCTTAAAAACTCATGAGATAATCACATGAAAACATGCTAATGATAGTAAGGAGAAATAAATATTCAAATTGATGATAAAAAAAAAAAAGAAAAAAAATTGTCACTAAAACATACCACATAAATCCCAAGATAATAACTGCAACTGCCTGTTATATTACTGCAAAATATGGTGTACACTGGCTCCAAAGCCTTTGACTAATTTATATCCAACAAATCCTAAAAATCAAACCCTAGTGAGATGAATATCTAGCCTAAGATCTATTTTCCTCACCAGTCACTTCATAGGTTGTGAGATTACAAAGAGATCCCTATCTGATTTGGTAGGGCTAGCTACCAAATCCAAAGTTGGTTTGAGGTTACCTCCTTCGATCTCCTTCCTCATCCTTGGGACACTATGGAGGATAAAAAAATTTGCATCATTTTCGGGGAACGAAAAGTTTCATATTCCCTGGGAAAGATCATCAAAGTTTAGATCTGATTTTCTGGTGGTGGAAAATGGTAAGACACATAGGAAGGCTGAAATCATTCACCTAACGACTCCAACTTGATCCAAAGACTCCAATAGAAGCAAGATCCAAAAATAAAGGTTTGATTTGTGATTCTACTGGCAGAAGAATTAGTAGCCTAAGGGATGCCTTAGTTTGTCTATTGTTCTCAAGATGGATTCAATTGCTATAAGGTATGCTCCTATGAATCGTGCTCACATTCTTAGTTTTCCAAATCGATTACCTTACATATATTGGAAAAATTGTCTTCCCAAATTCATAGATGGAAACAAATATGAGGTTATTCTACATCTAATAAAATTTCATTGGCATATACATAACTTGGGGATTAGGTTTCATGAGGATTGTTTTATGAAAATGTTTATGGCTACCCTAGAAGGGAAAGAAAGATCATGGTATGAAGGGTTGAAGCCAGGTAGCTTATTCTCTCTCAAATATTTTCACATAATATTCTTTGAGTTTTATGGAAAATCTCGTTATTCAACCTTGTTTTTCGAATATTGTTGAGAATCCTGTGAATATTTTATTCAATACAATTAAGAGGCTTTTGGTGATGAAGTGTGTCTAGATGATGAGATCATAGAGGCCCTTTATGAATTTTCTTCCCAACAGAAAATAACAAAGATTAGCTGTATTGATACAAAATATCATTCACAACACACATCAACTCCTTCTTTCTTTAAGATGAAATAGATCTGCATCCTAACATTCACGAAGAAATTGGTCCAAGTCATAATTCTGAAATTTCATGTACATAAAACTTAAGCACTAAACCATCTTATGGCGATGATCATCTACTTTTGCAAGGAAATAATGAACAAGAAGTTGTTTTCATTGATTCTTGTGACAGTCAAATTGATCTTATTCTTGTTGAAGCACATGAGGAATCGAATACACTTGAAGTGGTTGTTGCATTTAAATTTTTCCATAAGCATCCAAAACCCTGTCTTTTGGATGAGAGGTATGAAGATAGTCAATCACTTGTATTTTCAAATTGTTCTTTCTCTGGGTTTTTATTTCAAGATCAGGTTTGTGAAGACCAAGATGAGGTTTCTGATGAAATGTATGAACAAGGATCTGTAGATATTCACCACACATAATTCTCTCCAGCTCATCCATTTTTAGAAGCAATATTTCAAGGGCAGATTCATGCAAATCATAATTTTGAATTGCCATGTGTGGGAGTTTCAGATAATGTAATTTTGGAAGAGAATAATCATCAAAAATTACAAGAAGATTATGAAGAGGATAGCAGCAATAAAGAAGAGGCTTTTTTAGAGCCTCTTTCACATGATGATATTCCTCCATGATCAGAAAATGAAGATTATGTTGAAGAAGAGCAGCTTGTCCCGGATCCTATGGATGTGCACATTTTTACTAATGATAATATGGCTACCTCAAACGCATATTTTCAAGAACAAACTTCCCTTTATCTTGTTGCAAATGAAAAACTTGATAAACATATTTTCTTTTTTCATCCTGACAAAAAAATTGCATTGGAAAATGAAGGGTGTACTTGTATTTATACTGAGTTTCAAGACAGGGTAACATTTCAAATTATTAAGGATCCTTTTACTGATTTTCTACAGTCAATAGGGGAGATGAATTTTCTTGTATTTATGGATCATGAGCACATCTTTAGTGGACACTTGGATTTTCCTATCTCTTTTTTTTTTCTGCTTGCTCAAGGAAAGTGTGAGCATGATTAAAGTAAGTATCCATTTGCTAGATTGGTTACACTGGAGGGATCATTTCACATGATTGTGTGTGTGTGTGTGTGTGTATATATATATATATATATATATATATATATATATATATATATATCTTTAGTAGGTGAGTAGTTATCATTAGGATTTGAAGCCTGAGGTGAGGGCCCTAAGATCTCGATGGTTTGCTGCCGTAAGTAAATTCAGTCATTAGTTAGTTTTTGAGTCAAGTCAAGTTAGTTTCATTTTTTCTCGAGTTTAGTCAGTTAGTCATTTCAATGTTAATTTTCTTAGTTTGACTCAATTTCCCAATGGATGAGGCTACTTGTTCTACAGTGTTCTTGACACCTCCTAAAGGAGCTGCCATCCCCTATTGGAGCCAATGTTAGTGTCTATGAGTCACCGATGAACAAATGTACTCTTTCAATGTCATTTGATAGGGTCCTAGGTCAAATTGTTATAGTTTCAAATAAAATTTGATCATTGGTCAATGTCTAGGTATTATTACTTCTCCCTCCATTTTCAAGGTCATAAAATGTCGTCATGGTCATGCCATCACTCCTTGTGATAGGGCATCAAAAGAGTGTCTTGGTCATCATTTGTAGAAATTATAAAACATGCATGTATATCTTGGATTCACCCAATATAAAAATGTACTAAAGTTAAATACTGAATCGCTTCTACAAATATTTTGTGGAATTAAAAACACAATCACTAATCACATGAAGTAAAGAAGAATCAAATCACACACAACACAGATAATTTCTTGGGGAAAACTTGCTGCTCAAAGCCCCACTATATTCTATTGTATATTAAACGTGGATCATGAAACAATTACATACAAAACTCTTCTCACAAGAGCCCTCCAATACTCAGCTAATTGTCTCACACTGTCATACATAAAATTGACCAGTACTTAGCCAATTTCCTGCCTCCAGATAACCTACCTTGATTGCGCAATCCATGATGGATGAAATCCCTAAAAGATAGGAATTATGGCCTTCCTTGACTGCACAAGTATCATGGGCACTCCAATAGGTGTTTGGTTTCATGTGTGCAACACAATAATCCTACAACTAATAGTCAACATCCCTTTCACCTAGATCTCAACTGGGTCTCCATTGGATCTGACATGCATGTAGCTAATAATAGTAAATCCTCAATTGCATGTGAGATCACTGATTGTGAATTAATTAATATTTAATTCATTTGATCTCTCACTAGTGTATCTTCAGTTACAACTAGCACAAATGATTTTAACTTACTTAACTAAGTTAAACTGATTACAACCTGCATTAACTAATGCACCACTGCACTTCAAACTCTTACAACTAGAATTACTCTGCATGCCTCACCAACTACCTCTAACTCGAAATCCACTGGATAAATGAATTTATCACTCTCAATTAACTGTTACAATTTATTTTGAGATTTAGATTACACTTTATTGTCCATTCTAATTAAGGGATAAAAAAAAATAGACATGCACCAAAAATAGCACTGTGGGCCCCACCCTAGTGTAGGTGCTTAATGCACTAGGCGTGGATGCTAAAATTTTCTTGTTGAATCTCAACACTCCCTCTCAACAAGAAAGCGATTATCCTTCACCCCGATCCTGTCTCTATGGTATTTGAATTTTCTCCTGGTGAGCACCTTCGTCAGAATATCTGCATCTTGATCTTCCGTGGGAATGTACTGAAGCAACATTATTCTTATTTGCACACAATCTTTGAGATGATGGTACTGGATATCTATGTGCTTGGACCTATCATGAAACACATGATTAATCAAGAGTTTTATGCAACTCTGATTATCACAAGCAATCACTGTCGTATCCATTTGAGAACCAAACAAACAAACAAAGATCTTTCTTATCCAAATAGCCTCACATGCTGCTTGACTTGCTGCCATGTATTCTGCTTCCGTTGAACTGAGTGCCACAGATCGTTGCTTCCTGTTGTACCAATAAATTTTTGTCGATCCAATGCTAAATATCCCTCCTGATGTGCTCTTTATGTCTGATAAAATTCCTACCCAATTTGTATCCGTGAAGCCTTGAAGCTTCACTCCCTCTGTGTGTCTGTACCATAGACCATACTCTGATGTGACCCCCGGTATCTCAGGACATGCTTCCCTACCTTCCAAAACAGATTGGTAGGCTTAACCATAGCTTGACTCAATTGGTTATCTACGTATCAAATTTCTGGTCTCGTGTTGACTAAATACATTAGTGAACCCACTAAATGTATGTAGATAGTAGCATCCACTACCTCTCCAGAAGTAGCATCCTCTTTCATCCAATTTACTAGAAGAGGAGTATCCATGGGTTCGCAACTCTCCATGTTAAACTTACCCAGTATCTCCTTTGCATACTTTCCTTGAGACACAAAAATTTCACCATCCCGCTACCATATTTCCAATCTAAGGAGATAATGAAGGAGTCCCATGTCCTTCATTTCGAACTCTCTTGCAATATCCTCCTTGCATGAGTGTATCAGCTACTCATCACCAGTCAGAATTAAATCATCAACATAAATAAAAATGATCAATAGCCTACCCTCAAACACAATCTCGTACAGGTTTGCATCTGCTTAACTTTTGGTGAAGCCCAATTCGGTGAAATAACTATCTATCCAAGTGTACTAAGCACGGGGTGCTTGCTTCAACCCATACAATGCTATTTTGATTCGGCACACATGCGACTCACTGTTGAAGATTTCAAAACCTTCAGGCTTCTCTATGTACACCTCTTCCTCGATGATCCCATTGAGAAACACAGTTTTCACATCCATATGATGAATGTGTCAGCCCATCTGCGCTGAGAATGCAAGGATGGATATAATAGAAGAGTGTCTTGCAACAGGTGCAAAAGTCTCATCATAATCGATCCCCTCGTTCTGTGAGAATCCTCAAGCCACAAATCTTTCCTTGTATTTCTCCACACTCCCATCAGCATCTTTATTTACCTTGTAGATCCATCTCGATCCAACCATTGATTTTTCGACTGGTCTTGGGACTATCTCCCATGCATTGTTCTTGACAATCAAGTCATACTCCTCCACCATTGCAGCAACCCAAGTTGGTTGTTGCACTGCTTCTTGAAAGGAAGATGGTTCAGTCACAATACATTTTCTCATAAGAGCCATGTATCCAGTAAATCGGTCAGGAGACTGTCTTTGTCTGCACTGTGAAGTAGGGTCTCCTACATTCTCTGCATCATCAAGTCTCAATATATCAGCTTCTATGGTGCGCCTTCTGCCATTTATGATGGATGCCTCTGCATGAGTTTTTTTCTCCACTCCATGATCCTCCGCATGTGGTTGATCCACATCTTGAGGCTCATCCTTGGGAACCAACAGTTCCTCCTCTGCATGCAAGTCCAGCTCCTTCTCAAGGGACAACCGCATGGCTTTCTCCTCATCAAATTTTATATCCCGTCGCACAACAACCATTATTTTGTTTAGAAAATACACATGATAATTATGGGGAATTTTAGTGTACCCCACAAAAATTCAAACCTCAGTTGTTGGTTCCAGCTTCTTCCTGGCATCCTTGGTCACATACACATAAACAAATGAGGGAAAAATATTAAAGTGTGAAACATTAGGTTTCTTACCAGTGAAAGCCTCTTCAGGTGTACTCATGCCAATTATCCTATGAGGACAACGGTTCTGCACATATATCGTTGTGTTGCATGCTTCCTCCCACAAATGCATCGGTAGGCCTTGATCATGCAACATTGCTTGTGCTGCACCCACGATCGTTCTGTTATTTCTCTCCACGACCCCATTCTCTGTGGGTTATGAGGCGCTATGAGTTCTCTTCAAATTCCTTCTTTGCTGCAGAAGTTCTTGAATTCATTAGAGATGTATTTTCCACCATTATCGCTCCTAAGAGCCTTCACTTGCTTCCCTGACTCTTTCTCCAGCAGTGCCTTAAACTCAAGAAACTTAGAGAATGTCTGATCTTTCTTCTGCATGAAGAAGATCCAGTACTTAGGAGAAAATTCATCAACAAATATTACATAGTACTTATGTTTTGATGTCGAAGCAACATAGAATGGTCCACACACGTCTGTATGAACTCTCTCAAGGATCCCCGAAGCTCGGTTCTCCTTCTCATGAAAGGTGGCCTTTACATAATTCCCCATGGTATACCCCTTGCATGTATCTAACTGAGCAATTGTTCCCATTGGAAGTATAGTAGAAATCTACTGCATGAATTTCAAGGCTCCATGGTGAAGATGGCCCAATATCCTATGCCATAATTTTCCCTCATCCCGTCTCACCACTTTTTCCGCCTTGCCCATCATTGTTGCGCAGCCATCTACCTCCATATTGTAGAGATTCTTCACTCGAATCCCTATCCTCTTGGCTTTTCCTATTGTTTTATGTCACAAGAAATTTTTTCCTTCACTAAAAAAAACATCATAGCCTCTATCCTCCAACATTGCAACTGAGACTAAATTTTTCTTCAAATCTGGTACATGCATTACATCTTTTAATTGAAATGTTTTACCTAAATGTCTCTGAAATGTAATAGTACCAATCCCAGTAGCACAGTGTCGTCCATTATCCCCCATTTTGATATGCATCTGGAGATCCTTCTCCTCCAAGTCACTAAAAAGTTCGTTGTCTCCCATCATGTGAAAGGAAGCACCACAATCCAAATACCACACAGATCCCAATGCACTTGACACCATTCATGTGATTAATGATAAGTCAAGCTCAAATTGTGAGGAAAGGGCCTCACTAGCTTCATATCCATCAGCCTTCTTGTTCTTCTTCTTTTGTGTATATTTAGTAGCAAAATACCCATGTTCATGATAGTGAAAACACTTCACCTTGGACATGTCTTGCTTCTTTCCATTCTTGGACTCGGATTTGGAATGGAATTTCTTCCCCTTCCCCTTCTTCGCCTTGGCAGCCAAAGCACAATATTCTTCATCCTCATTCTTAAATGAAGATCCATCTCTGGTGTTTCGTTTGAACTCCTCCTGCACCAAATCCGACCACAGTCGTTCCCAATCTGGCAATTTTTCCCATCCATTGACATAGTCTTCATAACGATGCCAACTCTTAGGAAGTCCTAATAGAGCCAAGCTCACTAAATCATCATCAACGACCTTTATTCCAACGCTCCCCAGTTCATCTTGAGATTGGACAAACTTTGTTAGATATTTTGGAATGGTGTCGCCCTTTTCCATATTGATCTTCCTGAGTTTAGCTTTGAGCACCAATTTCCTATGGTCGTTGCTGCTCTGGAATAGATCCATCAAAGCCTTCCATATTTCATATGGTGTAGCTTTCCCATGGAGGCTTGAGACAATGTGGTCTCGTACTCCCTCCAATAGGACCCTCCTCGCCTTTGCCACTTTCTTTTTCCATGCATCAAGATTTGCAGCATCTATCACAATGGGTTTAGGAATGTCATTGTCGATGAATTCCTTCAAGCCATTGTCTTCAAGTAATGCCTTCATCATGTCCTTCCAAGAAACATAGTTTGAGATTCCCTTAAGTGCATACTCCAACCTCAAGCCATTGAAATCCATTTCGATCTTGAATCAGCTGTAGCACCAAGAAATTCTTTTTGCAAATTCGAATTCTATCCACTCACAAACTCAGCTTCTACTTCACTTCTGCAATTTCCCGTCCTCTGATACCATGTAGAAATTATACAACATGCATGTATATCTTGGATTCACCTGATCTAAAAATTTACTAAAGTTAAATATTGAATTGCTTCTACAAATCTTTTGCAGAATTAAAAACACAATCGCTAATCACATGAAGTAAAGAAGAATCAAATCACACACAACACAGATAATTTCCCGAGGAAAGCTTGCTGATCAAAACCCCACTATATTCTATTGTATATTTAGCATGGATCATGAAACAATTACATAAAAAATTCTTCTCAGAAGAGCCCTCCAGTACTTAGTTAATTGTCTCACACTATCATACATAAAACTAACCAATACTTAGCCAATTTCCTGCCTCTAGATAGCTTGCCTTTCTTGCGCAATCCCTGATGGATGAAATCCCTAAAAGATAGGAATTATGGCCTTCCATGACTACGCGAGTATCAATGGCACTCCAATTGGTGTTTGGTTTCATGTGTGCAACCCAGTAGTCCTAAAACTGGTAGTCAACTTCCCTTTCACCTAGATCTCAACTGGGTCTACACTAGATTTGACATGCATGCAACTAATAATAGTAAATCCTTAGTTGCATGTGAGATCACTGATTGTGAATTAATTAATATTTAATTCACTGGAACTCTCACTAGTGTACCTTCAGTTACAACTAGCACAACTGAATTTAACTCACTTAACCGAGTTAAACTGATTACAACCTACATTAGCTAATGCAACACTGCACTTTGAACTCTATTACAACTAGAATTACTCTACATGCCTTACCAACTACCTCTAACTCGAAATCCACTAGCTAACTGATTTTATCACTCTCAGTTAATTGTTACAAGTTATTTTAAGATTTAGATTACAGTTTATTGTCCATTCTAATTAAGGGATAACTAAAAATATACATGCACCAAAAATAGCATTGTGGGCCCCACCCTAGTGTAGGTGTTTAATGCACTAGGCGTGGGTGATGAAATTTTCTTGTTGAATCTCAACATCATTTTGGTCATAAAATTATAATCATGCATACTACAAAGGTTCAAAGTTCCAAATCATAGTTTCACATATTCATTTGGTGTCATCATTAGATCAGGTCATCATAAGTCATGTAGGGAGTCATGCCATCACCTTAGTCACCATCATGGGAGTTAGTAATAAGGGAAAAAGTGTTCAAAAAATATTTCAAAGGGACATTCTACTCCTTATGAATATGTAACCTTGCCTAATAAAGTGATAAAGCTGCAGTACACTATCTTATCATTTCATTTTTCAAAAAAGACCTGTGATGTCAGTCAATGAACAAAGAAAAAATAGACTTTTGAGCTATAAGAAGACAATCCAAGCATTTAGTTCTTCATTTCATCTTCATTGATCACCTCTCAATTATCAAGCTTCATATTAGCCACCAGGGCATCGAATTTCTTCATTAAAACCCTTGCCTACCTAGCTCACTGTGCTTCGGGTGCCTTTGTTGTATTTTTGGAAAAGGAGGAAAATCTAAGCATCCAAAGGGCTTCATTTAGTATTCAGCAGGTTCTTGGGACTCCAAATGAAGTAATTTATGCCCTTCATCAACTATCATGTAGTGATTTTTTTTCAAAAAAATGATGAAATCCCTCTCCTAGGGTTTTTCGTTGTGCTTTTAGCTTTCATTGGTTTTTTTATTTATCTCAAAATAATTTCCCTACCTTTCCTGCCCTACTACCCTTGTACACACTTGATAAACCTCCCCCAACCATTTCTCATTAAAAAGCTTCATTCCATCTTCCAAGAGCACTTATCCACCATTGTGCTTCATCTTATCCATCAGAGCCTACATTTTTCCATCATCAAGCCCTTGCCAACCAACACACTGCATTTTTTTCCCAGCATGATATTCTTATGGCCAACACACTATGTTTTTTAGTTTAGAGCTTAGAGGAAGCCACAACATGGTTCATTCAACAATCCACAGGTTCCATAGACTCTCAACAAGTAAGTATATCCTCCCATCAATCCTAGGAAAAAAAACCACAGAAATTTACCTCTAATACTAAAAGAAAATACTCAAAAAGTTACTAGAATCTCCCCTAGACACCTCCCCAACAACGAAGCCAAAATGTTGGATTGAAATATTAATCCTATATTTATCTAAACATTCAATTGTCAATATTGGTTAGTAAAATTAGAGGCATAACACGATTATTGCCAGAGATACTTTGATTGTCCTATTTACCCTATTGTTTCAAATCATAATGCAAACAAATTTTCACACCCTGAAATCTTAGAACAAGGTCTTCTCTTGAAGTTTCACTCCTTAATCACGCTATTCTAAGAGGATGTCAAATTATTTTAAAAAAATAAAAATAAACTACCTTTAAATTCCACCCACACCAAGAAAATGAAGATAAATAAGATTCACCCTTGCATATATTTCTTATCCAACTTTGTGATCTAATTCATCCAATGCATTGATAAAAAAAATTCCACAAATTAATCACACTCATTCAAAGAAATTCTCAAACTTTTCTTAATTAAGTACCTATAGATGCCAGTGTACTCAAAATCCCAATCAGAAATAAATCAATGATATTGTTTGCAATCCAAAAATCAACCAATCATGTTGTTGGTAAAAGCTCACAAAATAATTAATACTCACAACAATGTTCTAAAAAATAATTACTAACTCAAAATATTGAATGTATATTCCTCATCTAAGTAAACACAACATTTTCTTATTCCATGAGAAAATTCTCTAAAATATCGTGTTTCACATAGGTCTCTGTATTCAGTTTCTTTCCTGTACTATAAAATAACCCAGATCAACTTCAAAACAGAATAAGGACCTTGAACCCAAAAATGAAAATACCAAGTGAAAACACCTTTGAATAGCCAAAAATGAAATGAATAGGCTGCATATTGAACCCTCACATGGAATCAATGTCTTTCTGAACAACACAAGTGTGGAATGGTATTCAATCGACAAGGATCAACAAGGGTGCATGATCAAATTACAACCAATAGAGTAAAGGTACTTGGGTTTAGAGATTGGTGTCACAGATTCAATTAAAAAACGAGTGTAATGATGAAAAATATAAAATCCTTCACCACAAAAATTCTAGGCTCAGTGTCGCCAAAAATTGAGAAAACTAACACCACACTGTCACCCAAAACCCAGATCTAAATCAAATGAACAATCAGGAAAGAATAGTATCCCAATATTCACCTTAAACACCTAACAATGCAGATTCAATAGGCCAAGCAATAAACAATAAACAAATGAATGAGAAATTAATGAAACAAGACAATATCAAGCAGATTTATGTGTAAATAAAGATCTCAATTCAATAACCCAATATATAAGTTCTTTTAAAATAGGGAAATCATAAGTGTCATAAATGAGTCAACCATTCGCTTACGCTCTAGGTTTGACAAAAATATTCAGAGAAATGTTGAGAGCATAAATGATAGATTCACACCATTAAAAAAATGCAACAACATTCACACCAATAGATAAACTCATCACACAGTAATATATATATTCAAATATGCACACCACATATAAATCTACATGTAATAAAAAAAAGGGTTGTAGAGTTGGGCTAGTGGGCCCAACCATACTAGCTCACACACCATAATTAATAGTTTAACTTACAGAAAATATAGATAAACCGTGCATATAACTCACAGAGAAGTAAGACCTGACATAGAGGCTAAATATATTCATAAAGTAGTTGTTACATCACACATGTGTCTAGCTGAAGAGTGAAACTTTCAACAACATCTTCCTAACTTCGCTAACTTGGCCCCATACTGAAATAATCAATTTATACATATTTCTCATATAAAGAAATGGTATTGGCCTAGCTTACAATAGTAATAGTTAGATCTAGGATCTCAACTTCTACAAAATAAACCCTAATAACCCTGGACTTAGACATTGGAGGGTTGAATCTAGTTGTGAGGATCATTGTTGTTGGAGACCAACCCTGCTTCCACAAACTACTATTGCATCAATGAGAGGAAGAAAAATGAACTCTCCAAACATCGCATACAAAATTCTAACTACTAGCTCATCCCCTTGAAGAGTTGACCACGAACCTTAGTGCAAGCAGCTTTTTGGGTACGTGCATTACACAAACTTGAGTTAGTGGTTTGTATAGAGTAAAATACATAAATTGAACTATACTAGCTTCAAAATATAAATTTACCTACCAAATTCTTAAGATATAATGTTTGTAACACATGTCCTCAAAACCATATCAAAATGTAAGGTAAAAACTAAATTTTTTAGGCGAAAATTAGGCAAAACAAGGGTGGGTAAGGGAAAAAATATAACATTTATGGCACCCAACATGTCTGATGCTTTTCTCACCTCAACTTTTTCATCAAGCATGTGAATGGAGTTCCCTTGCTAGTAAATGTGAACCAAATACAACAGTTTTCTCCACAAATATGGGAGGTAAAGAGAATCATGTAGAATAAAGTTAGGGAGACCAAGCAGTTTGAGCCTAATGGTGCTATGTCTGGATGGATTGAGTTTTGAATTGTCTACAAAGTAGACTACTCTATCTACATTGTCACTGAAATCATAAATCCATCAGAAAGGTCATGTGACGGGTTTCTCTTCAATCAAGCAACCATGCATCTTTCCATGAAGAAAGTGAAGCATTAAACAAGTCTTTAGTTACTCCAATATTACAATGTGCCACAATATAATGAGCAAATTTAGGTGCTTTACCTTTTCCCGGGTCTGGTGATTTTCCTTTCTCTTCATTTCTTTCTTGTCTGATTCTATCCCAATATATTTTTCATGTGGAAGCATCAGGTCCATTTATGTTTCATCGTATACAATAAAGATAAGGTCTTCCTCCTTGGTAATGTTCCCCACCACGTTGCCTCTGTTATTCTTCTTTCCACGTCCTCTTCTGCCACCTCTTCCTCTAGAATAATCTTGTGTATGATTCTTCTCTTTCTGTGCAAGAGACACAACTTCTTCAACAGATTGAGCAACTGTCTTATTCTTCCCAAAATCTTTCCCTCTTTTTGCAAACTTCTCCACAAGAGAGTTAAAGGAAATCTCCTTTAGTTTACTGCTAACTTGTAAGGATTCAAGATTATGAGAATAAGTGGGATATAGTGCCTTGGCGAACATTGTGAGAGGAAAATGCATTTTAATAGCAGTGGCGAGTCTACATCATGTATAATAGCTCTAATTTTAGAGTACTCTAGGGCAAGGAGATCATCATTTTTTAATTCTAAATTGAAGATTTTGATCATTAATTGGACTACTTCAAGCTTTGAGTGTGTCATATAAGTATTTTAGCTTCTTTAAAGCAATAAAATAATTTTTGAATGGTGCAATGTGATGAATCACCTCTTCATTTATTAATGTAGCAATCAAGGCACAAGACTTGCTGATCTTGTTCTCCCATATGGCAAGCACTTTCTCTGATGTGGGATTTTCAAGAGGATTGCCACTTTCTCCTTCACAAATGCCTTTTCAAATATCATTGAAAATTAGGGTATGCTTTATCTTTTTGGACATGTTAGCCTGTGACTGCACATTACATGGAACAACGTTCCCTATAAGGAAATCACAGGGAAAAGGCAGAGAAGCAGTTAGAGCGAAACAACGGCAAAGGACAGAGTCTTGAACGCATTCGGGTCGAATCTTGCACGCATGCAGATCAAGTCATGAAGGTGGGAAAAACCAGTGAAAGGGGCAAGAATTCCACGAACAACTGTGTTATATTAAACCTTATCGTTATATATATATATATATATATATAACAAAACCCAGTTAAACCTTTCGTGGGACCCCATATGCCTCATCGCATATCGTTGTCACAACACTTTGTTATAATAATCAAATGCCAAAACTTGTAAAATTTCCGATGTGATATGATGTGGGGCTCAATCCCCGCCCCTTTCCTTTTCGTTTCACATTTCCTTTGAAAAACATTAAACTTTACCTTTTCATTTTCCTTTCCCTTGCTTCGCTTCTCAATTCCCGATTGCAATCAAAAGGGTCTCTCATCGCATTTCACAAATTTTACATATTTGGCATGGAAAATAAACTCTAAATATTGCGATCACCGATTTTCGATTTCGATATCGCATCACTTTTGACGTACCATTGTGCACGCCCGCAAATCTATCCATTTTACTTTGCGATGCAGTAAGTCGGCCCCACCTCTACAGCTTCACCTTCATTTCATAAGCCATTGCAATACATCTACCATATAAACTTTAAAATAATTATTGCTCAAACCTTCGCCGATTCATAACACTCCGCTCATAGGCAGTGGGTCCTTCTCCTCGCACATCGCAAATCTTAAAACTTAACCCCACAACTTAAAACTAAAAGATAAATCTTGCGATATGTGCTTTGCGAGCACGGGTCCCACCACTTTTCCACATTATCAATAACCCCCCGTGGCCTGCCTTTCGCCCATTCTTCCACGCGTCGTCCTCCCATCATTTTGCACCCCCCTCCGACATTCGGTTCCCGAGTTTCAAATTCAGCAAATTTTTTTGGTAAGAGCACGCAATCACGGTCTATTCAGCCCCCTCCAAGAACTCCCCCACTAAATATTTCAACGTGCATGACATAAACAACCGTTCCGCAACGGGAAGGGAAATCATGAGAAGTAGAGAGTGGAGGATGCCGAACAACAGCTGGAATTACATGATGAAGACTAGACTGCTCACCGGTTCTTAGGCACCTCTCACCACTCCTCTGAAGATTCTGTAATTTGGCCTCCGTGGCCAACTGTTTTTCTTATTTTATTGTTAGATAATGATGTTTTTCTATTAAAATCCTGATTTTACCCATTCTGTTTTGATTTTTCTGTTGCACGAGTGATTGCTTGGAGCATGCTCTGATAGTTTGTTAGGATATTTTGGTTTCACCTGTGTGGTTTGATCATGACAGAATATTCAATCAAAAACCCTCAGGGAGAACTCTATATGTAGTGAGTTCTAAGATGAAACAAAGGTTCTGGAATTTTGGAAGAATTTTGCTGTAGTTATGTATAATTTTTCTCCCTGTGCTTCGAGATACATATTTGGGAGAGTTGTTTGAACTTTATACGAATACAGAGCTAATATTTGGATTCCAAATTGAACAATGAGCAGTATGTATTTGTTTTCTTTGTTATCGCTAATATTTTCCATATGTATAATCATCCTTCATGTTGTCCTGCCTTGATGTTTCATGTAATGTAGTTGTCGGTGATCTGCAATTTTGTTTATGAATTCATGTTTGTATAATGCTTAGGTGTTAACGCTCATGTATTAAGCTTTTTGTACTCCATTAATTCACGCTCCACGAACCTATGTTGTTTTCCATATTTCATTTCACATACGTTTCCTCTGAGTTCATAGGAGACATATTCTTAAATCTCTTAAGCCTGTCTCTCATGAGCTCTTTCTCCATTCTCTCTCAACACTTCTGCATATTTTAAGATTTTTGTTCATTATTTTATACTTGGCCCATTTAAAATCCATCAAGCCTCACGCCCTCTTGATCCCTCTCACAGTATAGGGAATTCACATGAATCGACTCCAGGGTATTCTCTATCCATGAACCACCAAAACCACAGTTCTCTTATTTCATATTTTTTCAGAGAAATTTTATACAATGGTTGACACTTAACCTCTGATTTTAAGATGTCTTGGGCACTGGTATTTTTGCAACTAAGGGTTGTCTCTAGGAGTTACAACATATTTTTGGCGTCGTTTCCGAGGAACGAATTAGAAAACCTTTCCCTGGGATACGAAATTATCTTCACCCTTCAATCAGGTGAGCACGAAGGGTTGAGAGTTGCATAGCCCTCACCTTGGCGACTCCACTATTATCAAAGTTCAAATCAAGTGTAATCCTGGCTTACACCAGACCTCATACCCGATCAGATACTTCTCAGCAGATTGTTGAAGATTGCAACAAGAAACAGTGGAGGAGGCATCCTGAAACATCATTCCTGATCCTAGTTGGAAAGTGATCACCTAAACTAGGTGGGGGCCACACAGGTGATTTTTGTCGCAAAGTCTATTTTTAGACTATGTCTATTTTTAGACATATGGATCATGTTCTATAAGTTACGGGATGTTATTTATGGATGGTTGATCAAGTTGGAAAAATAGATGGATTTCTATTTTTAGACATATTGGGCGGAATCTATTTTTAGATTGCCAGTCTAAAAATAGATATGTCGAATATTATTAGCTCTTAATAATATTTTGACTATAAACATTATCTTATTCTCTTGGAGCACTTCAGTTAAGTGCACAGATGTGGCACAGGAGCTGACAGAAGGAATTACGCTATTCCTGAGGGTTAGTGGAGCTATTGCATGGATACTTCAGTTAGAACTCATGTGACAGAGTTTGGTGGAGTTGATTGAGGAGTTAATGGAGTTGTGTTCAATTTAACTAATCTAAACATAGTTGAGCTATTTGTATCTGGTTTAACTGATTGATAAAATTAGTGAGAGTGGTGTGAATTAATTATTAATTAATTCACTAATTATAAACTCATAAATCAACTAAAGAATACATCAGTTAACTACAGTGCATGGACAGTTTCAGTGGAGACCAGTGCAGAGATAGGAGAAAGGGCAAGTATGAATATCAATTGTGACTATAAGTGATGCATGGTTTGCATCCAACACTCAGTAGAGATTCCTATAAAGACTGCGTGAGCAAGGCTGGGGTAATTCATTCTCATCAAGAGGCATTCTTTAGCAGGGATTGCGCAATAGAGGCTAGCTATCAAGTGGCAAAAGATTGGAGCATGTGTTTTGCTAGATCTAGCTTGATAGTGTGTAGCAATTGAGGGTGTGCATGAGAGCTTGTGAGGAGCTTTGTATGATGATTGTTACATGATATCTATGACATATATTATATACAGATAGTTGGGGTTTTTAGCTTCAGGCTTTCCCGTTAAACAATTGTGTTATGTGTGTTTTTATTGCTTCATGTGTTTTGCAATTGTTGATTAAATTTCCACAAGAATTATAGTGGAAGGATTTTGTATTTTGCAAGAAGTTAAATATTGTGAGATCAGGAGAGTCCGGATATATACATGCATATTGTATATAATTTCTACATAGTATCGGAGAGTTTGTGTTATAGATTTTTTGAATGGAATAGAGAAGCGGGGACGAATTTTTGGGTGCGCGAGTTTGTAGGGAATTTCTGAAAAAATTTGGTGAAATATTTTCAAAAACAAATAGCATATTTGGATTCCTTGTGAAAAAATACCCAAATTGAAAAAAAAAAATCGGTCGAATCGGAGCTCGGATGAGGGAGATATCATCGATTTAAAATCAGCTCTTTTTGTTAGAAAATTTTGTGACGGCGGGACAATTGCAATGTGCACGAACCAAGAATCTACATGCACTGAGGTACAACATGCATGCAAAGATTTGAGGAGAAAAGAAAAGGTTAGTGACTTGGCGGTTGAGAGGGAGCCTCTCAACATGCAGCGTGAGAAGCAGTCTTAGAAGGTTGTGGAGCAGCCACAACTGGAGATGCAGAAGAATCTTTATAGATTTGAAGTAGATGGGATTTCTACGGAGCTTCCTACTGTTGGGAAGTGCAAGAAAGACATGAAATTGAAGCTTGAGAGGGAGCTAGATTTGCATGCAGGTAAGAGTGAACCTCGGGATGTGGAGAAGCCACAAGATGAGGATCATGGAGTGAAAGAAACCACTCATGCAGAGAAATTTCGTGCCAGATGGGCAAAGGGAGTGCATGCAGCTATACCACCAGGTGAGAGGTGGGGCGACATGCATGATTAATCCCAAGAGGATATTTCTGGGCAGGATTCATTGAGATGGTGTGGATCTCATGAATTGAACCTGGCTATGAGGTGCCCACAACGCAGCAGTAGCATGATCAGTTGGATTGATGCAGGCAGATCAAAGTGATAGTGTCGGATACTGGAGCGCGGATCAGAGTTGACAGCAAGTGCAGAGTGCATGGGTGAAAGAGTTCAATAGCGCAGTGGTTCCTGATGACATGTGCAGTTGGTACCAATAGAAGTCGAAAACTTTGATGATAGATGCATGTTACACTAAAAATTGTCACCTTGACATTCTGCTAATTGTATGAGCTCATTAACCCTCATACATACCTCCTTTGCAAGTCTTACAACCTTTACTCCTCATGTCAAGCCCTGAAACAAGAAGAAAAACCCTAAAAACCTCTAAAAGAATGGGTACGCAGGTAACATGAAGCCTGCATGCGTTCCTGGCTTGGGTACGCAGGTAATGCATGGCTTACCTGCGTTCTAGAACGCAGTTTTCCTTTGGAATGCCTGCGTACCCCCTCCAAACTCAAAAGAGCGAGAAAGTAAAGTGAAAAAGGTGAATTTTGGTCAATTCTAGAAGGTTCTAGATGAGATTTTTTGGGGATGAGTACGCTTTGATAAGGTGCATGTATCCCTCACCTTAAGGAACTAATCCCTTGATGTGAGGAGTCTATCCCTTTGAAGGAGGATTCTATCCCTTCAAAGGTGGAATCCTAACCTCCTCATTTGCTCTATAAAAGGAGGCATTGGGTAGCCTCAAAGGGTTAAGTTTTTGGAGATGAAGTTTTTGGAGATTGAGATTTTGGAGATTGAGAATTGGAGTTCAAGCTTTATGTCTGATTGAGTTGAAGTGCTGTTGAGACTTAGACTTCTTTCTGCTGAGATTTTGAGAGGAAAGATCACATACCTCTTTGTACTCCTGGAGGAAGAGTGCAAGACTTATCAAAGTAGAGGAGACTCCTGCTTCAGACCCTGGGAAGGCCTTTCGAACATCAAGGCTAAGGTTGTAAGGTTCTTCTATATATATTAAGATTAATACAATCAAGTTTTGTTTTTCTCAATAAATTATCGTTCGATTGTTTATTTCAACAAGCTTTCATTTGATTATTTATTTCATAGATTCCTTGATCACTATGATAGGTATGTTTTATGATTATTTTTTATACAGGTGTTATTTAATATTTGCTTGTTTGTGATTGTAGGTCAACAAAAGACGACACTTTCTTGCGACGAAAGAACTCTTGTTGCGATGGAAGATCTCTTGTTGCGACGGAAGGATTTTGATGTGACGGAAGCACTACAACTGCAAATAAGCATTTGGATCTAAGGTAGGATCGACACCTTCATAACATTTATTTGTAAAACGAATATATTTAGAGAAAGACAAACTTAGTTGTTCATTTGTTGCTAGATTGTCTTATGACACTAGGGAGATCGGTCTTGTCCGCAAGAACGATTTATCCGGCCAACAATGCATCAGACTGATTGAGTTGTTTGGAGCCTATTCAGTTTCAGAGGAGTTGCAGAGCAGATGAATGGAGTTACATGGCGCTTGTGAAGGTTGCAAGGTGAATGCATGGAGTTGCATGTCGCATGCAAAGACATTCCTTTCTTGTTGAGAGGGAGTGTTGAAGATTGCAACAAGAAACAGTGAAGGAGGCATCCTGAAACATCATTCTTGATCCTAGTTGGAAAGTGATCACCTAAACTAGGTGGGGCCCACACAGGTGATTTTTGTCGCAAAGTCTATTTTTAGACTATGTCTATTTTTAGACATGTCGATCATATTCTATGAGTTGCGGGATGCTATTTGTGGATGGTTGGTCAAGTTGGAAAAATATATGGACTTCTATTTTTAGACATATTAGGCGGAATCTATTTTTAGATTTCCAGTCTAAAAATAGATATGTCGAATATTATTAGCTCTTAATAATATTTGGACTATAAACATTGTCTTATTCTCTTGGAGCACTTCAGTTAAGTGCACAGATGTGGTACAGGAGCTGACAGAAGGAATTACGCTATTCCTAAGGGTTAAGTGGAACTATTGCATGGATACTTCAGTTAGAACTAATGTGACAGAGTTTGGTGGAGTTGATTGAGGAAGTTAATGGAGTTGTGTTCAGTTTAACTAATCTAAACATAGTTGAGCTATTTGTATCTAGTTTAACTGATTGATACAATTAGTAAGAGTGGTGTGAATTAATTATTAATTAATTCACTAATTATAAACTCATTAATCAACTAAAGAATACATCAGTTAACTTTAGTGCATGGACAGTTTCAGTGGAGACCAGTGCAGAGATAGGTGAAAGAGCAAGTATGACTATCAGTTATGCATGGTTTGCATCCAACACTACGATAGAATGATACTATCTTGTGATCAAGGTGAAAGGTAAAATTCATTCTCCTTCGAAGGCATTCTTCGGCCCGAAGTTGCGCGATGAAAGCGAAGACTGTCAGTAGCAAGGTCAGAGCATGTGTTTTGCTAGATCTAGCTTCAAATTGGTGTCATGGTAGGTTTTCTTGAGAGCTTGTGAGAGCTTTATTGTGATGGTTATTTACATGATCTCTATGACATATATAATATACGGATAGTTAGGGTTTTTAGCTCCAGGCTTTCTAGTTAGGCTGTTTGTGTTATGTGCATTTTTATTGCTTCATGTGTTTTGCAATTGTTGATTAAATTTCCGCAAGAATTATAGTGGAAGGATTCTGTATTTTGCAAGAAGATAAATATTGTGAGATCAGGAGAGTCTGGATATATGAATGCTTATTGTATATAATTTCTACATGGTATCGGAGCTGTGTTATAGATTTTCTACATGAAATGAGAGCAAGAATTTTTGGGCGCGCGAGTTTGCAGAGAATATCTGAAATTTTTGGTGAAATATTTTCAGAAACAAATAGAATTTTTGGATTCCTTGCTAAAAAATACCCAAATTGAAAGAAAAAAATTGATCGAATCGGAGCTCGGATGTGGGAGATATCTTCGATTTAAAATCAACTCTTTTGTTCGAAAATTTTGTGACAACGCGACAATTACAATGTGTGCGAGCCAAGAATCTGCATGCACTGAGGTACAAGATGCATGTAAAGCTTTGAGGAGAAAATTAGAGGTTAGTGACTTGGTGGTGGAGAGGGAGCCTCTCAACATGCAGCCTGAGAAGCAGTCTTAGAAGGTTGTGGAGTAGCCACAACTAGAGATGCAGAAGAATCTTTATAAATTTGATGTAGATGAGATTTCTATGGAGCTTCCTACTATTGGGAAGTGCAAGAAAGGCATGCAATTAAAGCTTGAGAGGGAGTGGGATTTGCATGCAGGTAAGAGTGAACCTTAGGATGTGGAGCAGCCACAAGATGAGGATCATGGAGTGGGAGAAACCACTCATGCATAGAAATTTCGTGCCAGATGGGCAGAGGGAGTGCATGCAGCTATACCACCAGGTGAGAGGTGGGGCGACATGCATGATTAATCCCAAGAGGAGATTTCTGGGTAGGATTCATGAGATGGTGTGGATCTCATGAATTGAACCTGGCTACGAGGTGCCCACAACGCAACAGTAGCATGATCAGTTGGATTGATGCAGGCAGATCAAAGTGACAGTGTCGGATACTGGAGCGCGGATCAGAGTTGACAGCAAGTGCAAGAGTGCATGGGTGCAAGAGTTCAACAGCGCAGTGGTTCCTAATGACATGTGCAGTTGGCCAAGCAGAAGTCGAAGACTTTGATGATAGATGCTAGATGCATCAAGACTGATTGAGTTGTTTGGAGCCTATTCAGTTTCAGAGGAGTTGCAGAGCAGATGCATGGAGTTGCATGGCACTTGTGAAGGTTGCAGGGCGAATGCATGGAGTTGCATGTCGCATGCAAAGACAGTCCTTTCTTGTTGAGAGGGAGTGTTGAAGATTGCAACAAGAAACAGTGAAGGAGGCATCCTGAAACATCATTCCTAATCCTAGTTGGAAAGTGATCACCTAAACTAGGTGGGGCCCACACAGGTGATTTTTGGCGCAAAGTCTATTTTTAGACTATGTCTATTTTTAGACATGTCGATCATATTCTATGAGTTGCAGGATGCTATTTGTGGATGGTTGGTCAAGTTGGAAAAATATATGGACTTCTATTTTTAGACATATTGAGCGGAATCTATTTTTAGATTGCCAGTCTAAAAATAGATATGTCGAATATTATTAGCTCTTAATAATATTTGGACTATAAACATTATCTTATTCTCTTGGAGCACTTCAGTTAAGTGCACAGATGTGGCACAGGAGCTAAAAGAAGGAATTACGCTATTCCTGAGGGTTAAGTGGAGCTATTGCATGGATACTTCGGTTAGAACTCATGTGACAGAGTTTGGTGGAGTTATTGAAGTAGTTGATGGAGTTGTGTTTAGTTTAACTGAGTTAAACATAGTTGAGCTAGTTGTATCTAGTCTAACTGATTGATACACTAGTGAGAGTGGTGTGAATTAATTATTAATTAATTCGCTAATTATAAACTCATTAATCAACTAAATAATACATCAGTTAACTTCAGTGCATGGACAGTTTCAGTGGAGACCAGTGCAAAGATAGGTGAAAGGGCAAGTGTGACTATCAGTTGTGACTATAAGTGATGCATGGTTTGCATCCAACACTTAGTAGAGATGCCTATAAATACTGCGTGAGCAAGGCTGGGGTAATACATTCTCATCAAGAGGCATTCTTCAGCAGGGATTGCGCAGTAGAGGCAGGCTATCAAGTGGTAGAGATTGGAGCATGTGTTTTGCTAGATCTAGCTTGATTAGTGTGTAGCAAGTGGAGATTATACTGAGAGCTTGTGAGGAGCTTTGTATGATGATTTTTACATGATCTCTATGACATATATAATATACAGATAGTTGGGGGTTTTCAACTTTAAGCTTTCCCATTACATACTGTGTTCATAAGTGTGAATTTTTATGGCTTTAATGTGTGCATGCAATTGTTGATTAAATTTCCACAAGAATTATAGTGGAAGGATTTTTTATTTTGCAAGCAGATAAATATTGTGATATCAGGAGAGTTGGGATATATGCATGCTTATTGTATATAATTTCTACACAGAGAACCCCTTTTGTATCTGATCCTGAAAAGATTATATTCAGGAGAATTTGGAGGGAGAAGCAGCCCATCTAAGCTGACCTACCCTCATTTTCTCTAGAATAGTCGCCTTCCTCTTCCCAGAAAGCTAATATCTATGGTCCTGGCTCCACAGCTCGTGTACTTGAGTACCCTCCAGAATCCTCTACTTTAGCCAGTTTAGACATAAAGGACGAAGCCGAATCCATTGATATTTCTTTGCCTCCTTTGCATCCTACTCTAGAGGCTGAAGAAGTCAAAGAAGTTACAACACTCCAGAGCTCATTACAGATAAATATCCAAACCTCTACTCAGCATACACCTATTATACCATAGCCAAATCATCCTCAAAACTTACCACCACCGCCCCTCATGGTTGTACCTAGCTTCCTCCTCAAAAAATATGCTCCATTGGCTTTACCTCAAGTATTGCATGACATGCCTCAAGATTATCTAAATTTCTTGCCTCGGTTTACTGGGGAAGACAATAATTATGCATAGAAACATATTGAATACTTCTGCGCCTTTGCTGAAAACGTGAATGTAGAACACCTAGATGTGGTGTTGAGGCTTTTTGTCCAATCCTTGGATGGGGAGGCTCGAAAGTGGTTCAAATCTCTTGCTAATAAGGTAGTCACCACTTGGGAGGAAATGGATAATTTCTTCACATTAAAATGGGGAGCGAAGAGGACCATGGATATGTCCTCACAGAGTTCAATGCTCTTAGGAAGAGACACAATGAGGATGTAACAAAATTTATAAAGAGGTTCAATCAGCTTTATAATAATCTTCTTGTTGAAATAAAGCCTCCACAAGCAGCTGCTAAGGTGGTTTTGGCAAGATCTTTTGAACCGGAATTTGGTTTCGCCCTAAGGGAAAGAAAGTATACATCCCTAGACCAGATCCAGACTAATGCATTGGTGGTAGGAGAAAACTTTTCTCCTACAGGTAAATTCAAAGGGACGGCAGAGCATGAGGCTAGGAGAAGGGGTAGGGAGGAGGCTTTTACCTCTAATCAAGAAAGGGAATCACCAGAGTATAGAATTGAAGAGATGAATAAGCTGATCAAGAACCTCTCGAATAAGCTGGTGAAGTTTGAATTGGAGGCTAAGAATTCCTCTCCTTGTCCTAACCAAATGATTCCAAACCGTGGGTTTAATCCCCAATATCGGAAGCCCCCTCTCCAGTTGTTACAGTGGGAAAGGAAGGAGCAGCAAGATCACATCCAACCTCCTCTATATTTAGAAGGGGAAATGGAGGGACAAGCCAAGGAAGTAACTGATAGCCAAGAAGATCAATTCCTCGCTTATTCAAAAGATGAAGAGGGTGAACTTACCCTGCAAGATGAACTAGAAGAAAAGGAAGTTCCCCCAGAGGATCGAGATATTGATAATTACTGCATGTAGTTTGTGGACTTCATGCAATCTCAACTCCATAAGAAGTATGACCTCGGGTCCTCTAGAAAGAGAACCTGAGTGCAAGAACAAAACGAAGAATCAATACTAAGAGGACATACCTCTTCTAGTTCTGCCAATAAGGGTAAGAAGCCTTTAGAAGAGTCTGCACATCATAAGGCCTCTGCGTCCACTTCTACAAATCTAGGTTTTGATCCTCCTACAAACCAGAAGTCCTCTTCTGTAGCCTCGAACCTACCACATCACCCTAAAGAGCAGTCTAAAGAAGTCATTGCATAAAAATCTCCCACGACCTTTAACCTCTAGAAAGAGCTAGAGAAGGTTAAGATCTCAGTTCCCCTTATTGAGCTCCTAAAGAAGCCTTCATATAAAGCCCAAGTGTCTCAATTCATGCTGACCCATAGCATAGGCCCTCTCCCTGATAGCCTCAATCTCCAGGAGGAAAGACCCATAGTAGTCTTTGGACCTCATGTAGAATAGTTGGATTCAGCCACTCCATCATTCTATGCGTCTCTAGTTATACATGACCTGTTACTACATAACTGCATGCTAAATTCTGGAGCTTCACATAATCTATTGCCATTGTCTGTCATGGAGCAGTTGGGGTTGCATATTACTAGACCCTATAAATATCTGTATTCTTTTGATTCTAAGAGGGTAAAGTGCTTAGGCGTGATAAAATATCTAGTGGTAAACTTGGCCCAGATTCCAACCAAAAGTGTGGTGACGGACACCGTTGTAGCTGATATCACAGTTCGGTTTGGAATGTTGCTATCCAGATCCTGGGGATCCAATATTGGAGGGTCCATAAAATTGGACCTCACTTATGCCACTATTCTAGTATTCGGTGGGGAGGAAAGATGGTTGTACCAAGAATCCAGACTTGTGAAGATGGTCACCAAAGCCAATGGTTCTGTAAATTATCCAGTATATAGTAAGGAGGGTGAATTATCTTGTCTCATGCTTGAGGAGGATGAAGATTTCCTACAAGAAACAAATATTTGTCCTATAATGCAGAAGAATCCTATGAGCAGAGAGGAAAACAATATATGGACCTTGCAGTTTGATGGAGCTAACTCACGAGAAGGTAATGGGGTCGAAGTACTCTTGATATCACCAGGAGGATGCTTGGTTCCCCTATCCTTTAAATTGGAATTCAAATCCACTAATAATGTAGTTGAATATGAAGCCCTGCTGTTGGGGTTGCAGACATCGCAGAATATGAACATACAAAACCTCAAGGTGTTTGGAGATTCAAAGCTCATGGTGAGACAAGTCAGGAGCCAATGCTAAGCTAAACACCTGCGGCTCAGAGCCTACAGGAATGAGGTATGGGATTTAGTCGAGAATTTCTTTTATGCATTTAATATTTAGTTCATGCCAAGGGATATAAACAGAATGGTAGACTCCCTAGTTGTGGCTGCTATAAATTTCCGCCCCCCAAAAAATCCTTTGCTCATATATGAGGTTGAAGTGTGATGCCGCCCTTATATTCTAGACAACATAAAGCATTGTTGTGAAACTAGCTCCAAAAATAGAAGAAAAGAGATATCAACGCCTTAGAAATAAGCCACTTCGAGCGAGAAACCTCCAATACATTAGATGAATGAACAATTCTTGGATGATACAAATGACAAAACCTCCTTTCTATATATAAGAATCCATGTGGCCACAATGTACTCCAAGTGGGGCCACAATGTAATCCTAGCCGACCTAAAAATAATAATGTAAGGGCACAATAATAACAATATGTGGGTTACAGGGGTACAACAATAACAATAAGGGGGTTACAATAACAACAATAAGGGACCTAACAAGCATTGGAAAGTCTTCAAAGATGAAGAGAAGGTCCACAAATTTCCAAATATGGTGATCGATTTAGTCTCTGAGGATGACAGCGGAGAATCAAAAACCAGGTGGAAAGAGACACTGGTTGGATACCGTGTTCTGCAATTAAAAGGAAATTCCATCCCCAGAGGGCTTGTTCCATTGGAGAGATTGTTTGAGAAAAATGACATCTCAGTAAACCCCAGCAAAATAACCCTCGACGAGCCTGTCAGAGATGTGAATATTGGGACAGAAGAAGACCCAAAGGTGGTGAAGCTGTCAAAAGGAATTCCTGAAGAATTCCAAGGCCAGTATCTTTGTTTGTTCCAATCATATAAATACGTCTTTGCCTGGTTATACCAAGATCTGAAGACTTTTGACGTAGACATTATACATCATAAGATGCCTCTAAAGGAAAACACTAAGCCTTATAAGCAGAAGCTGAGACAGATCAATCCCCTTCTCCTCCCAGATATCGAGAAGGAAATAAATAAGCTATTGCAAGCCAAGATCATTGTCCCCTTAAGATACTCCAAATGGGTGGCAAACCTAGTGCTGGTAAGAAACAATAATGGTGAAACTAGACTTTGCATGGATTTTCGCAATCTAAACAGAGCCACACTTAAGGATAAATATCCCCTCCCAAAGATGGACCACATCCTGCAAAAGGTGGTGGGATCCTCCCGCATGTCCATGATGGATGGATTCTCAGGGTATAATCAGGTAGAAGTGCTCCTAGAATACCAAAAGAAGACGACGTTCACCATGCCCTGGGGTACTTTCATGTACGCATGAATGCCCTTTGGACTGATAAATGACAGTGCTACATTTCAACGTGCGATGGAAATTTCTTTCATAGGATAGAAAGACAAAATTGTGGTGATTTACCTGGATTACATCACCATCTTTTCAAAGAGTGACACTAAACACATCGAGCACCTGCGCCGAACCTTTGAAAAATTCCGCAGGTATGGTCTGTCTCTGAATCCTCAGAAATCCATTTTTGCCTTGGAGGAAGGAAATTTATTGGGGCACATAGTGACTAAAGAGGGAGTGAATATTGATCCAAGCAAGGTAGAGGTGATAGATGGCATTCCCCTACCAAGAAACAAGAAGGAGATACAGGTGTTCCTGGGAAGAATAAATTTCCACAGAAGGTTCATTCCCAACTATGCCGAGATTGTCCACAACATCACTGGGATTTTGAAGAAGAACATTGAAGTTAGATGGACTCTTGAATCCAAGGGCTCCTTCATCAGAATCAAATAGGCCTTTGTAGAAGCTCTAGTGCTGGCTGGTCCAGATTATGGTAAATCGTTCATAATTTTCTCGTTCGCATCTCCTCACACAATAGCTGCAGTACTTCTACAGAAAAATGCCGAAGGACATGAGCAACCGGCTACGCGAGATGTCACGCTAAAACATGATATCCTGTAGAAGCAAGCTTATGCCCTAGTCAAATCTCTAAGGTCATTCCGGGTATATGTATTACAGTCTGCTATAACTGCCTATGTTCCCACAACAGTGGTGAAGGATATCTTGGTATAGAGCAATAGTGAAGGAAGAAGGGGCAAGTGGATAGCCAAGATTCAAGATTATGAACTGGAGATAAAGCCCACCAAGCTCGTAAAAGGCCAAGGACTGGCAAAAATCATGTCTGAATCCAACTGTCAAGCTCTGGGTATAAATATGTCTATGACAGGAGGAGAGGCACAGAAGGGAACAGGTGCACATCAAGGCATAGAATCTTCCACTAAAAAAAAACATGTGAAATACCTTCTCTCCCCATGATATAAATATGTTGTGGAATATCTTTCAACGCTGACATGTACTCCTAACTATGATAAGGCCAAGTACCGCACCTTAAGGCTGAAGTCTCAAAAGTATATTGTGGGAAATGGGAAACTTTGTTGGAAAGACTCGGCGGGGATCCTACTATTGTGTTTAACAGAGCAGGAAGTGGAACAAGTGATGGCATAATTCCATGAAGGGATATGTGGCAGACATTATAGCTGGTGATCCACTGCACACAAGATCCTGAGGGCAGATTTCTTCTAGCCTAAACTGTTTGGTGACATACACGCTCGTGTTTGGGCCAGCGAGAAGTGTCAAATGTTCGCTGAAAAGTAAAGTTATGCACCTCTCCCGTTGATCCCTGTACATGTTGAAGAACCTTTAAAACAGTGGGGAATTGATTTCATAGGAGAGATTCACCCAGCCTCTTGCAATCAACATCGATGGATCCTCACCGCTATAGATTACTTCACCAAGTGGGTAGAAGCTGTGCCCACAAGAAATGCTACAGATTCAGTGGTGATCAAGTTCCTGGAGCATAACATAATATCTAGGTTTAGATGCCCAGCTAAAATCATTACAGATAATGCCTAGGCTTTCAAGTTGGCTAAATTTATAATTTTTTGTCAGCGTTACAACATCTTGCTGGAACACTCCACTGCATACTACCCACAATTCAACGGGCTGGCAGAATCATCCAACAAGACACTGATGAGAATTTTGAAGAAGACCATCAATGAAAGATAGAAGAACTGGGACTCTCGGCTCAAGTTCGCACTCTGGTAAAATCGCATCACCACTAAAAGATCCACAGGAAAGTCCCCTTATGAGCTGGTGTATGGGAGAGTCGCAGTCTTCCCAATTCAGCTTGCATTACCTGTGCCACGACTCTTACAAGAAATCGAGGAGGATCCAAATGACCTTGTCCGAAGAATGAATCAGTTGGTAGAGTTGAATGAAACCCGGGAACAGGTAAGCCTCAGACTAGCAGAGTATCAAGAAAAAATGAAAGGCTTATTTGACCAGAAAGCTAAAGATAGAGAAATCCAAGTTGGGGATTTGGTGTTGCGATGGGATATTAGGCGAGCAGTAAAAGGGAAACATGGGAAGTTCGACCCCCTCTGGTTTGGTCCATTCAGGGTGGCAGAGGACAAAGGCAACAATACTTTCGCGTTGGAGAATTTAGAAGGAGACATACTTGAGGCACCCGTAAATGGGAAATTCCTCAAGTTTTACTTTCATCAATGACGAGGGCTAATCTAGCTCAATGTATATATTTCTTCACTCTATATATCATTTCACTATACTCCATTTCATTTTCATCTCTCCCATTGCATCTTCCATATCATATTCCACTATTCTCATTTTGTTCCATCTGTTGTTTGCATTTTCCATCTCATCTTCTGTATCATTCCCTATTTCATCTTCCATTTTTTTTCCACCTAACTGTTGGTATAAAACCTTGTCTAATCAGTATGCATTTGTGACTCCATGAGCCCAAACAAGGCACAAGCATTTAAGGTCTGCAGGTTCTCAATGCACTTATAACAACATGTTGTCCCTAGATGGAGCCAATGTTAGCCTGTGACTGCACATGACATGGAATAGCATTCCCTATAAGGAAATCACAGGGCAGAGGCAAAGAAGTAGTTAGAGTGAAACAACGGCAAAGGGCAGAGTCTTGAAGGCATTTGGGTCAAGTCGTGCACGCATGCAGATCAAGTCGTGAAGGTGGAAAAAACCAGTGAAAGGGGCAAGCATTCCATGAATAGTCGTGTTATATTAAACCTTATCCTTATATAATATATATAACAATACTCGGTTAAACCTTTGGTGGGGCCCCATATGCCTCATCGCATATCGTTGTCGCAAAACTTTGTTATAACAATCAAATGCCAAAACTTGTAAAATCTTCGATGCGATATAATGTGGGACCCAATCCCCACCGTCCTTTCCTTTCTGTTTCATTTTTCCTTTGAAAAAAATAAAAATTTACCTTTTCATTTGCTTTTCCCTTGCTTCGCTTCTCAATTCTCGATCGCGATCAAAAGTGGGCCCTCATCGCATTTCGCAAATTATACGTATTTGGCATGGCAACTAAACTCTAAATATTGCGATCACCGATTTTATTGCGATATCGCATCACGTTTGACTTACCATTGTACGCACCCGCAAGTCTATCCATTTTACTTTGCGATGCGGTAATCCGGCCCCACCTCTGCAACTCTGCCTCCATTTCATAAGCCATTGCAATACATATACCATATAAAATTTAGAGTACTTACCGCTCAAACCTTCACCGATTCATAACACTCCGCTGATAGTCAATGGGTCCTTCTCCCTGCACATCACAAATCTTAAAACTTAACCCCGCATCTTATAACTAAAAGATAAATCTTGTGATATACGCTTTGCGAGCACGGGTCCCACCACTTTTCCATGTCATCAATAACCCCTCGCGGCCTATCTTTCGCCCATTCTTCCACGCATCGTCCTCCCATCATTTTGCACCCCCCTCCAAAATCTGGTTCCTGGCTTTCAAATTCAGCAAAAGTTTTTGGTAAGAGCACGTAGTCGCGGTCTATTCAGCCCCCTCCAAGAACTCCCCCGCTAAAGAGTTTAGCACGCATGGCATAACCAACTGTTACGCAACAAGAAGGGAAATCATGAGAAGTAGGGAGTGGAAGATGTCGAACAATAGCTAGAATTACATGATGAAGACTGGACTGCTCACCGATTCTTAGTCACCTCTCGCCACTCCTATGAAGATTTTAGAATTTGGCCTCCGTGGCCAACTGTTTTGCTTATTTTACTGTTAGATAATGATGTTTTGCTATTAAAATCCCGATTTTACCCATTCTGTTTTGATTTTTCTGTTGCAGGAGTGATTTCTTGGAGCACGCTCTGATAGTTTGTTAGGATATTTTGGTTTCACTTGTGTGGGTTGATCATGACAAAATATCCAATTAGAAACCCTCAAGGAGAACTCTGCATGTAGTGAGTTCTAAGATGAAACAAAGGTTCTGGAATTTTGGAATAATTTTGCTGTAGTTCTATAGAATTATTCTCCCTGTGCTTCGAGATACATATTTGGGAGAGTTGTTTGAACTTTATATGAATACAGAACTGATATTTGGATTCCAAATGGAACAATGAGCAGTATGTATTTGTTTTCTTTGCTATCAGTAATCTTTTCCTTATGTTTAATCATCCTTCATGCTATTCTGCCTTGATGTTTCGTGTAATGTAGCTGCCAGTGTTCTGCAATTTTATTCATGAATTCGTGTCTATATAACGCTTAGGTGTTAATGATCATGTATTAAGCTTGTTGTACTCCCTTAATTCACGCTCCACGAACCTATGTTGTTGTCCATATTTCATTTCACATACGTTTCCTCTAAGTTCATAGGAGACAAATTCTTAAATCTCTTAAGCCTATCTCTCGTGAGCTCCTTATCCATTCTCTCTCAACACCTCTGCATATTTTAAGATTTATGTTCATTGTGTTATACTTGGCCCATTTAAAATTCATCAAGCCTCGTGGCCTCTTGATCCCTCTCACAGTATATGGAATTCACATGAATCAACTCCAAGGTCTTCTCTATCCATGAACCACCAAAACCACAGTTCTCTTATTTCATATTTTGTGAGAGGCATTTTATATAATGGTTCACACTTAACCTCTGATTTTAAGACATCCTAGGCACTGGTATTTTTGCAACTCAGGGTTGTCTCTAGGAGTTACAAAAATAACATTCATGGTAGTTCTCTTTTCCAGATAGAACTACTCCAGCTATGGAAATGAGTGAATGCATTTTCAAAAAATAACTATCTGCTGACGATTCTTGTGAATGGCAATGGTTCCAAAGAGCTTTCAATTTCCAAAGCAATCAAATCCTTATTCCTCGCCTTTTATTTTTTTAATTAATTATAGGAATTTTGAAGTCTAAAATGGGTCTCCTAAGTAAATTATAAAATAATATTGAAAATAATAAAAAAAGATTAGATTACATCATCAAATTTTAGAGGAAAAAAAGAAAAAAAAACTATTTTTTCAACTCGTATTTTCAACTTATATCCCTATGGGTTTACTCAAATTTCGAGCAGGAACACTCTTTGGATGCATAATTTGATTCCTCATCCAAGGAGTACCCATGTTGCATACTTTCAATGGAACTTGCTACACAAAAATGATAAATACACGAAAAACGTGATTGCAATCACATTTTTTCATGTATTTCTCATTTTTTGTGTAGCAAGATCTATCAAAAGTATGCAGCATGGGTACTCCTCGGATGAGGAATTAGATTTTACATCCAACAAGTACTCCTGCTCAAAACTTGAGTAAAAACTTAGGGTAATAATTTGAAAGTATGAGTTGAAAAAGTAGCTTTATTATTTTATTGTTTTTTAATATTTTTACTTTTTTACTCCAAAAATGGTGAATCATCCCCCATGGTTGGAATAATCATATTGAATCCTATTGGTTCTTATAAAGTTTATTTTTGTTGTACATTTTTCTTAGGAGGCCCATTTTAGACCTCAAAATTCCCCTAATGATTTGAACAACATTCTTGATACCCTTCTATTACAAACTTATTTAATATAGTATGTGCATATGCCAATACTTCAATAGAAAATGTGTAGATAACCAATGTGTATGAATAGGAACCAACGAATCATATAGTGAGAACAAATCAACACATATAGTATGAGAGTTTCTCTTATGACACCAACTTACAAAATAGAAGAAAAGAGAGATCAATGACTTAGAAATCAGCCTCTTAGAGGGGGAAACCTCCTTTACATTACATAAATGAACAATTCTTAGATGATACAAATGAAAAAACCTACCTTATATACATAAGAGTCTAAGGGTGACAATATAAAAATATGGGGACCACATGGACACAAGAATAACAATAATGGGGCTACACCTATGGGGCACAATAATAACAATATGGGGAATACATGGGCACAACAATAACAATAATGGGGCTACACTAACAATAACAATAAGGGGATACACTAGTATTATAGGGACCTAACATTCCCCTCTCCTTCAAACAAGTGTTGTCCTTAGTGCTTGAGTAGTTCTCGATGCTTCTGTATAAAATCATCATCCTCCCATGTGGAATATTCAACAGATAAGTTCTTCCACTTGATGAGATACTATGAAATTAATCGATTTCGTAGTTGTCAAGTTCTTGTTTCTGTGATTTCTTCAGGTTCTAATGTGATTTTTCCTTCCTCGTCAAGTTCTCACAATATTGTTTGAACTAGGAATTTTTCACCTATAACCTTGTTTAAGCATAAAACATGGAAAATTGGGTGCACTCGAGAAGATGAAGGAAGCTCCAATTTTTATTTCATAGTATTAATCTTTTGCAACACCTTGTAAGGACCATAGTACTTTGGCAATAATTTAATATCCTTCTTAGGCTTGCTTGAGGTACATTTAATTGTATGGTTTTAGCCGTAAAAATACCCAGTCGTCTACATCAAAACTTATTTTGCTGCGATTTTGATCTGCCTTTTGTTTCATTTGATTCTGCACCAAAGTTAGGTTGTCCTTTAAGATTTGGTGAACTTGTTGTTTATGCTAGATGTGATCTTCCACTGCTTGAACTTTAGAATTTTATATTAAAGATGATTTCGATACTTGAAACTCTAGTGAGCATAATTGTGAAATTACGCCTCGTTGTTCTTTCTTTAAAAGATTTGTCATGCCATTAGAGCTGATTATCTTTTCTGGTTTCCCTGTGATACCCCTTAATTCAACTTCATTTCCTTCCCAAAAAAATTTCAAGAAAAGTTCTTGAAAATTAAAATCTATCGTACCCAAAGATTGTAACCATTGAACTCCTAATACAACATCAAAACCACCCATTGGAATGGAAAGCATTGGGTTATTCAAAACATATTCCCCCATGGTTATCTTGATATTATGGCACTTTCCAGATAAATTTATAGTTCCTCCATTTGCAACCATCACTTGACACTTTGGTTTTGGATATGGGAAGCAATTCAATTCCTTGGCTTTCTTACAATGAATAAAATTATGGGTACTACCTGAACCAATCAACACTATTACCTATTTATTCTTGATATGTCCATCTATCTTGATAGTTTAAGGAGTGGTAATTCCTTCCAATTCATAAAAAGATACGGTCGGATTCATTTATTCTTTCTCTATGGTCGGTTCCTAGTGTATATCCTCTTCTTTTGAAGTTTCTTGTTCCTTTTCTTCCTCCTCTTCATAATCTATGTAAACTAATTTCTTCTCATCATACTGATGACATTTAGTGTATTTGCTATCACAACTGTAACAAAGCCATTTTTCTCTTTTTCCTTCCAATTGTTGTGGTGTCAACTTTGTAGGTTGTGGAAGGTTAGGAGCAACAACACTTCCATCTTTATAGTTGTGAGCGGTAGGCTTCCTTGTCGCCATAATTTTTATTTCAAATTTTCTTTCTAACCTGAATGTCTACTCCAATGAATTAGGTTCCCAAAGGTGAACCTCATGTTGGATTTTATCCTTTAAATTCCCTATGAATACATCAATCCTGTGCTCCTGTGGAATATCATTTACCCTTATATTCAATTTTTGGAAGTCCTCAATGTGCTCCACCATTGAACCCTTTTGTTTGAGATCTATCAATTGGCTAAAGAAGGTGTTTCTCTTTGCATCTTCATAATGTGTTATCATATTCTCTGTAAAAATTGACCAAGTGACAAGTGGTTTACGAGAACAAAGCCATCGATACCATACAACTGATTTTGTTCTAAATATAAAGTTGCAATGCATACCTTTTGTATGTGTTGCACATTGTGAAGATCAAAGTATTGTTCCATTTGTAGTATTCATGCTATCGAATCCTTGCCATCAAACTTCCTCATATTGATCTCTAGAATATGGTGGGTATTAAATCCAATGCTAGAGGCTATGGAATCATGATTAACATTTTTTTTATTCTCATCATGAGTTTCATCTAATACCTTTTCACCATTAGGAAGCATTTCTTGTAGCAACTTTGTCAAATATGCTTTTAAACCATTCTTCAAATATTCCATGTTTCCTTTCATTTTTTATTCTATACCATCTATATAAGATTTCATTTCATCCTTTAAACCATCCATCTTAGCTTCCATGTCTGCTTCTAAACCATTTATGTCATCTTTGGTTTCCTTTGTGAGATCGAAATTTGTTGCACTTGGTCCCGTAAGTTTGATATATCATGTTGCAATTCTTCCTCTTCATGTGTCATAGTAGAGTTTTTTTTTTTTTTTTTGAGTAAGACTAATTATATTAAGTAAAGAAATATAGTACAATAAAAGCTTGCATAGAAGCGAAGCAAGAGAGAAAGGGAGTCGGAAATGATAGACTATCAACCTCGGTCCCAATGAACATCCACGGCATAAGAAAAAAGATAACAAGAAGAACATAAAATAAAGAAATAGACTAGGGAGTCGACCCAGAATGGGTAGAATCTCCCAATCGAAATTTTTTCCCTTTCTTTTTACTGACTGTGACCCAGCCATTGTGGGCTGGCTGGACGGGAACCACCTGCAAACTATTCTGCGTAGATGGAGGGGTCTCCTTATCTGAATCTGAGGATGAAGACTCATGAGTGCGCTTCTGCGAAGTCGGAGGAGCAGCAGGATCCGCTGGGCGTGCTGGGGGCGCGTCCCTTGGGTGGTCCTGATTCTCCTCTTCCACCTCTACATCCTCCTCATCAGAGCTAGAGGAATCTATGTCATCCATTAGAGGTCTATCACATGGTTTCCAGTTCTTGGATTTGGATTTGCGTGGGATATTCTTCTTTTTGTCGAGGAACGTCGCACAAGTATTCTGAAAATGCCCCGTATGATGGCAATGGTGACATCTGAAAGCAGTGTTCTCATAGTCTAAGGTTTGCGTCCAATGAAAGTCCCCAACTTTGAGGTTGATCTGATCAGGAAGCCCTTTACTAATGTCTATTTCTGTGCATATTCTGCCAAAAATATAAATTCATTTCTCCCCTCGAGAGGTGTCCGTTGCCAGGAAGTGGCCTAATGTATCCCCAATCCCTTGGAAGACAACGAAATTCCATATATGAGCAGGGAGATTTGGAAGACGGACCCAAATGGGAAGCTTGGTGATGACAGCCGAAGAGGGGTCGAAATCAGGGAACCAGGGGGTGAGGAAAAGTCCCGCTGATCCCCAGAACAAGGGGCCTCCCGTTAAGGCTTTCTTGTAATCATCGCTGAAGGCAAAGGAGACAATGAAGAAGCCTTTCGAGCAAAAGAAGACCTTGCAGTTTTTGGTCCAGTTGGAGTGGAGCCACTAGTATAGATCGGAAGTACGAGGCCATAGTCCGTTAAATCTGCATATGATGGTTGTTTCTGCAAACAACTGATATTGATCATCCAGAGATGGATGAGAGATTTAAATGGAGGGAGTATCTTCCATTTTATCCACCAAGAAAGGCTTGGGAGCCTCAGCTGGTTTGGCAGTCTTCTTGGAGGATTGTGCATGAACCGCATCTTTATAGGAGAAAGCAGGAGCTGACGAGGTCTGCCCAGATGCTCCTCCTCGCAGTCGTAAGGTGAGCATCACTAAAGCATCTCTTTCAATACTGTAATCAGACAAGGGCAAAGGGTCTTCAAGCTGTTTACCTTCGTAAGTCAGTCTCTCAAGTGCTGAGAGGATACCCAACCTGAGCTCAAGCTCTCGCAGGAGGTTAAGCACTAGATCTGAAGCAGACACCCAAAGCAATAGCATTTTTCCTGAGAGAAGCAAGACCTGGATTTGAAAGCCAGAGGGAGAGCTATGCTGAGGGTAAATAGTCGAATAATTTTCTGAAGAAACAGCTTGAGGAGCGCCCTTCTGTTCCCCAGCTTGCATCGTCTCTGCTCCCTCTATTTTTCGAGCCGGCAGGAGGTTCTGCTGTTCGGACCATGACTCCTCTATTCTCATCTGAGACGGAGGATGAATCGAGAGACCGATCTCAGATTTCTTGCCATAGACAGCAAAAAATCGTTCCAAAGTCACGGATTTGAGACCAGATCCAGTCCCGCCTCCAACAGCATTTAAACCCAAAGGCCCTTGAGAACCCTTTCAGTTTGCGGCTATCTTCCTTTCCCAAAGGCGGCAGATCTTCATGTCCACAGCGAAAAGGCCATGGGAAATATTCTTAGCGGCGTCCTCTTTCCCAAAGGTGGGTTGTTCCAGATAGAATAGCCGACTATATACCCCTGTTCGAAACTTGCCAATGTCCATGGGTTCCTGTTCTGTGAGCCCATCTCGCAGAATGTGTTTGCTATCTCTTGAAATTAGGCGCCGGGGCTCGAAGCCGAGGGAAAACACCGTAGCATCCTCTCATGCAGTGGGAGATTTTGATCCGCCGTCTACCTCAGAGATCGCGAAAATTGATGTGAGGACTACCTCAGAAACCGCGAGAGCTGTTCTGAGTATAGCTGCGTCGATATCGAGAGGCGCCCTCGCTGGGACTGTACCTCCAAGGTTGACATCCATGGCGGCGGCAAGGTTTTGCAGAGCCCTAGCAGAAACCCTAGCTGAAGCCATAACTCCGAAGAAAGGCCTATATTTTTTCTCTAACGTCATAGTAGAGTTTTTTGAGGGCTTAATAGGTGTATGATTTTTTTTGGGACGAATTTTAGAACCCAATACATATATATCTGCTTCAATATTCCCTTGGAATCACTTCAAACTGATTTTTCAAACAAAGGTTATGCAAATTTTTTTTTAAAATACACACATTTTTCTTGCTTTTAGGAGCTCGACCTTGAAACGGTTGTTAATATGTAATTTCAGATCTCCAAGATCTAAAATTTGGTCTTGTGGAATCCCTCTGAGTCTTCTTTTCAATTCCACAGGTCAGACCTAATTTGGATTCTTCAAGATAAAGTTATGCCCAATCTCCCACAATGACCTAATTATGGACTAGTTTAGTAGAGCACACTTTTACGACGTTCCACGTGTCACTTTTTTACCTTCGGCCCCAAAATTGATACACAAGAAGCTACATTTCATTCACTTTCGACCACTTTTTGCAGAATTTAGATATGATGTCTGAAACAAAATTTATGATGATTTTACCGCGTTCACATGTTTGAGATGAAATTATGGAGCCTGCAAAAACTCTAACTTCCTCAAATCACATCTCCGCAAATATAGTGAACCAAGATCTGAAATTTTTACATGACATTTCTCAGGATTTATGCTTGTAGTGGTAAAAATTTCATCTTCTGAACACGTATAAAAAAAATTATAGCGAAAATTACATTATGACTTGTTTGTAGCAGTGAAACTCTAGAATCCAAAGCTCTCATACCAAATGTTATGAAACCAGCTCACAAAATAGAAGAAAAGAGAGATCAACGACTTATAAATCATCCTCTTCCAAGGGGAAACCTATTTTACATTACATAAATGAACAATTCTTATATGATACAAATGAAAAACCCTACCTTCTATATATAGGAGTCTAAGGGATCACAATATAACAATATGGGGACCACATGGACACAACAATAACAATAATGGGGCTACGCGTATGGGGCACAATAATAACAATATGGGGACTACATGGGCACAGAAATAACAATAATGGGGCTACATTAACAATAACAATAAGGGGATACACTAGTATTATAGGGACCTAACAGTTTCAATATAGTGATAGATTGTTCAACGCATATAGATGCTTCGACATACTGACACCGACGCATATGACATACCTACCACGAGCAACAAATACATATAACATCAAAGAGCATGAACCAACCAACATCAAAGGGCATCAAAGAGCATGGATCAATGCCAATGGATGACATATAACATCAACCAACATATAATAGGCACAAAATTCAACGTAGAGAAATATATTCACAACGAAATCAACGAACCAACACCTACCTCAATTATATACCAACGCAATTAATATAAGCATCAATTCTATTTAACGCACATACTAGAATTTTTGCTGAGAAATTCAATGCTCCATTCCCAATCAACGCTTCAACACTTTGTATTCCTTAACCAATGTATTTGTAGATCATAAAGAAACAACACATAACTCAATGCAGAGCGCATATAATCCAGGATAAACTCACTGTTCAATATGCAATGCATTCGCCCAAGGGATCATCGTACACATTTTGTATCACTATTTAAAAAAAATATTGTTCAACGTAGAGAATAATCCAGTGCAGAGATAATATTTTAATGGAGAATGAGCACACAACTTATGTTGGTTTATAGGGACATATTTGAGCGGGATCAAATAAAATGACAGTAGACATGAGTTATAGGGAAGATAAATGTTGGAATGGAACCTATGCTCTGATACCATGTCAGACCAGGTATTGATAACTCCATGAAATTGATTAATTTCTATTAGGAAAAGTCATTAATATACATTGGAGAGAAAGACTCTTGGAATTCATATTCCAATTCTCTTTATCTTTTAATTTTCATATTTACAATATTTCCCAATCTCTAGAGATTAAATGTCGATGATTACCACTTTTATTAATAATTGTAAAATTTGTATTTATTTAATACTCACCATTTTGATTATTATTTCAACCTATCTGATCATTATACCACCACTATTGTTTACAATTCATCTAATTTTTTTATAAATCAATGGTTTGTACGTATCCAATAAATCAATATATCATACATAGAACTACAACACTTATTTATTCCCTCGAGAGAATCTTAACAAACATGTGATACAAGAAACTCACTATTTAAAACATATCATGAGAATATACACTTATATATTCATATTGAAAAAATTCTTATATGAAAAACACACTACTCAAAACATTTTATTGTAAGCAATATAATTACAATGTTTTGTATATAGACAATTACAATGTTTTGTATATAGACAATCAAATCTTGTTATATAAATGTCATTTTTTTTCTTTTCACTTGTATGTTTTCGCGCTAGACCCTTCTTAGCAATGGACAAGTATTCATTATATAGGGTCTGGAAATTCCAACTTTTAGAGGTTATATCTCCACAATACACCATACCAACAATATAAGATTGCCTTCAGCCTTTTAAGAAGGATCAACATTAAATAAAATGTTTGCAATCATGATAAGTAAAATTAAATTAGTGTTAGGATTTGTTCAAATTAAATGATTATGGATTAATAGAAATTTGTATTAATCAAGGTTTATGAGTAGATTTAAGCATCTTCTTCACATACAATATGCAAAATATACAAATTTCCATAACACAAAATAATCATAATTTTGCATATTTATAAATAATGGTAGGTAACTTTTTTTATAGTAAAAGTTATTTGAAGAAATATGTTGTATTATGAGTATTTTTCCACTCAATCATAAGTGTTTAGTTTAAATTTCACCCTTAAGGTAGGCTACTCATTTTCCCTCATGCTCAGTGAATGTGCTCACTTTAGAACCTTCTAGGCATCCCATCTAGCTATCAAGGAGTCATAACACTCTCTTACAATGTCCCGTACAACACAAGAAAGATATAGATATTCTTGTTCTTTAATCAATAGTTCACAGGGGATATTCTTCCTTTTAGTGCTTTTTAGTGTCGTAGAAAGAGTTCAATATAATATATACTTTACTTTCTAGGAATCACTTCCAAGAATAATAACTAGTTCTTAAACACCCAAATAGTAAAAACTACATAATGAGTATGGATTCCTCATTAGCCCAACTTCTATGTTTGTCTATACCCATACATATTTTGTTCAAGGTTTCCAATTTCAAGTTCATAGTATTGATTTGGTCAATTTCCAGTTGCTTCATGGTTACTAATGGAGAATAATGTATGAGCAATGTAAAGCATAAACATGAGAATGATAGAATTAATGGAATGAATGATGGTGAAAGGATTGAAGGGGATCATGGCTAACATTACTTTTGATAAGGAGGAATATGGGACCCTTACTCTTTTTCATGATGACTGTACTTAACCCATGTTGCTTTAATTACACGAAGTCTTTTCCACCAACCTCTTATATTCATTTTATAATTTTTATTCTTTTTTCGAATTAGACTAAGCCTAAGCGAGGGAAACCCTATTGTTGGATGGAAGAACGATTTGCCCACTAGTGAGATGCTATCACTAAATTTGTACGAAGCTTGGTCTAACTTGAAGGCCCTTTCAGATAGTTTAATTCTACTAAAGATAGCTATCATCCTCAACTATCCCATAAAATTTGAACTTGTGACCAAATAAAAACTAAATCCCACACAAACTAATCAATTTGCACCTCATAAATACATTTCATAATTAATTTTATAATTAAAAAAAAAACAACTTCATTTAAAACACAAACACACTTAAAAAAAAAAAAAAATCTAACATTAACACTTAATAATAAAATATTTACTTTCCTATAAATCCTCTTGTTATATCTACAATCACTTTATTATTTATTATATTACTTACATAATTTAGTTTTGCCATGCGAGTCTATGACACCATCTTATGTGCTCATGGTCCCATTTATAGAATCGCTTCACAACGAAGAAACGAAAAACTTTTCCTTATTGCAGGAACGGATGGGAAAGATGAAAGTTAATTATTATTTTTATATTTTCAATACATTTAAGAAAAAACTAATAATTTAAAATATTCGTTTCTAGCCCAGATAGAAAATTTGGTGGCCAGCGTACATTAAAATTTGGAATATCTTGAAAAAAAAAATCTCTTTGGTTTGGGTTTTCCAAAACATTTATAGTCTTGAAAAAATATTAACACAATTACGATCTAAGAGGCCATGATAAATGTTTAATATTTTTTCAAGATTATAAATGTTTTGGAAAACCCAAACCAAAGAGATTTTTTCAAGATTTTCCAAATTTTAATGTACGCTGGCCACCAATTAATATTAGTTATTATTATATAAAAATAAATTATAATATTTGTTAAATAATTTAATTATTAAAATAATTATATATTCAAAAGAATGGAAAATTATAATATAATAAAAAATTTAATATAATTTAAAATTAATTAATGATTATATATAATTATAGTTATTTTTTATATAATAAATTTTACTAAAATTCATATATATATTTCTAAAAACTAATATCACACATAATTAATCAACCGCAAGTTTGGGTCCAATCGATTAATCGGTAAGATCAATCCTATCTTTATAACATCCTCAAACTAAAAATATTTTACCACACAATTCGTCAGCAATATGGGATTTATAAATAATTGAGACCATCTAGTCAACGAGGGGCAAGTGAAGTGTGTCATGTGAAGTGGACAAGTAAGTGGTAAAAATAAATAAGTGTACCTGGTTAAGTATAATAGTTATCATATTTTATTTTTAAGTAAATAAGAAGAAATATAAGGAAAAGTGGATAAAGAAAAAAATTAGAAAAATGAAAATTAATAATATGTAAATAAAATAATAATTAAATATGAAAAACACGGTTTTAAAAAGGATGACGAAAAATATTTGGTATTAATTATTCTATTTAAGTGGAAAAGAATATTAAATAAAGTATATACGAGAAACAATTACATAAATGTTTAAATTTTTTATTAAATTTAAAATATTTAACTAATTAAATTAATTTACCATATTAATTATATAAATATAATATAAAAAATATTTTAAAATTTAATCTATTTTGTATTCAATTGTGTGCCAGGCACTAAAGTTGATTTCTTTTAAATATTTCATAATATTTAAAGTTAAACGCTAACTATAAAATTTATTATCCTCTATATATATAACCCTTTTAAATTTATTTTTTTACAATATATAATTATAAGTTTTTTATATAAATAAAATTAAAATTAAAAACAATTGATTATTAAAATAAAATAAAATAAGAAATAAATATATAATTATAAAAAAATATTTGGTAATAATCACATTCAAATGAACATTGTCTACTTGTTTCTAGTTCATCATCAAGACTAGGTGAGAAATTAGATCCCCACTTGTTTCTGGTTCATCATAAGGACTAAGTGAAAGATCAAATCCCGATGTTGAGTTTAAATGTTCATTTGAATGTGATTATTACCAAAAAAAAAAAATTCTATAATTTAAATAACATTATTTTATTTTTCAATTTGAAATGAAATTGCATCTATAACATATTTGTTTTTTCTTTTTATGAATTGAATATTGATAAAATTCACAAATATCATTTTAAGTGATAGGTATGGTACACAAAATTATATTCAATTATAAAAATGTCAATAATTTTATAAATTGAAGAGATTATGAAGTCATAAGTGGAGAATTTTTTTATTGACTTTTTTTTGGCTAAGTATCATAGCCCATTGTCAAAAGATTCATGAAAGAATCTTGAATAATTTATTTACATATTTGATCAGCGAAATTATCCAAAATTTTTGGATTGCTATGATACTTAGTCAAAAACTCTCATACGAAAACTACTCAACCCTTTCGGTGAATCTAGTGATGATAGGCTATGATACTTTGCCGGAAACTCTCATACTAAAACTACTCAACAGGAAACTCTCATAGGAAAACTACTTAGCCAGAAACTCTATAAGAAAACTCTCCAACCAAGACTCCATAAGCTCTTCAATGCAAACCTGTGAAAATACAAAAACAATTTTATAAATTTTTATATAATACTAATTACATTATAATTTTATGAATTATAAATCAGAGTTGAGTGTTGAGGGGTTTAGACAATGAGATATTGTTTTTGAGATTATTAGTATAGATTTAAACATTAATTTATAACCCATATTTTATATGTATTAGTAGCAATTAATCAATTTTTTATGATTTTGAATAGTCTATTTAACAATCATTGCATAAGTGATGCTTTTAAGATGAAGAAGTGAGACTCACACCAACAAAGTGAACTGCATAGAAATGATCATCAAATCATCCTATAACTAGATCTTTCTAGAAAGTTACCATAACTATAAAACTTTTCACACAATCAAGCCTAGTTAACTTGCTACCTCATTTACAAGACCTCAATAAGTATTGTACCTTTTAAACTATTTAAATAGTGCTCCCTTCACACATTTTTGAAGTATCGTGAGATACTCATAATCCAACATATAAAATACATTTCCAAATTATATATTATTAATATATAACCCATGTCTCATGTTTCTAAATAGTACATTTAACACTTTTGCATTGAGTGGAATTCATAAAAGTAAATAAGCAAGATTGATACTCACTAAAGATAGCACCAATCATCCCTTAGAAGTTTGCACTTTACATTTGATAACCAAAACTTCTCAAATAATTATTTTATATAAATATAATTTAATTTATTTTCAACTCTTACTTCTTAAACTTCTTTGGAAGACTTTCCCACCAACTTCTTACATGCATTTAATGATTAATTTTATAATTCAAAAAAGATAAATAACTTCATTTAAAACACAAAGTGCAACAACACGTATAAAATCTAAACCTAAACCCATAAAACACTTTCTTTTTCATTGGTTCTTAGATAATTATAACCTCTTTCCAAATCTATATGAACATTTTTTTTATCATTACATTTCCATACTAATATTTACATAGTTTTCGCTCCACGACAACCCTACTACAACCTTATATAAATTACTTACATCATTTACATACATATCTATTTATTAACAAAGTCTCAACATTAAACGGTAAACTAAAAATTTATGCTAACATATTTATACATTTACAAAGAATCCATCTTATTGTATATATTCGATCATTTATGTAAAAATAATATAGCTAGATTTCCATTATTATACTGAGATATTCACAATTTTTATATAATTTAATTTAATATATTTTAAAACATCATTGTACGAAATTTTGATATCCTAAGATATGATTTATAATTTTTTTATATAACTTTATCCCACATTGAAAGAAAATTTTAAAAGCACTTATATGACTTGAAAATTCCTCTTGGAGATAGAAAACTTTGCACCGTCAAAATCACGCAGAATCCGTGTCGTAAAAGCAAGGTACGGGAACCAACCATGTTATGTGCTCATTCTCTTCACAGAGAAGCAACGAATAACTTTCGTGCATTGCAGAAACAGATAGGAAGGAAGCAACAAATAACTTTCCTGCAGTGGGGAAACAGAGAGAAGGATGGACGCTAATTATTATTTATTATTTTGGAAGGGTTAATTTAATTGGTGGAGGTTAGGTAGTTAAAGCACCTTCTCTATTGAGAAGCCTCTCGTTCAATTTTTTCATTTTAGTAGATTTGATTGAAAGGAAATGATATTTTCTAGTAAATTTTGTAGTAAATTTACAAGTTTTTTTTTTAAGATACATTTACTTATAATTATTCTATATCACAACTTTAAACTATATTGCGCTTTGATTAAAAAGTAAAAAAAGAAAATACCTCACACCATGATTTCTCATAAAAAGAAAAGTGATAATATTTCAAAATGATCATATTTTTGTTTTATGTTATTATCTAAGTACTCGGTTACACCTGATTTTTAACTTTAAATAAACCATCATTGTTCATATTTTTCTAGTCTGTACAAGCTAAATAACAAGATTATTAAGTAACACTCTCAAACCATTGTCTTTTTAACAAAAACTCTAAAATTTTTGGCCTCTTTAAAGAGAGAATTTAGAACACATTTTAACATTTTTGTTCATCTTTTATCCATATTATAACAATGTAAGCATCAACAAACACTTAATTTTTTTTTTTTTTAGTAAATTAGGCTAATCTATATTAATGCGAAAAAAGAAACATTACATATGCTATAGGCTGGGTTGGTAAGCCTGTAGCATATGTAATGTTTCTTCAGCTTCATCATTACTCTATGACTCTTCCTCTACTGTGGGGCAGGCATAAGCCTGTGCAGCCGCTTCCTCTGTGTTAGTGGGTGGACACGTATGTTTGGGGACCGATGCATAGAGGATGGGAGCCACTGAATATTTTGCGTCAAGGATGCGCGCCCAATTACTTTCAGAATCCATAATCCAAACATATCTGTCATTACTCTCATCCTCCTAAGCTGGCAGTGGTTCAGTCTTGCGAGACGGGAGGTGCGCCTGATGCGCAATGGTAGACTTCTCAGGTCCACATCTACCTCTTTGCGAAGCTTGCACGAGGGCCTCCTCCTCCTGATCCGGATCATGGCTCTGTGTATCGTAATTTCTTGAGGAAGAGCCTTCAGCAGACTCCAGTCAATTGTCCATCCCATGGTGGTAACGACCGGGGAGAGCCCCTCTCTGCCCTCCACGGATGGTTCTTTGGTGCAATCTAGGAGCCATGGCCTGTTGAAGAAGAGGAGTGATAGAGATGGAAGGATGCTCAATAGGGGGAGAGGAACGAAGCAGGGGAAAAGCAAGTGGACAGGGAGAATGATGAGTGGGAAAGCACGTCCGGGGACGCGGGGTAATGGGAGTGCACGGACTATTGAGATTGGATGGACAGATGGAGCTGGGATAAGAAGCGCAAGCTGGATAAGTCACATCCCAGAGAATTCTGCACAACGCAGCTCTAGGAAGAGGGCTGCACAACGGACTAGTGACACAGGAGGGCAAGAGCAGAATCAATGCGAAAGACTGAAGGAAATGATTGTGTTTCTCTTTGTGCTGAGGGGCCTTCCTTTTGAAAGGTCTGTGACACATGCGAAGGGGTAGGTCATGATTGAGCCTTGCACACAGCTGCGTGCCATAACCATTTTCATGAGCGGGCTCGAGTGAAGAGTTATGGCCAATTGGAATTTCAATCCAAGTAATCATTTAGGATGATTGCTGCAGAGAGGTACCCTAGAGGGGGTGATGTTGTCCAAGCGTATCTTCATCATGCCTTATCTCATTCATCTCATGCGAATGGTTACCGGTTTGAGGATCTGCATCGGGTGAGGAACTGCGCTGTAGATCTTCGTCCTCATGGGCGTGGGAGAGATTATTGTCATTCATAATCCTACTGTCACCCGCATCCGGGGAACAAATACTTATAAATTATTAATTATTTTTACATTTGTCAACAACAATATTAATTTTAGTGTCATCAATTCTACATAATTATTTGACCCTTCCCCCAATCTTACTGTTACACCATTTTTTGGTCATCTAACCTATCATCATTAGATGGACCCAAGTACACCATGTAAGACCAATTTTACCCTAAGTAAAGATGCCTTCACTATGTTAAATAACTTAATAAACCACATTTATTAGGTTGTTTATGGTCCAAACAGAAAACCCCAAAAGGAAATATTAAACAAACCTATATTTGTTTGATTTTCCTCATGGAATAATTAATTAAACCATAATTTAGTTATTATTCCCAGTCATGTTTAACCCAAAAACAAAGAAATTAATGAGATAAACCCTTATTTATCTTATTATTTTCTAGGAATAATTATTTAAATCTTATTTAGATAATATTCCTTGTTAAATATGACCAAATCACCCACCAATAATCAAATGAATCATTATTTATTTGATTATCTTCCAACCACTTCCTTAAAAAGATAAATAAATCATTTATTTATTTATTTTTCACTAATCAAGGGATTTGACCCAAGTCAAACACCCTTTCCCTCCAACAAATATAATAAAATATTCCATAAAAGGTGGATCTAGATTTGGTTAACATTATTTTAATCATACACCAAGATCTAGAATGACCCAATATTTTGTTATAAATAGGAGGGTTTTTCCCCATCATTCCTCACCTTTTGTTGCCTACTAGATCACTCTGGATCTATACACTTGGTCTCATTTTCATCATTTGCTCCCATTGAGCTCCATTTTTTGCATTGGGTTTTCTACACCTACAAGAGAGAGAAAGCTTAGATCTGAAGTGCTGAGGACTTCCAAGAACCCATCCCACTGAGGAGAATTGGATACACCTTCTTGTTTTCCTCCCAGGTGCCCGATTAATATAAAAATTCTTTCAAAAATTGTTCTTGTCTTGTCTACTGGTATATGGAGCAAACCCTTTTTTTTACTGTTTAATGTCTTTCCATACATAGATCTGGTGTTTTGCAGCTATTTTCTTGTCAAACTAACCGCAGATCTGAAGATATTGGCAGTCATTTCTGTTGTTAGGGCTATTAGTTATGCGTAGCTAAAGTGGTCCTTTTTCGTACACTTCGACGAAGGATTCATACTAACAAATGGCGACTCCACACGGGTTTTAAATTACGACCGCTGTCGTTTTTCATATTCCTACATATCCAGCTACTTCAGACCCTAGGGTTTCTTTTCAGCTGTTTATTTTTCCTATTTTTATGTTGTTTTTCTCACATAAAACCCTAAAACATTAAAATTTCTAACTTCCGTGTGTTTCTGGCCCTATTGCGCAGGTAAGCGACATCAGCCGCAACTGAGACGGCAACTTTTCCGAAAATCTGCCGCCGAGACAAACTCGCAACGGGGGTCGCACTTTTTTGGCCCATAAACCGACCTCGGACCTCCGTGTCGCACTTTTCCGCCTTTTTTCGACTCCGCACCGAAAATGTGCTCGGCATCCACACCGCCGCTTTTCACCGATTTTTCTTCGAATTTTTCCGGGTTCTCGCCGCGCTATCTTCGTGTCTTCTGTGCCTCTAGCTCACCGAGGGACCAAGTTCGACCGTTTTTATGGGTCTATGGGAACCTAGCCACTTAGGGCTTTAGTACCCTCCACTTTTTTTTTGTGGAAGAGTTTAGCTATTTCACCGTCGGTTTTTCGCAGCTTCTGGCCCTCCTCTTTTCCGGGACCGTTACCGTCTTTTCGTATCCATTGAACCGGCCTCTCTTTTTCCTTTCAAATCACTCCTTATCGTTTTGTCCGGACCCTCTCTCCTGTCCTTGCCGCTTTTTGCTGATTTCCTTCCTTTTTCCAGCCACCTTGCCTCTATCTTTTGGCTGTGATCTGCACCTCTTTTTAGCAGCCTTATCCTTTAGATCCCCGTCCCTTTTGACCTTAGATCTATTGGCCTCTTTTCCGTGTGTTTTGCCTAGATTTTTCCCTTTCTTTTCAGATTAGTTTTGAGAGACCCACCTTCTTGGGTTAGATAGATGCACAAGTAGCTGTTATTTTTCTGTTATTTCAGCATTATATACTGTTCTCTGTAGGTTTATTTTCAGTTACGCAGCACACTTTTTTCTTGCTCTCAAAACGGAAAGGGTTTAAAAATTAAAATTAACGCACGCCACACACCGACCCTAAGCGAAGAAGCGCCTGGTTAACACCGCCTGGCAAAGACTCTAAAATCAATTGTCACTGCACCTTTTCTGCCCTTGTGACCCGAGTTGATTTTATCCTTTCTCGCCCTCATAATCGCTCTTCTTCCTCGTCATCACCGCGCCCTGGGCGCTTCCCGTGAGACTTCGGCCTTCATCCCCGCCGGCTGATCGACCCGCTCCGCCCCGCCGTCGTCGAGCCAGTACACCTTCGAGTCCGCACTCCGACTCCTCTCCTGATTCATCGGGTCCTCCTTCTCCTCCTGGTTCTCCCCCTGTCACCTTCACTATGTCTGGTCCAGGGCCTAACGCTAGCGGTTCTCCCGGCCCTAATGCCGGCCCTACTACTAGCGGTACCGCCACAGGAACTACCCCGGCCACCCCCGTGTTGCCGTACATTGCAGGCCTCAGCCTCCCCGATTTCCATCAGTTGATCAATGATCCCATTCACCACAATGCTAACTGGCCTGCTATGCCAACCAAGCTCCCCTCCGACATCCCTAAGTTTGAGGGCCTTAATGGCGAAGATCCAACCAATCATGTCCGATCTTTCCACATGTGGTGTTCCTCCAATTCCATTACCGATGACTCCATCCGTCTTCGTTTGTTCCAATGCATGCTCACCGGCGAAGCTTCTAAATGGTATGTCGAATAGGCCACCTCTACCCATACCACCTTTGAGACTCTTGCCCAAGCCTTTTTGTCGTACTTCCAGCTCCCTCTCCGATACGATACTGGCACGGAGCTCTCGACTTCCTTCAAGCAATCCTCTTCAACATGCCTTTCCGCCCATGTTCAGGAATGGCGAAGAAGACGGAGCTTATGTCGAGCCCCTCCCTTCGAAGATCGGGTTTACATGGACTGGTTCCTTCGCACTCTTCCCACTCCCATCGGCAAAGATGTCGCCTCTCACTTTCCTCAAACTGAAGAAGCCGCCCTCCAAATAGCCTTGAAATATGACCTGATCTATGCTCAATCTAGTTATGTTTATACCGTCCTCCCGACCTCCCCAGGCCCGATGGCGCTAATGCCCCGGGGGCATCTCATTCCGTCGACGGTATCATTGGAGCCCTTTCACATCTGCCTGCTCAACCTCCTATGGGCTACAGTCTTCCTCCTGGAGGGGCCAGCACCTCTAGCACTCTTCCCCCTCCCAGTATCATGTATCCAGGATACGGCATGCCTCCTTTTGCCCAACCTCCTGGTTACCTCAATGCTGCCCAACCTAACCATTACCTTTATCCGCAGCCTAGTATGCCAGCTCCTCCAACATATGCGCTTCCACCTCCCTTGCCTTCTCAACCCCTGCAACAGCACCTACAGCCCCCTCCAGGGCAAGTATTTGCACAGCAGGGCGCGACTAACCCCCCTTCTTCTCAAAGAAGGCGGCGAGGCAATTCAAATCAATCTGCCCCTGGTACCCGTGGACCCAATCCCGGTGTGGACCCTAACACTGCCAACCAGCAACAGGGCACTCAGCCCAAGCCGGACAGGCCGCTTCGTACAAATAAGCCTTGTTCGTGTTGCGGTGTTTATGGTCATTACACCCACGATTGTCCCCTCTTACCCCAGATGAGGCAGATGTGGGAGTCTCAAGCCACATTGCGCAGACAGCACGCCTCCCCTCATGTTCCTCCTAATGTGGCCACTACCCAGCCAACTGTGTTTACTGATCCTTTCCCTCAGCAAGGATTCGTGGCTACCCAACCACCTAACAGCCAGGTAGCCACCCCCCCTTCCCTTTCTGGTTCCTCTGATTACCAGATCCTTATGATGAACTCCGATCGATCCTCAACCGTCGACCTACACCTTCAAACTCGGTCTCGCCAGTACCCCAAGCCTCCTGCTCAGTCTGCTCCCGAGCCTCCCTCTTCAAGTTCTACTGAGCCTCTTTCAACATCTAGTGGCCCCTTACACATCCCTCAACCCAAATTTGAGGTTCATACCAAGATTCCGAAGGGACCATTACGCCGAAATGCTGCTTCCGGTCGAGCCGCTCAGTCGTATAGCATAGTAGATGATTTGGCACAATCCCCTGCTGCCATTTCTACACTGGAACTCCTCCAGTCGTGCCCTTCCCAAAAGAAAGCTCTACTATCTGCCATGGGTGCTGTAGATCCTGCTGATGACCAAATGATTGTTTTCGACGCCACTCAATCGGACCACCCTCCCCTTCCTCCTTCCGTCGCCTTCCAAATCTCAGTCAAAATACGGAACGCCATCGTTTCATAGTGTATAATTGACGAGGGGGCATCCACCTGCGTGATGTCCGCTTCGGTTTGGAAGCAACTCGGATCCCCTGAGCTGGCCCCTTCCACAATCACCCTTAGAGCGTGGGACGGTCATGCCTCCCAGCCCATTGGCTTGTTTCGTAATTTCCCTATCACCCTCGTCGGTAAGACTGTTTGCATTGACGTAGAAGTCATTGATGCCCCGCTAGACTACAACATTCTTTTGGGGCGAAGCTACACCTATGCTATGTCTGCTGTCCCATCCGCGGTCTTTCGCAAGATGTCTTTCCCCCATAATGGAAAGATAGTCACCATTGACCAGTTGACATATCATGAGCCCCCCTCTCAGGCCTCACCCGAAACCACCATCTCTTCTGTAGCCAACAAGCAAACCGTCGATTCCTTGACCAGTGTCTCCCCCGGCGTTTACAAGGACTCCTCCCTGCTTATAAATTTTCCTTGTCTTCCCCCTCCTCCTATCACTGATCCCAGCTTATCAAATGTTTGCATGATGCAATCGTCTCAAGCTACCCTTAAGCGGCCTGCTTCGGCTAGTCCGCAACCTCCCCTTCGCCCTCCGCAACCCGCTCCTAGCCATACATCTCCGCCAACCGGACCTCTTCCTCCTGGCCCTCCTCCTACAGCTGGTATCCCTGAACCCCTTTATCCTCCTGGCTCGGTTCCCCCTGGCCTTAACCATCTCGGAGCCGTCCCTCCTGGTCATTACCCTGCTGGGCAGATCCCTTTCCTGGCTCCCCCTCCTGGAGTATATTCTGTCCTCGTCATGGCCACCCTTTCGCTCGCTAACCTGACCTTGGGCATTCCGGTCTGGTACCTTGACCCTCCAGCCGCCACCCCTCCTGGTCACCCCAAACCGTACATGGCTTTGACACCGGTCCAACCGGTCCCCCTCGCTTCCTCCGTTGCCACTGTGCCTCCAGCACCTCCACAGGATCCTTCTCCTGTCGTGACGGCTCCTGGGAAGAAAAGCAAAGCCCGTAAGGGGGCACCCAAAGATAAGACCACCACGACTGACCCGGCCCCTCCCCCACCCGCCAAGCCCTGTGCCTTGTGTGATGTTACCGGTCACACCACTCCACAGGACCCCCAGTCCACTCCCTTTATCGGTTACGCCGATGGTGCAAGTCGTTACTCCCGGAATCTAGCTGCGGCAGGTTGGGCCATTTTTACCCCCTTGCATGCCCTTGTTCTCTCCGACGGGGTCTGCATTGGTTCTGCCACCAATAATCAGGCCAAATATGATGCAGTGCGTGGTCTCTTAGCCGATGCCCTCTTTCATCGCATCCTCCATCTGCACATTCGTTTGGATTCCCTACTTCTTGTAATGCAACTAAATGGTGTTTATCGTGTGCATAACCCCGTCCTGTTTAGACGCTATTTACGAGTGAAACTCTTGATACGTGCATTTGAAACCATAACTTTCAATCATGTACCTCGAGAACAGAATCACTATGTAGATAGTATTGCAAACCAAGTTCTAGACCTGCATTTATCACATGGATTTCATTCAAGACAATAACATTCATAAAAAACCATAACGATGCATATCCATAATATGTGTCGCAAAACATGTGTTTAGAGTCCATCTACTCTGATACATATGACATGCCCATAGCATGTTACACAAACTCAAAAACTGGGGGCACCATCTGCCCCTACATACATCATAGGGGGCACCACATGCCCCACCCCTAATCGCTATCTGGAGGATCCCGAGCCAATGGCTCTGCCCCTGCAGCCTGTAGATCGCGCATCGCCTGATTGGCCATCACCATGCACCGCATGACACCTCGCCACTCTGAGGGTAGACCAACACACGGCTCTATGAACTGGTCATCTAAGTCCTGCCACCCGCACTCTGATACTCCGGTCAACAACCGTTCGCATCTACATCGGATATCCTCCAGCAGGTCAGCTGCATCCTCATTCTGCACTGCTCTCGATCCTATAGCACCAGATGCTGCCGGTCGTCCCATATATCCGGCCGATTTCACCAGTGCTATATCTGCATACCAAAAGTACATGAATCAGTACCTTACATTACTATTCAAAATACTTTAACATGCCCATACAAGAATAGCAATCTGTCACTTACCATCGGGCCCCCAGACTCGACCAGGCGGAAGTGGCAGGTCCGGATCTCCACAATAGCTCATCCCACTATAGGGATAGTCGTCTATGTACAATGGCATCTGATCCCAATGGGAAAAAAACTCAGGTCGAAACACTCGCCCGACCGCCCCTCCTCCTCCTCTGCATAGTAGCCATCCCCAACGGCGCATCCTGGGCTCTCTCGGGCCCCCATCTGGAAGCTGTACACGAGGCCTCAAGGTCGGGATCTTCTCAAAGAAGAAGGCGCACAACAAAGTCCCATATGAGCGGGGCCATGGTTCACCGCCGCCCGCATAGTGACAACTGCCGCTTTTGTCGCTTAGCGACACCAACATCATTCGTCCACCCATAAGAGTGCCAGCCACCCATAAGAGGTCCCACCAACACACTTTCCACCATCATCATCCGCCCCCCCGGCTGATGTGATGGAACGCCCGGATGCCCAGGTGGACCTGCGAAAGACAACCGTGCCCACCGTACCTGTTTCTAGCCTCTCGTATCCCCGACCCGCATTCGAGTCCCCGACTCCCTGGGAGACCCTACGTACAATGACGTTCCACGGAACTCCATGATATGCCGCCCGCGCAACACTCGGTCGTGCTTCTGACCATCCCGGCGCGGGCGGAGACTAGTCGCAAGCACACGTTCGGACCGCCGCCCGATCCCGTGGCCCCCGCACCACAAAGATCTCCTCCGACCTCGGATCCCAAGAATCGATAATTCGGCCGCACCAGCTCCCCTCGGCTTCTCCTCATCAAAGGGTTCCCCAAAAACTTGAGAACCCCAAATCTGGCCAATACACGGCGGACGCCCTGATCCGCCTGGATCTCTGTCCGAAGTGTCCCCAGATCTCTCTCTCTCCAGTTGACCCATAACTCTACCATACCTGCACAAAAACATCATTTTTTTCAGCGTACAGATCGGGAAAACCATAACCAAACACCAAAACCCAACTTCCAGCCATAAAGCAGCACCAAAACCCCCTCATCTCCCAGGTCGCAGTTTTCTGCCCTTTTCTGGACCAGGTCGCACTTTTTGCCCTGATACCTGTGTCCTAGGTCGCACTTTTTGCCCCAAAAAGTGCGACCCGGCCGTAGAGATGAAGGAGGGGTTGTTTCTGGGATTCTGGGCCCTAAACTGAAAATGTAATCCATCAAAATGCAAGAGAAAGGTTAGGCCTCTTACCTCCAACTGACGGATCTCGATTCCAATGGTCGGTTTGTCTGCTACGTTCGCCGCAAGATTTAGGGCCTTCTCTCCTCTCCACATTCACCACAGCAACAATAGCAAATGAATGATTTTGGAGGGAAAACTGCCTTATTAAAAGAGAACCCCTGTTTCTTCTTTCGACTGCTGCGACCACACAGTAGCCCCGTTCGACGAACCGTCAGCACCGCTGGAAAGCTCTCACCGAGCTCTCAAATGGGTCTCTGTTAGTTTTTGGTGATTTGATACTTCACCCGGACACATTTTGTCCAAGAAGGGTCACTTCACCGCTCCTTAAAATCGAATTTCCTCACTTACAACACTTGTACTTGGGGCACCATATCACCCCATTACTTGTCCATGTTCGTGTTGATTTTCGTCATGAGTTCCCACATTGTACTCATGCTTCCATGGTCCCCCATTGGGGCCTTTACTGTGTGGCAGCACCATCGAGTCGCCCTTGTTTAGAGCATCCAAGTTGAGTCATCATTGCATCCATGGAGTCTATACCACGTCCCTGTACACCCCACTATAGCCCTCCATCCTTCATTGCTTGGTCCCTCTCTTGTGTCGCACATTATGACCTTCAGTCTCACTGTCCCCTATCCCTTATGATCTTGTGTCAGTCGCTGCCATGTCATCCATGCTCTTTATGCTCTAACAAGGGATGTTGTCCATTCACTACTCAGTCCTTTCCACTTCACTATCATCATTAGTGTCAGTCTGTCCATCGCTCTATTCTTTTCTCTCGTGCCTTAGTTGAGGATCTCTCATTGCCTCACCTATGGCGGACCTCCTTCTGTCGACATCAACACATTCATTCCAGAAGCCAGGTCTAGAGGGCGGTGTACCTTGGTTCCAGCTTCCACTCTTGTTCGATGCCTCGGATCAGGCAAGGGGATATCTCATTTCCCTTTGACTTGATTGTTTCTCCAGCTCCTTTCAGCATGATCGAGATTCGTATACTTGACGGTCCAGTGACCTAGCAGCAGCTTTTGATGATTCCCGGGTGTGTGTGAGATGTCTCAACCCTCATGAGGGGGTGGCCTTGCAGGTAGCCCCCGACATGCCCAGATGACCTCTTCTTTGCGGCCTTCGATGCCGCTCCAGATTTTGATGATGTTGGCCTTAGCCACTTGCAGCACCTCTTCGATTTGCATGTATCAGTCAGATTTTGTGAGCCCTTCCCCATTTACAGGGGGCATTTGGGTTGTATTTATCTCATGTACTCAAATATTATTGTACTAGTCCTGGCTGTTATCCCAGGCACAGCATGTATGTGAGATTCCTCATTGTATTTTTATCTGGCTCCTGATTATGCCAGCTGTACTCTATGGTTCGGTCCCTTGTTTACTGGACACACTATTCTTTTGTGCGTAGCTAAAGTGGTCCTTTTTCGTACACTTCGACGAAGGATTCATACTAACACTTACCCAATCTTATAATGATTATCTTTAAAGAATAGAATTCTTCCCCATATATATATATATATATGATCCCCTTCCCCATAAAAAAATGTCCAAGGAACATTCTTATCGATTTTTTTATAGCCATTATTCTTATGCTGAAGTGATGTACACTTGATCCAATTTTTATAATTAAAAATTTGAAGGTTTCCAAACCACCCATCTCCTCTAAACCATTATTAATAAAAAAATCTTAAAATATTTATTTATAATTTATTTGCCTAGTACTTTAAATTTTTTATTTTAAATAAATTATATACTACATCGTTTAAAAAATTAAATTAAATAAATTATATACTACTTTTTAAAATTTGTCTCACAACTTTAAACTGACATTATTTTTTTCCCTTCCTCTTCTCAAAGTAAATGAGATTCAGAAAACCAAACCATTTTAGATATACCATGTCCTTACCATGCCATTATCTGATTTTATGAACTATTCAAGAAACAATACAGTTTATCTTAAGCCTTTTCGATTTGTCACACTCATAACTGTGAGTGCGCATGAGTTTTTTTCATAGTGATGGTCAGAAAGAGAGAGTAGAGTGTTAGTCAATTCATTTTATAAATTTCCAAACTTGAATTTTGAAGTTGAATATAATATAGTGTTGCATGAATTACATAATAATCAATTAATAACAACCTTTTTTCGAGTTTGGGAGTTCCACATGATTCTTTGTTGGGAAGGGATTTGATTGGAAAATTGTTGATAGATTAATATTTTGATTTATTTTTGCAATGTTTTAAAGTTAAATCTTTTACATATTTCTTTGGAAGATCAAATCTGCAGGATGGAATTTGATTGGCTAGTTTTGGATGAAAATAAATTAATGGTTTTATTTTTATTTTTAATATATATTAAATTTTAATATATTATATTATTGTTGCTCCCAACTGACTTTCCCTGTAAATTTGGGCAAAGCTTCTAGCTGTGCCGAATACTTGTTCCCCCGTACCCAAAGTACTCACATATCGAGAACTCGTGAAACATAGGTTTCTTTCCTTTTTCTAATCCCAAAACAAATAATATTTTTCCAAACCATTTGAGATAAACTATATAGTTTGCGCTTTAAATGTTGTCCCACCCACACTCACAACTATAAGGGTCTAGTCTTGAGTGATATCTACTTTCATAATTTGTTCAAGCAACAATACAGACTACACACCATTGTTGGTGTGTGTTTTGTTATATATTTCAACTAATCAGGGAGGAGAAACAGTTTATCAGAATGATCGATATAAATTCTCAATTGAATTGAGGGAGAAATTTGGCTCTGTAAAATCCTACAAAGTCAATTACAGGGGAATATCCATGTCTCAGAGAGGGTATTCATGCAATCGCCATCTCAGAGGTTGAGGAAAAAATAGAAACCTCTTTGCACTCCTAGGTAGGAATTCCTCAAGCATTTCTGGATCATAGACAAACAAAAACACTCCATATCACAAAACACAGTTTGGGAGAAATCCTGTACCTTCATGTACACAAGGCAGAGTAAAATCCACAATGGAAAACTCGCATTATTGATGATGAAATGAATTATTTATACATCTAAAATGTTAGTACCAGACAGTTATGTCTGGACAGGTTATTATCTGAAAACAAAAACTAATTTCTTTAATAATGTAAAATACAAACCCCAAAGGATTAGTTAGCATTACCCCCTCAATCCGAACGGACATCTAACATTCCAAGTAACATTCTCAACTTTTCAAACTTTTCACGTCCCAGTGCTTTGGTAAAGATATCTGTGATCTGCTCTGAAGTAGGACGATGTGTCATATGAATGACTTCGGCCTCAACGTACTGTCGAATCAAGTGATATTTGGTGTTAATACGCTTGCTTCGATCATGAAACTTGGGATTCTTGGCCAACTAAATTGCAGAAGAATTGTCAACAAATAGTGGAGTTGAATCCTTTTGTTTCTCCTACAAGTCGAAGTATTTTGCAAAGCCAAATGATTTCTTTTGTAGCATGAGCTGCTACAACATATTCTGGTTTGGTGGTAGAATCAACAGGAACATATTTCTTTCCTGATCTCCAACTGATGGTTTCTGATCTAAGGTTCATCAAATAACTAGAAGTAGAGACCCCATTCTCCTTATCTCCATCAAAATCATAATCTTAATAGCCGATGAGATGGAAATATGAAACTTTAGAATATTTGATACCATATGTTCGAGTGCTTTTAAAATACTTGAGCACTCACTTCACTACATTCCAATGACCTTGACATGGCTGATGCATGAACCTAGAAAGTATCCCTACCACAAAATCTATGTCGAGTCAAGTAGTAGTTAGAAATTTCAAACTTCCAACAAGTTTCCTGTACTTTGTTGGATCTTCAAACGTACTTCCTTCAGTGGAAGTAATCTTCGATATTTTCTTCATTAGAGTAGCAACATGGTTACAATCTTGCATTCCAAATATGTCCAATAACTGTCCAATATATTTCTTCTGAGAAATAACAATATATTTGGGTTTCTAATAAACTTCAATCCCTAAATAATAATGAAATAAACCCAAATATTTCATGTCAAAATTTTTCATTAACTCTCTTTTAATGAACGCTATATAGTCATCATTATTTCCCATAATCATCAAATCATCTACATAAAAAACCAAATATATAACCGACTTTCCAACTTTCTTAACAAAAAGAGTTGCATTATCCAGTTCAAACAACTTATAATTCAACCTTAGAAGGTGTTTAGTTATTTTTTCATACCATGCACGAGATTCTTGTTTCAGTCCATACAATTCCTTCACCAACTTACATGCCTTTTTCTCTTTACCTTTAACAACAAAACCTTTAGGTTGAACCATATGAACGTCCTCCTTAAAATCACCTTTTAAAAAGGCTATTTTAACATCCATATGGTGTATCTTCCAACTATTCTGAGGCATTAGAGAAAACCGAGTTCTAATTGTGCCCCATTTTGTTGTAGAAGAAAATGTCTTTATGTAGTCAGCAACTTCCTTCTGAGCATAGCCTTTTACTACAAGGCTCACCTTATATTTATCAAGCGAACCATCTACTTTGTACTTGATTTTATACACCCATTTGGAACCAATGGGTTTGACACCAGCAGGATGAACCACTACCTCCAAGTTCCATTCTTAATAAGTGCATCATACTCCTTTTTCATTGCATCCTTCCATTCATCACAATTAGCAGCTTCTTCAAAACAACTATGTTACTAATTGTATAATGATTGAATCCACAATCATGAGAAACATTACCTAAACTCGAAGCAACATCACCTTTAGAAAAACTTATTGTTTCAAAGTAATCATACTTGCCTGGAAATTTCCGAACACATGTGGATCTTCATAAAGGTTGCTGAAGTGGTTTTGATGGTTGCTCATATTGAAAAATAGGCTCAAGAACAGGCTCTTCAAGAGAAATTTTTGGTCATGTAGAAACATTACTATGATCCAAATTTTCTTTAGTAATAACATTCGCATGGGTTAAATTTGGAAGAATAAAAGAATGATCCAAAATGGGAAACCCCCTTCAGTATGTGGTACATCATTATCATATTCAAAATAGAACTTTTTGGATGCAAATTTCTCCAAATGAGTCAGTTTTCTATCAACAGTTGAATTATTTTTATCACATACAAGAAAAATAACATCTTTGGAAATAATAAATTTCTTGTTCTCCTCATCATACAACCTATAAGCTTTGGAAGTAGCAGAATAAAAAAAAAAAAAAACATTTACGACTCCTAGCACCAATTTTATTATGAGAATTTTGAGGTCTAAAATGGGCCTCCTAAGGAAATTATAAAATAATAGTGGAAATAATAAAATAAGATTTGATTACATCATCAAATTTTGGAGGGAAAAAATAAAAAACTACTTTTTCAACTCGTATTTTCAACTTATCTCCCAAATTGTTTACTTATATTTTGAGCGGGAGTACTCATTGGATGAAAAATTTAATTCCTCATCCAAGGAGTACCCATGTTGCATACTTTAGATGGATCCTACTCCACGAAAAATGAGAAATACATGAAAAATGTGATTGCAATCACGTTTTTTCATTTATTTCTCATTTTTCATGTAACAGGGTCCATCAAAAGTATGAAACATGAGTACTCCTTGGATGAGGAATTTAATTTTTCATCCAAAAAGTACTCCTGCTCGAAATTTGAGTAAAAAATTTGGGAGATAAGTTGAAAATACGAGTTGAAAAAGTAGTTTTATTATTTTATTATTTTTTAATATTTTTACCCTTTTACTTAAAAAATGGTGAATCATCCCCCATGGTTGACATAATCATCTCGAATCCTATTGGTTCTTATAAATTTTATTTTCGTTGTACATTTTTCTTAGGAGCCCCATTTTAGACCTCAAAATTCCCCTAATGGTTGCGTTGATGTATAGGAATCAATGCATAGCATAGAGAACCAAAGAATCTAAAATGTTGAACAACAGGAAGATGATTATACGAAATTTCATAAGGAGACTTATTATTCATGACAGGAGAATGGAAACACTTGCGAATATAAGTTGTACAAAGCACTACTTCTCCCCATAATATCAACTTAACATTCTTAAAGAACACCATAGATCTAAACATATTAAACAAAGTTCTATTCATATATTATGCAGTGCCATTTTGTTGTGGGATATAAGGTATTGTAGTCTGATGTTTGATTCTGTTGTCCTTTAAATACTATTCAAAAACATTAGTAGTATATTCACCACCATTATCAATTCTGAGAATGCCAATATTCAGATGACTTTCATTTTTTACCATTGAATGAAAAGTTTTAAAATTTTCAAATACTTGTGACTTAGCTTTTAGCAAATACACCCAACACATTCTTGAATCATACATTTATTACCATTGGTAGTTCCAACAAGCATAGGACCACATAAATATGAATGTATGATACTTAATTTTCTTGAATCTCTAGAAGAAGAACTATGAAAAGGTTTCTTAGAATGTTTCCCCAAAATACAAGCATCACATGGTGTAAGTTCTTTTGGAATTGTAGGAAATCCTTTTATACCTTTTTGTCTCACAATTATGATATTTTCATAGTTAATGTGACCAAAACAAGCATGCCATAACAAACTAGAAGAGAAAGTATCTCTTTTTTGTGCTAAAAGAGCAAAACTATCACAAAAATTGATTACAGTAGATGATGCGCCATTCAATTTTAAAAGTGCACCTTCTTCAACATCGTTCATAATGACTGCATGATCAGATGCTCTACATATCTCAATGATGCCATCAAAGATATGTATGGAATGCCCTTGTTGTAGAATATGTATAAGAGACATTAAATTTCTTTGAAATTGTGGAATATAAAGGACATCCTATAGAACATAATCTGCAAGCTTTAGTATATTCAAATGAATGGATCCAATCCCAGAAAGCTTAACTTGAGATTTTTTCAGAAAAATATACTACACTATTAACTTGGTCATTGAATGTTTCAAAAAATATGTCCTAAATTTCATATGACATGTGGCAACTGAATCCAAAATCCAACTATCTTGCCAAGAAGAAAATGGTGTACTAAAAATATCATTTATATTAAAATTGCAATGGGAAACAATATAATGTGTAGACTCTGATGATTTTCCTCTATCTGGTGGTGGCTGATTTTTCTTTATCTATTGGTGGCTGATTTTTATCTATCTAGTGGTCGTTGATTTTCCTCTATCCGAATCGGCCTTAGTAGTCGCAAATGGCATGACTACGTCAATGGGACATAGTGGCTGGAACCCAAGCCCACCTGAAAGGGGTTGTGGCTGGTTGAGCTGTGGAGAGCCCAGTTATAACTGTGTTGTACATAGGGAAGGCTCTCATCCCATGTGTGTGGATGATTTGAATTGTACATGTGCAAAATGTGTACAATCATCCTGTTGACGACCTTTATCTGGCCCTCAGTTTGGGGATGGAAAGATGTGGATTTGGTGAGCTTGGTGTCTAGCTTTGACCAGAGGCTAGACCAAAATGTGCTGAGGAACCTACTGTCCCGATCTGAGATGATATACTGTGGGATCCCAAAGTGCACCCACACTCGTTCAAAGAATATTTTAGCAGTGGCTTTTGATGTGATATTCTTCTTGCATGCCACCATAATGGCCATCTTAGAGAATATGTCAATGACCACGAAAACACAGTCATTTCCATGCTTAGTATAAGGAAGGCCCGACTTGTAATCCATGGAGATGGATTCCCAAGGTCAACTCGGCGTAGGTAGCAGAGTATAGAGGCCTTGCTTCTTGATGGTCAGTTTGAAAATAGCGCAAGTAGTGCACGATCTGATGTACTTCGCGACATCCTGTCGAAGGTTCGGCCAATAGAAATACTTTTGCAGTACTTCTACTGTTTTCTCGACCCCGAAATGTCTAATGAGCTGATTTTAGTGCGCTTCCCAAATCATCTTGGCACACTCACTTGAAGGAACACAAATGTGTCCCATGTGACATAATAGTGCATCCCAGAGGTGAAAATTTGGAACTTGTGTACCCTCCAAGAGTGTCTTGTATGTGTGGCCGAATTCTGGATCGCTCTTGTAGCGAAGCGAACAATAAAAAGTCTAGTGCCCACAAGAGTTGAGAATAGTGGTTAGCGCCACGATCGGTGGTCGACTGAGGCAGTCTACAACATTATTGGTGTTGCCCTTCTTGTACTTGATGTTCAAATGAAACTGTTGCAGATATGTGGACCACTTCTGAAGGCGATCGTTCCGAAACTTCCCTTGTGTCTGTATGAACTGCAGGGGTCAGTGGTCTCTGTGGATGACCGTTTCCTTCCCCAAAATGTAATGCTTCCATTGTTGGAAAGCCTGCACAATGGAGTACATTTCTTTGTCGTAAGTGGGATACTTACGAACTTTGTCAGACAATGTCTCACTGTGATATGCCACTGGGTACCCCTGTTGAGTAAGAACTGCCCCAATAGCATAGTCAGAGGCATCTGTCTCGATCTCAAAAGGTTGTTGCAAGTCTGGTAATGTGAGAACTGGGGAAGAGCAGAGACGATGTTTCAATTCTACGAACGCCTTCTGTTGATATTTCGACCAAAATAATTTTGCTTTCGCTCCTCCCTTGGTGACTTGACTCGAGGGCCAAGTGATTTGAGAGAATCCCAACATGAACCTGCAATAGAAATTAGCAAGACCCAGAAAGTTGTGAAGGTGTGTTAGAGTGGTTGGGGCTAGCCAATCTCGAATGAATTGGATCTTGGTTGGATCCACATGCACCCCCCGCTCATCAATAATCTATCCCAGATACTGAACCTCGATCATGCCAAAAGTTCACTTCTCCAAATTGGCACATAACTTGTGTTGCCACATTGTTTGGAGGACCTGTCAAATGTGGTGGAGGTGCTCTTCCCAAGTCTGGCTAAAGATCAGGATGTCATCCAAGAATAGTACTACAAATGAATTGGTGAATGGCTGCGAGATGTCTTCCATTAGCCTCATGAAGTTTGTGGGAGCATTAAACAACCTGAAAGGCATGACCAGTCATTTGAAAAGACCCTCCTTGACTTCAAAGGCAGTATTGCACACATCGAAGGATTCGATTGGTGCCTGGTGATACCCGAACTTCAAGTCGATCTTGCTGAAATATTTCACCCCTTTGAGTTGGTCTAGAAGGTCATCAATCTGTGGGATCGGGGACCTATTCTAGACAGTGATCTTGTTCAATGCCCAGTAGTCAATACAAAGTCTCCAAGTCCCATCCTTCTTTTTCACCAACACAATCGGGCTCCCATAGGGTGATGAAATTGGCCTGATGCGAACTTTCTGTAGCAGCTCCTGAATCCGCCTCTTGATTTCATCGTTCTCCAGAATAGAGTGCTGATAGATCAGTCCATTGGGTAGTGGCACACCGGGGGTCAAATCGATGGGGTGCTTTACGTGACAGTGTAGAGGCACCCCTACAAGTGAGGTGAAGATGTCCCCATAATCCTGCACAACCTTGTTCATTTGTTGTTGTCTTGCAGAGGGGCCCTCTCTGGAGGTCATGGCCATAGTCTTCTTCTTTCCCTGAAGGTGGATCATCAGGAAAACAAATTTCCTGGTTTTGGAAATGATCTTATTGCATTGTTTTGTAGTAACCAAAGAGATAGTGGCAGGCGGTGGTACCTCTGGTATCTTGTACAACTCATTGCCCAAAGTAACAATAACAATGCGAGGTTAGGACTCATACACAACATGTCACTTCCACAAGTAGGTTTGGCCTAATAATACATCACAAACATCAAGAAGATATATGTCACATAATACCTCATCCGTGAAGGGCTTGATGTTGTAGGGAAGGCAGCACTGTTGGCTGACGTGGAGATCCTGTCCTTGGCGAAGCCACTCGATGGTGTATGACTATGGATGTGTTGTGGTCGGAAAGCCTAATTGCTTCACGACCTCTGATGAAATGAGGTTCTTTTTTCTCCCACAGTCGATAATGAACTGTAGCAGGGAACCCTTTACCCACATTTGGGAGTGGAAGAGACGCTCCTCCTCCTCTGGATCTTCTGGTTCCTCCTTCTAGATCTTCGTGGTGGCAACAATGGCATTAGGCTTCACATCAATAATTTTCTTCCCTTTGTCATTCTCCTTGTTGGGTTCTGATGAAGAGTCAGAGCATGCAATTGAGTCAGAAGTCTTCATCTCTGCCACCAATGACTGCTTGGCCCAACACTCACTTTTGTTGTGAGTGGAGCTCTTATGGAACTCACACCACTTCCCCACATCCTTCTTTGACTTCACGGTGTTGTTCTATGCTTGCGGCTTTGGTAGGTTGTCTTGGGCCACCATGTCTTGGATTTGTCCTTTGTTCTACGATTTGGGGGCACCCTTCCCTTGATTTTGATTCGCAGATCCAAAGTCTTGCTTCTTCTATTTTAATTTCTGCTCAATCTGGGCAGCATACTAGTATGTCGTACCAAGAAAGGAGATGTTGAGGAACTCCATTTCCTCCTAAATTTTTCTGTGCAGAAAACTGTGGTACTTCAACACCAAATGTTTCTCTGAACCTTTGATGCCCAACTTTGTGCGCAAGGTATGGAACAGATTCGTCATCTCATGCACATATTGATCCCTTTGCTACCACATTGTAGTCCATTGTATGTACTTGCCCTCATAGCTCCCCACAGGATAATTTTGTTCCTTGATGGCGTCTCCGAAATAATTCCATGTGGGTACAGCAGAGAACAGAGAGGGTTCCCCCTCGTCCTTTTTCTCACAGTAGGTTTCCCACCATTCCTTGACATGGGGGACGACTTTGAGGAGTGCAAAAATTATCTTCTCCTAGTCGAAAAAGTCATGAAACAAGAAATATCCTTCTAATAGATTCAACCATCTATCTATGGGGTTTACATCTATTTGGCCCTCAAATATGAGAATGTAAAAGCTTACTTGTGCTTTAAAAGGAGTGGTGCCTCCATAGTGACTGCTAGATATAGATGTGCCATGAGTGGGAAGTCGTTGAAGGATATGGGAAAAGTTATCCATCATCGCATTCCTCTGTTTCTCGAGGGCATTATCGAGCAATATTTTTATAGGATCTCCTGCTCCCTCATATATATTTTCTTCCCCCATGGGCGGTCGTCAAGGTTTGCGAGGCTGATCTTGCAAAGGTTCAACTAGATCAAGCCCTAACTCTTTATACCCCTACCTCGTTGGGGACATGCAAAGAAGGATTAAGAAAGAGCAGACCTCTCTAATACCATTGATCTAGATTTATGCATGAACACAATGAAATACAGAAATATACATAAAATCAGAGATGCAACAGAAATAAGACTTCATTTCATTAATAACAAATAACTGAAATATGCTTACAGGGAGAATGGAAATAAACTAGCTAGGAGGTTGGTAGCTTATTTCTAAGAAGAAATATGGCGGCTACAGGCCTATGAATTGTGTTAAAATGAGGCTTGAGGGCCTATTTATTATTGAGAAACAATGGAAAACCCTAAACATCCAAAAATCTAACCCTAAGAGTTGAAGTGCGAAAACTATGGGCCCCGTTTGGGTAAATTGGTACATCAATCTTCTCGAGGACATAACTTAGGCATATGATCTTTGTTTGATGCACACAATACCTTGTTAGAAATATATATCCTAGGAATACAACTTTTGATGTGAGTTATAAGTTGCGGTTTTTCCAAAAAAACATCGTTTAGGGCCTTAAAACAGCGTCGGAAGTTCAGGACCCGAAAAACTGCTAAAAATAGTAAATTGTGCTACAATTAAGGAAACTGAAAAACTAAAAGAAGAAATGGTGGGGCCCCAAGTGGAATAGGTAGGTGGCCACCAATATCCACCTGGATCACAATGATTGTGATACCCCTGAGCTGCTATCTACAAAATCCAGGTGTAGAGTACAAGTCTCGTTGGTTTGTGTCTGCTTGGAGTTCCTGCATGTAACATAAGGTCCACTGTGAGAAAATATTTCTGATTTATCAATTTTTCCTCTGCCCTTCTTGGGATTCAGACCCCTACCCCTCCAATTCATTCATTTTAAAAAGGAAATCAAATAAAAAAAATCAAGACTGTAAAGACACTTGCTAGAAACAAATTAATTCAATCCAACTCTAGTGTTGTAGCTAGAAAAAACACACACATAGATAGCGCTCTGGAAATATTACCCCTCCTATTAAATATCAGAAAGAGGAACACCTATAAAAAAACCACATAAATTTACCTCTAATGCTGGAAGAAAATACTCAAAAAGTTATTAGAATCTCCCCCGACAACAACGCCAAAATGTTGGATTGCAATATTTATCCTGTATTTATCTCAACATTCACTTGTCGGTCTGTGTTATTAAACTTAGAGGTGTAGCAAGACTTTTGCGAGAGATACTCTAATTTTCATATTTACCCTACTACTTCAAATCATAATGCAAACAAATTTTTAGACCCTGCAATCTTAGAACAAGGTCTTCTCCTGAAGTTTCACTCCTTAATCACACTATTCTAAGATGATGAAAGCTTATTAAAGAAAAAGGAAACTAAAATACCATTAACTATTTAGTATGGACAATATTCTTGAAATTCCACCCACACCAAGCAAATGAAGATAAATAAGATTCACCCTTGCATATATTTCTCATCCAACTTTGTGATCTAATTCATCCAATGCATTGATCAAAAGATTTCCACAAATAAATCACACTCATTCAAAACAATTCTCAAACCTTTCTTAACTAAGTACCTGTAGATTCCGGTGTACTCAAAATCCCATTCAAAAATAAATAAATGTTGTTGTGTGCAATCCAAAAATCAACCAATCATGTTGTTGGCAAAAGCTCAAAAAATAACCAATACTCACAACAATGTTCTCAGAAATGATTACTAACTCAAAACATTGAATGTATATTCCTCATCTAAAGAAACACGTATTTCTTATTCTATGAGAAAATTCTATAAAACATTGTGTTTCACATAGGTCTTTTCACTCAGTTGCTTTCCTGTACTACAAAATAACCTAGATCAACTTTAAAACAAAATAAAAACCTCGAACATAAAATGAAAATCTCAGTCAAAAACACCTTTGAATAGCCAAAAATAAAATGAACAGTTTGTAGATTGAACCCTCACATAGAATCCTGTCTTTCTGAACAACACAAGTATTGAATGGTATTCAATTAACAAGGCTCAACATGGGTGCACGACCAAATTACAACCAATATAGTCAAGGTGCTTTCGTTTAGAGACTGGTGTCACAGTTCCAATTAAACAACGAGTGTAATGACCACAAACATAAAATCATTCACCGCAAATATTCCAAGCTCAGTGTCGCCAAAAATTGAGAAAAATAACACCACACTATCACCCAAAACCCATATCTAAATCAAATGAACAATCGAGTAAGAATAGTATCCCAATATTCAACTTACACTCCTAACAAGGTAGATTCAATAGGCCAGGAAATTAAAAATTTAATCAAATTAATGAGAAACTATTGAAACGAGACCATATCAAGCATATTTATGTGTAACCAAAGATCTTGATTCAATAACCCAATATATAAGCACTTTTAAAATAGGGAAACCATAATTTTCATCAATGAGTCAATATTTCTCTCACGCTCTAGGTTTGACAAATATATTCAGAGAAATGTGGAGAGCATAAATGATAGATTCACACCATTAAAATAACACAATACCATTCACACCAATAGATAAACTTAGCACAAGGTAATATATATATTCAAAGATGCACACCACACATAAATATACATGTAATAAACAAAAGGGTTGTGGAGCTGGGTTGGTGGGCCCAACAAGACGATCTCACACACCTTGATTAAGAGTTTAACTTACAAAAAATACATATCAATCATGCATATAACTCACAGATAAGTAAGACCTCACATAGAGGTCGAATATATTCATAAAGAAGTTGTTACATCACAAATGTGTCCAGCTGAAGAGGCAAACTTTCAACAATATCTCACTAGCCTTGCTAACTTGGCCCCAAGCTAAAATAGTCAATTTATACATATTGTTCATATAAAGAAATGCTATTGGAATAGCTTAAAATAGTAACCATTGGATCTAGGATCTAAACTTCTTCCAAAATAAACCCTAATAACCTTGGACTTAGACATTGAAGGGTTGAATTTGGTTGTGATGATCATTGTTGTTGGAGACCGGCCTTGCTTCCATGAACTACTATTGCAACAACAAGAGGAAAACAAACAAACTCTCCAAACATCTTGTAGAAAAGTCTAAATGACAGCTCATCACCTTGAAGAGTTGACCACGAACCTCAGTGCCACCAATCTTTTGGGTACGGGCATTGCACAAGCTTGAGTTAATGGTTTGTAAAGAAGCCCAAATGTTTAGAAAAATAAATAAATTGAACTATACTGGCTTGCAAATATAAATTTACCTACCAACTTCTTAAGATATAATGTTTGTAACACATTTCCTCAAACCATATCAAAATGTGAGGTAAAAACTACAGTTGTTTACACAAAATTAGGTGAAACAGGGGTGGGTGAGGGAAAAAATAGAACATTTCTAGCACCCAACATGTCTGATGCTTTTCTCATCTCAACTTTGTCATCAAACATGTGAATGGAGTGTCCTTGCTAGTAAATGTGAACCAAGGACAACAAGCTTCTCCACAAATCTGGGAGGTAAAGAGAATCATATAGAAGAATTTAGGGAGACCAAGCAATTTGAGCCTGGTGGTGCTAAGTCTGGATGGATTAGGTTTTTACTTGATTGCAAAGTAGACTACTCTATCTACATTGTCACTGAAATCTTCAAAGAAATCCTTCTGAAAGGTCATGTGGTAGGTTGCTCCTAAATAAAGCAACCATGCATCTTTCCATGAAGCAAGTGAAGCATTAAGCAAGTCTCTAGTTACTCCAATATTGCAATGTGCCACAATATAATGAGTAGATTTAGGTCCTCTACCATTTCCCGGGTTTGGTGATTTTCCTTTCTCTTCATTTCTTTCTTGTCTGATTCTATCCCAAGAGAGCTTGCATGTGGAAGCATTAGGTCCATTTATGTTGCAATGTATACAATGAAGATCAAGTCTTCCTCCTTGGTAATGTTTTCCCCCCTTGCATGTGATATTCTTCTTTCAACGTCCTCTTATGCCACCTCTTCATCTAGAAGAACATTGTGCATGATTCTTCTCTTTCTTTGCAAGAGACACAACTTCTTTAGAAGACTGAGCAACTGTCTTCTTCTTCCCAAAATATTTCTCTCTTTCTACAAACTTCTCCACAAGAGAGTAAAAGGAAATCTCCTTTAGCTTATTGCTAGCTTGTAATTATTCAAGATAATGAGAATAAGTGGGATATAGTGCCTTAACAAACGCTATGAGAGGAACGTCTATTTTAATACCGGTGGCTTCTACATCATGTATAATAGCTATGATTTCAGAGTACTCAAGGGAAAGGATATCATCATTTTTCAATTCTAAATTGAAGAGTTTGATCATTAATTGGACTACTTCAAGATCTAAGTGTGTCATATAATTCTTTTAGCTTCTTTAAAGCAATACATACATTTTTGAATGGTGCAATGTGATGACTCACCTCTTCATTTATTGGTGTAGCAATCAAGGCACAAGCCTTGCTAATCTTGTTTTCCCATATGGTGAGCTCTTTCTTTGATGTGGGATTTTCAGGAGGATTTCCACATTCTCCTTCAAAAAAACCTTTCCAAAGCTCATTGAAAATGAGGGTATGCTTTACCTTTCTGGACCATTCATGGTAGTTCTCTTTCCCATAGGGAACTACTCCAACTATCAGGAGATGACTGAATGCATTTTCAAAAAAGAATTATCTATGACAATTCTTGTGAATGGAAATGGTTCCAAAGAGCTTCCAATTTCCAAAGCAATCAAAGCCTTACTCTCTGCCTTTTTGGTTTTGTAATTATTTGAACAACATTCTTGATACCCTTCTATTACAAACTTATTTAATATAGTATGTGCATATGTCAATACTTCAATACAAAATGTGCAAATAACCAATGCATATGAATAGGAATCAATGAATCATATAGTGAGCACAAACCAACACATATAGTATGAGAGTTTCAATATAGCGATAGATTGCTCAACACGCAGAGATGCTTCGACATACCAATGCCAACACATATGACATACCTACCATGAGCAACAAAGACATATAACATCAAGAGCATGAACCAACAAAACATGGTTACTGATGAAATAGGTAATTGAACTGGTACCTTTTTTTTTTTTGTAGCAAAAAAGCACCCGATTTTGAAAAGTGGTGATGCAGAATCACACATTTTTTTTTTGTGCATATTTTTTACACTTTAATATTTTTATTTATGAATTATGAATATTTGTTTTAAAATGTTAGTGATTTTCATGCTAATTTTGAAACGTATTGATGCAGCATCAACCTTTTTTTTTAGAGTGGTGATTTTCATATTGGTAATAAAACATAAAAATAAAATAAGAAAAACATGACAAACAAAACTCAGATAAAAAATATATATCTAAAAACAATTAAAAAAAGCAATAAAATTGTAAAAAAAAACAAAATTAACTTGTAAAAATAAAAAAGTTAAAACAAAAATAAATAAATAAAACAAAAATAAATAAATATTCAAAAATCATATTAAAAAAATGAGAAAAGAAAAAAACACACACACACACAATTTAAAGAAAAAAACAAAAATTGAACCCAAAAAAAAAAAAAAACATCAAAAACAATTTTTTTAAGTTATTAAAAAAAACCATATAACTAAAAAAATAAAACATAAAATAGAAAATTTAAAAATAAATAAAATTACAAAATTAAAATTAAAATACAAAAATAAAAAATAATTTAAATTTAAAAATTTAAACTAAAAATAATAATAATAAAAAGAAAAAATACAAATTTCAAAAAAAAAAAAAAAACAAATTAAAAAAACAAACAAAATTTAAAATTGAAAAAGCAAATTAAAATTAAAAAAAAAAGCTATCATTTAAAAACAAAAAATAATGAAAAAAGCATTTGCAAATAATTAAAAAACAAATATATATAAATTTTTTTTTTTTTTAATTAAACCATTTATAAAATTTAAAAATGAAAATAAAATAAAATAAAAGATTATAAAAAATTTAAAAAAAAAAATTAATAAATTTAATAAATAAATTTAAATTTCAAATTTAAAAAAATAACTAATCTAAAAATATTAAATTTAAAAACAAAATTAATATATATATATATATATATATATATATATATATATATATATATATATATATATATATATATATATATATATATATATATATATATATATATATATATATATATATATATATATATATAAATTGAATATAAAAAAAAAAAAAAAAATTGAAATTTAAAAAAAAAATTAAAAAAAATTAAATAAAAAACAAATATTAAATCTAATAACAAAAACACAAATTAAAAAATTAAAATATAATATTAAATTAAATTTTTAAAAAAATACGAAATTTAAAAAAAGTTAAAAAAAAAAAAAAAATTGTTTTTGCATTCGTTATAGGTGGCGCCACCCAGGTGGCAGCGGAGGTCAGTCGCTGGGCGGGCAGGGGACTTCTTGCAGCCTCCCCGCTCGCCTAGCTGCCGACCTCCGTCAGCACATGGGCAGGAAGCTGATTCCAGGCAGCCTCCCCGCCAGCCTAGCGGTCGGCCGAGGCCGGGCGCTGGGCGAGCGGGGAGGCTACAAGCAGTTCCCCGCCCGCCCAGTGGTCGGCTTCCACCGCCACCTGAGCGGCGCCACCCATACCCAATGCAAAAACATTTTTTTTTTTAATTTTTTTCTTATTTTTCATTAAATTTTGTATATTTTTTTTAAAATTTAATTGATTTTTTTATAAATTTTTTCATATTTTTTCTTTATTATTAAATTTTTTAATTTAATTTTATAAAATTCAATAAATTTTTAATTTTTATTTTACTTTATTTTTAATTTATTTAAATTTAATATTTGTTTTTAAATTTTTTATTTTTTTTTACATAAAATTTTTATTATAATTGAATTTTAAACTTTTTTAATTTTTCATTTTAACAATGTGTTTTTTATTTTGTTTTATATATATATATATATATATATATATATATATATATATATTTCAAAATTTATTTGTTTATTCATTTATTTATTAAAATTTAATATTTTTAAGGACCCGGTAGGGGGCTCGACTAAAAGGCCCGTTAGGGACTCGGCCGAGGAGGTCGAGGAGAGGCCCGGTAGGGACTCACCTTTTTAGGGAAGGTGAGCGAGAAATCAGGCCAGGCCTATTGCTTCCCTCATCCCTTAGGCCTGAGACTAATATGAAAATGTGTCTTAATTTACTTTTATTTTTTAATTTAATAGAATCTAATATATATATTTTTAATTTAAGTTCATATATATATATATTATTTTTTATAATTTAAATTTAATTTATTTTTTTAAATTTATTTATTTTTTTAATTTTTTTTGAAATTTAATATTTTTTTTAATTTTATTTTTATTTTTAATTTTTAATTAATTTTTCATTTTTTTTTAAATTTTAATTTCAATAATGTTTTTTTTTTAATTGTAATTTTTATTTTTATTTTTAAAATTTTAAAATTTTAAATTTATTAAGATTTATTTATTTTTTTTTAATTTTTTTTTTTTTTTTTTTTTAATTTAACAATTTTTTTATTTTTAAAATTTAATTTGTATATTTATTTTTAAATTTTTTTTATTTTTAACTTGTTTTTTCTTTTAATTTAATATTTTTTCTTTTGTTTTTGTTTTTGTTTTTTGTTTTTGTTTGTTTTTTTTTTTTAATAAAATTAATTTCTATATATTTTTAAATTTTAATTTTTAAAATGTTTTTTATTTTTTTAATTTAATTTTTTTCTTAAATTTTATGTTTTTTTAATGTTTGAATTTTATTTATTTTTTTTAATTTAAAAAAATATAATGAAGTTTGTTCTTTTTGCAATTATTTTAATTTTTTTTCAATTTTTTTTTTTTTTAATTTTTAATATAATTTTTTATTATTCTAAAATTTTTGTTTAACCACTTTCCGTTTTTGGAGTGGTTTTTGCATAAAATTTTTGCAGGAAAAAAAAAAAAATTTAAAAAAAATTAAAAAAATAAATAAATAAATAAATAAGCTTTTACTTCTATTTTTCAAAATGTCGAAAATTTACACTGAAAAAAAAAACCAAGTTATTCCACAATACAATGTTTCATTTTGAGAGTGTTTTTTGCACCCAAAAAAATTGGCTTTTCTTGAGTTGTTTTTCCATGGTTTTTTGATGTTTTTTTTTGTTATAATTCCCGTTTTGAGGTAATAGTTCCCGTTTCATTGATAACTATGTTAAAATGCATCAAAGAAGATGAACCAACGCAAATGCTTGGCATCTAACATCAACCAAGATATAATAGGCACAGAGTTCAACATAGAGCCATACATTCACAGCGCAATCAACCAACCAACACCTACCTCAATTATATACCAACGCATTTAATATAAGCATCAATTCTATTTAACGCACATACTAGGAGTTTTACCGAGAAATTCAATGCTCCATTCCCAATAATGCTTCAACACTTTGTATTCCTTAACCAATGTACGTGTAGATCATAGAGAAACAACACATAACTCAACGCAGAGCACATATAATCCAAGATAAACTCGCTTTTCAATATGCAATGCATTCATCCATGGGATCATCATACACACTGTGTATCACTATTTAAACACAATATTGTTCTACGTAGAGAATAAGACAATGCAGAGATAATATTTTAATGGAGAATGAGCACACAACTTCTGTTGGTTTGCAGGGATAAGTTTGAGTGGGAGCAAAGAAAATGGCAATAGACCAGAGTTATAGGGAAGAGAAATGCTAAAATGAGACTTGTGCTCTGATACCATTTCAGATGAGATATTGGTAACTCCACGATATTGATTAATTTCTATTAAGAAGTCTTTAATATACATCAGAGAGAAAGACTCTTGGAATTCATATTACCATTTTTATAAATAATTATAAAACTTATATTTATTTAATACTCACCATTTTCATTAATATTTCAACCTTTTTTTTTTTTTCAGAAGAAAAAAACGCTGATTATATTATAATATAAATAGTACATATTCAATAACATTCTCAACTATTGAGAAATAGCGAGAGATCAGTCAATATTCCAGAGCATACACTACTCATAAATGAAAGAGCAAAACTGTGAGCAGTAAACTCGCTGCCACATCTTGGTGATGAAAAACACATCCCATAAAACCGATTATTTCTGTCCTTAACAATAAGACATGAAGAGTGAGGACAATGATTAGTAGAAAAAACCTTATAAAGCTATACAGAAAGGTGAGTATTTTAAAACCAAGCATAGCTAAGTATATTATGGGACTTTCCATGATGAAGGGATAAACGTTAAGACAACACGTCCCATGTGAAGGAAAGACTTTGTACATGCTCGCTTGAAATTCGAATGCATAAGATATAGCAAAGGCATGTGCAGGAGAGATAATGCAACCACGCAGGCCTGAACAACAGCCATCCATTCCTACGACAAAGAGAGTAATCAAGCTCGCTTGAACTGATTAAAATCGACTTGACGAGAAAGCAGAGCTAATAAACTTGAGGATGAGCAGTGCAGGCTCATAAGTATGAAAATACAAAAAACTGGCTCGCTTGAAGTACTTCGACAGGCTCGCTTGAAGATCCTCTACAGGCTCGCTTGATACGAGATGAACAGAAGATAAGACAAGATGATATACTGAATCTTTGACTGGATATCCACTGACTGGCTTGTGAGAAAAAGAGATCATATATCCAACATAACGACTGACATTCTGAATCATATATAGAATAGGATAAAGCTGATGACGAAAGCCAAAACAGTAAGGGGACAGATATAATGAAAAGGAGAAAAAAGTATGCAAAGAGAGAAGCGAGAGGAAAGGGTGCCATAAAGGGGGAGCATAAGACGTATAGGCTCATGGAATGGGAATGGAAGATGCCTCAATGAGCAACCCATCTCTGAAGTGTTCAACCGTCATGGAACCAAATTCAGCCAGAAGACCTCTTTTAGACAGACGATCTGCTCAAGTATTATTTTCACGATATATATGGGTTATAACAGGACAATCCAATTGCCTCCATAGTCTTTGAACTCTGTCCATCCATCCTTGTAAACCTGGAGACATCATGTGATAATCATTGGTGACCCATCCAATGACCAATTTTGAGTCCCCATATATACTGATATTCTGGAATTGTAGATCATATGCAAAGAAGAGGCCACCCCAGAGAGCGATTATCTCAGCCTTGTTGTTAGACCCTGGACCCCCATTCCAGAATAAATGATATCGTTCCAAATTGGACAGCTTGAACCATACACCACATCCAATGATCCCATCCGCCGAAGCACCATCAAAGAAAACCGCAGGTAAGGAGATCTCGTGTGGTCTAATATGGCGAGAACCATCCATGATCAAGGAAGTATGTAGAAAACGATCATCCATCCATCTTCTAATGGCCAAGTAGACACAGTGTATCAAGAAGGGATGGCCTTCAAAGATAAGATTATTCCTAGCCAACCAAATCTCCCAAATGAGAAAAAAGGGGAGGGATTTATATTTAGACTTCAGCTTGTCCCAGTCATATACAACTGAAATGAAATCCACCTGGGTCCAATCCGGATTAATAAAGAAAGGGCTAAACAGCTTCCATACAGCCACAGATATCTGGCAGGTGAAAAATAAATGAGAGATGGATTCTTCTCCCAGTCCAAAAAGGGCACATCGACTAGGACCATGAAAACCACGCTTCATAAGGTTGTCCCATGTGAGTACCTTACCTCACCAGACCAGCCAACCAAAGAGGATTATTTTGGTAGGAATGTTACGGTGCCAGAATGGAGAGAAAATCCTGGTTGGATGCGCATGTTGAGACTGGGCATTAATATACCGATAAATTTCCTGAACAATGAGCATGTCCTCCTTAAGAGGACCATTCCAAACAATCCGGTCACCACCCATAGCGTAGCAAAAACCAGCACTTCTGAGGCAATCCCGTAGCAGATCCCACTCAATAGCATCCACACCAATCAGCCCCAACTGAAAAGCAGATTTGAAAATGGGAGCAGCAACAATCCAAGTATAAATGGTTTGAGATAAATACATAATACCCAACTGGGCCAGAGTATGGATAAGGTGAAGCGATGGGGCAAAATCTAAAGACAGAGACAGAATGCCTGAAGTTCCAATTGGGATGCGACCACCGTCCCATAATTGCCAGATGAGCCGACAGTGCAGATGTGGCAATATTTTCGTAAAACTGCTCCATATGAAAGATATATTGCGCGGGAAAGTCATAGAGTTGCAAATGATCATATAAGGGATATCACCATCAACATACTTGGCTCTTATGATGTCGGACCATATGCCCATCCCTTTAATGGCCTGCCAAAATGATTTAATAATAAGGGCGCAATTAAAATCCCTGGTATTCAGTATACCCCAGCCATCTCTATCCTTAGGCCTACATAAGAGCTGGAGACGACAAAGATGCAGTTTTTTATCCAGTTCAGCCCCACCCCAAAGAAAACGAGATATAATACCATTGATACTGTTAACCACATCAGTCGGCAGGAAAAAAATATGACCCCAGAAAACCATCATTTGAGATAATACTACTTGAATCATGATTAGACGACCTCCCATGGACAACCAGTAGTGAGTCCATCTGCGGATCCGAGCTCGAAATCTGTCAACGAACCAAAACCAGTCTCTAATTTTATAACCACATGGTTTGATAAAACATCCCAGATATTTGATACCCATGGACGTTATTCTATACTCAACACCCAGAAAATGCGCAATGAACATAACCTCATTTATGTCCCCGCATTCATAAATGATGAAGGATTTATCACTATTAATACCCAGACCCAAGGCTGATTGAAAGCGCATGAACATAATATGAATGTAGAACTAGTGATTACGCTTCAAATAGCCAAACAACAATAGATCATCAACAAATAGAGAATGTGTAGATGACACAGCATTAGAGAAAGCAAATCCCTTAATATAACCCTTCTGCTTAGCACTGTGCATTAGCTTGCTGAAACCATCCATAATGAGAATGAAGATCAACGGTGATAAAGCACATCCTTGCCTCAAACCACGACCAGCCGCAAAAAATTTGGTTGGCATACCATTAACAATGACGGCATAACGAACATTGGAGACGTAGGCCATAATCCACCGGATAATGGGAATAGGAAGACCAATCTTGAGCAAAACGACTCTGTTGAAAGACCAGTCCACAGAGTCATACGCCTTATGCAGATCAACCTTCATGACCAGAGCCTCCTTTTTACCCACGTGCATAGAATGAAGAACTTCTTGTGCAATGGCAATGGCGTCGTGAATGGAACGCCCCTTCAGAAAACCGAATTGTTCCTTTGATATATTGCTAGAAAGGACATCTTTAATTCGGTTAGCAATTATCTTTGATGTGATCTTGTATATAAGATTACAAAGTGCAATAGGACGGAAATCTAAGAAGGATTGAGGATCTGCAACTTTTGGAATGAGCGCAATAAACGTTGAATTCAGATTAGCTGGCATATAGCCCTGTAAATGGAAACACTCCAAACAGTCAGTGAGCTCAGCACCAAGCAAATCAAAAAAGAAGATGAAAAATTCCACAGGCCACCCGTCAAGCCCTGGACATTTGTCATGAGGAAAGGATTTCAGGACCATAAGAACCTCATTCCTAGTGATGCACCGATCAATCATTGCAATGGCATCTTCATCAAAGAATCTACTAATATGCGCCATAACCCAATTATGATTCTCTGCACAGATAGATTGATCCTTCATGTAAAAAGAAGAAAAATAAGCATAAGCTTCATCTTGAATATTGGCAGTAGTCTCAGCATAGGAATTGTCACTTCTTTTGATGTGCCAAATAGCATTACGACTCCTTCTATCATTTGCCGACTTGTGAAAAAACCGAGTGTTGCGATCTCCCTCCTTTAACCATAAAATTCTGCTTTTTAATCGCCATGTAGCCTCTTCAATTCTTAAAATCTCACTCTTCCGAGATCCAAGAATCTTGATAGATTCCAAAACAGTCGCATCAGGGTCAGAATCAACAAAGGATTCATATATAATCGCCATTTGACTGGATATCTCCCACATTCTTGAGCACCTGTTTTTTCCAAATCTCCCATTCTTTTGAATATTTCTTGATCTTTTGGAGCTTGCTATAAAAGCAACTCCAACCCTGGAGGTTAGAACAATCCCCATCATCATGCCATATCCGATGAATCATTTTGGAGTACTCCTCATCCTCAAGCCAAATGCGATTGAATTTAAAGGGCCTTCCTTTTGTCACAACGGCAGCATTCCAGGACAAAACAATTGGCATATGATCTGAGATGTCATAAACCAAAATCCTCGAGCGAAGCCCCCCCAATTTCTCCAACAGAGAATCACTGATAATAGCACGATCCAAACGCTTACCAATGAAGTCAACTCTAGCACGTCTATTTGACCAAGTAGGTAGAAGAGGATTTGGGCGAATATCGACCAAGTGAAATTCCATGACCAGATCGTTTAAAAAGGTGGCAAGAGGATCCAATCTGGCCACATTACCCCAAATTTCATCAGCTTTTAATGTAAAATTCATATCCCCCATCATAATAATATTAGGCAGAGAGAGAATTCCTGATGCAACCATCTGACGCCAAAAGGACAATCTGCAGCTGTATGGCGCATAAAGGTTGATGATATTTACAGAATCTTCCATACCCCTGAAGCGGCCCGAGAGCAAAATGCCTCCAAAAAATTTATAAGCCTTAAAATTAACCCTATCCGGGTCCCAAATAGCAATAAGACCCCCAGAATGACCCACCGGATCCACAGCAGCCGCATGCCACCCTGACTTGAACCTTAAAAACAATCTGATAGCCTTCTCCCGACAGCACATAGTTTCCTATCCCAAAAATATGACCGGATTCACTGTGAACAGCAAATCCTTGAGGCAATGTGCTTTGGAGGCATTGCCCAACCCCCGAATGTTCATAGAGAGGATGTGATTTATGGCAACAACTGGTCAGGGTTGCTTTCTCTAAGCGCCCTAGATATCTCCCATGAGCCTCCAGTCTCCGAAATGGGGATATCAGTGAGATTATCATCAGTATCTGTGAATAGAGAAATAGCCTTGAACTTACCTCGAGAATATTTGTTGACCGCTCTCGACTTGTGTCTTAAAGATGTGGGTGGTTGCTCAAAAACAGTAAGAGCTTCCAGATCAGCATTTGGGTTGGCCAGGATGGGATCCAGATCACTCCCGATGGAATTCGTGGGGGAGTCTGAAAGGATGACTGGGTCATCTGGCACAGGTGAAATATCAATGGAAAGATGGTTCGTAGACCCAGGTGAAATGTCATGAGAGAGATGATCCGTAGAGGCAGAAATATTGGGTGCAGATGACTCCCCAATAGTATAGGTAGACGACTGAAAACGTGGGGGATCGGCTTGAGGCTTACGATTGGGGTACTCTGAACATGGATTCACATGAGAGGGCTCAGCTACACCTAAAGGTGGATTATTCGAAAGAGGAGTACCCGACGGTTCAGATTGGCCCACAAGCGAGTCGTTCCCAACCCCACAACTGCCAGAGGTAATGACACTAATAGAGGCACTATTATGCCCCAAATCCGATATACCCAAGGTAGTCTCCTCATTTTGAGGAGACATATTAGATTCTGGCGCTAAGACCCGGGACTTTGTCGAATGAAACAAATCATGCAACGGATCACTCTTTTCAAAATGACCATGAGCAGAGACATATACATCATCATCTGAATTAGGAGAACACGGATTACCTGATTCAGCCTCAATAGAGGGACCCGATTCCTTACTAGGCATTTGCCTTTCAGCCGCAGCACCTGGCTGTCGATTATCAGTCCGTCCAGCCACCGCATCCTCGACCCGAACCATACGCATGCGGAAAGGGAAATGCTCCCTAATATGCCCAGTACGATGACAAATGAGGCACCTGAAAGGAATGCCCCAAAAGTCGATACGTTGACGGTGACGCCTCTGACCCCAAACAAGATCAACATCCCCAGGCAGACCGCCCGAAAAATCAAGTTCCACCAATATCCAGGCAATCCTCTTGTCACTTGAGCCTAAAATACTCGGATCAATATACTTGGTACGGCTGATAGAATCGTTAATTGCCCCCAGAGCTTTGAGAGTCCAAAATTCCAGTGGGAGGCCTGGAAAATTCACCCAAATGACCCTACTGCGAGGAGCCTCCTTAACTGGATTGAAGTCGAGATACCAAGGAAAGAGCTGCATAAAACTTCTTCGCAGACCCAGGTACGACTGATAATCTTAAAAACATCCTTATCATCCATAAAGTGAACACTGAACCAGCGGTTAATAACAATGCTTACCTTTGGGACATAACCAATAATAGGCTTCCACTGATTGCCAATCCATGAGGACGTATCGAGATCAGGATTCTCCGGAAACAACCAGCGACCCATGACAGCACGCTTCTGTAGACTAGCGACGCGGCCACAGAGATCATCATAATCTAATACCACTTCCTTAATATCCATATTGTGCTTAAAGACAGGTCTCTTCTTTTTGCTGCGACGACCTCGGATATAACTTTTCTTGTGATCCTGTAAACAATCCACCACCTTTGGGTCGGGAATGAAACCCTGTCTAATGATAAGGTCGTCGATATTGTCCAGACCCTCTGCAAAACAAACACCCGCCACTTTTGGTCTGGAAAGTACCACCGAATTAATGGAAAAATCCATATTGGGATCGATCAGGATCGTAGCCGTGATCGAAATTGTGCCAAGACAACAGATGAAGAATAGTAACTGAGATTGCAGTAAGCCATCACTGCAGAAATGTCAGTACAATTAAGCATGAAATTGTAGCTGAATAATAACACTTGTGAGTTCTGATAGCCGTCACTGCCTCATATACAGAAACAGCAAGACATGTGGCACTATGGAAAGCTTGATTGTCACAGGCAGGCCCACCACCTCAGATAGGATCGATTTGAAAAAATCGACGTAAATTTTAGCCGAGTCAGCCCCAAAATGACAAAGATATCATAGAAAATGGGCATACGAAAAGGCTAAATGAGGATAACTTAGGAGAGAAAGGCGACCAAATAAGAGGGGAGGATAAAAAGAATAATAATCATAATACTCAATACCCAATATGCCTTAATTGACGATAGAAATACCAATAGTGACGACAGAGCTGCTCGAGTAACTTGATCCAGACAGATGTACAGAGGGACGTCAGAGATGACCGCTGATTCGATAAAACCAACAAGAGATAGATTAAAAAACCCCAGAGAAAAGGACGAATAGACTGAAATAGATCAAGCCGAGACCATAAAGCGACCTAGAGAGAATAAAACTAATCAATCCAGTCTGATCATACACACATCAACCACCTGACAACAGCGGGCCAGGAGAATGTGGATAATAATTATTGCCAGATAGGATGAGTAGTTGACATTAAAGGAAGTCAGAGGTCGAGTTCAGAACGACAAAATTGCTTAGCCCGGAAAAACATTCAAAATGGTCAGAAATTGTCCAAAAATATGTCGTTGATAGAAAGTGCCGAATGGAAAAACCAGTGCACTTCTAAAGATGACAACAGCAGCAGCACAAGCAGCCCGGACAAGCCCACCATCTTTTACAAATGCGGAAACCAAAACTCTTGCATGGGCGTGAGATTATGAGGGAATCCACCCATTTGCACCATAATTGATACCATCGACTGGATGGGGGTTGAACACTGGTGGATGTCTCCGAAGAAGAAACAGAAGACGAACTATCGATATGCAGGCAATATTCCTCCGAATTCAGCATCAAACATGATCAGAAATGAGAGACATACAACCCCCCAATGCAACCGGATAAAAACCTCCCCCCAAAGCCACCCACTTCTTAAAGACCTATACGCGAGTAGAGACGCAATGAATACAAGAAGTTATCCGAAAGCAGATAGCTTAGTGAAAAAACTTATGATGGATGAAAATGGCCACAAGAATATAGATGGCAACTAAGATGAGGACAATAGATTCACAAATCTCCACAATATCTATAACACTCGTCATTTTACAACAGGGACTTATAGCAAAACCAGTGACAAAGCCAATGCCAGACAACCATCCATAGGACCCCCGATAACCCTGTGAGATACAGCAGAAAGGGAGATGAAGAAATATAGATACACGATATACATCGCACCAGTACGACAAGTATGCAGCATAGCAGGGAAAGATGCAGCCCCCACCCACAAACCAGCAAGAAAGAGATATTCTAAACTAAGAATGCGGACAGAGCTTCCATTAAAAGTAAAAAACCATATGCCAATGACAAACCACCCCCACATACCAGCAAGAAAAAGATATTCTCAACCAAGATAGCAGCGAGATTTAATCAATGGCCAACAAGCATCATCGCCCCAAAATACATACCTGTCCCCTGGAGTTTCCGTTTACTACTTACAGTCGCCGAAGTTAGAATCCACCCATCTCTGATACAGATCTGCTCTCATAAATAATGCCTTGGGTTTTTTTGTTGATATCGTCCATCACCTGAGCATATGGGCTCATACAACTTGGCTCATAATCATCCGCAATGCTCCAATGGTTTCTACAACAAATCTATGTCAAGCGAAGATCACAAACGACTCGTTCAACTCTTTTTTACTTTCTTGAGTGCACATTTTTTTATGGTCTTTTATGAATTATTGCTCCGCAAAGCATAGGACTGAATTGACATGCACTCACGCGTTTCAGAGTTTCAGTAATATTTCAACCTATACCACCACTACTATTTACAATTCACATAATTGGTTTATTTTCATTAATATTTCAACCTGTCCGATCGTTAAACCACCACTATTGTTTATGTTTAACCTAATTTGTTTATAAATCAATGGTTTGTACGTATCCAATCAGTCAATATATCATACATAGAACTACAACACTTATTTTTTCCTTCCGGAGAATCTTAACAGTCATTTGATACGAGAAACTCACTATTTAAAACATATAATGAGAATACACACTTATTTATTCATATTGACAAACATATTATATGAAAAACACATTACTCAAAACATTTTATTCTAAGCAATATAGTTACAATGTTTTGTAAATAGACACTCAAAGCTTGCTATATAAATGCCATTTTTTTCAATTCACTTGTATGTTTTCGCGCTAGACCCTTCTTAGCAATGGGACAAGTATTCATTATATAGGGTTTGTAAATTCCAACTTTTAGAGGCTATATCTCCACAATACACCATACCAACTATATAAGATTGCCTTCAGCCTTTTGAGAAGGATCAACATTAAATAAAATGCCCGCGGTCATGATAATTAAAATTAAATGAGTATTAGGATATTTTAATATTAAATGATTATGGATTAATAGAAACTTGTAGTAATCAAGGTTTATAAGTAGATTTAAGCATTTTCTTCACATACAATATCTAAAATATACAAATTCCCATAACGTAAATTAATTACAATTTTACATATTTATAAACAATGGTATGTCACTTATTTCTTAAAAATTATTTCAATTTGTTGTATATGAGTATTTTTCCACTCAATCATAAGTATTTATTTAAAATTCCACTCCCAAGGTAGGCTAATTGCTTTTTCTCATGCTCAGTTAACGTGCTCATTTTAGAGCATTTGAGGGATCTCATAACACTCTCTTACAATGCCCTGTAGAACACAAGAAGATAATCTTGTTCTTTAATCAATAGTTCATAGGGGACATTCTTCCCATTAGTGCATTTTAGTGTCGTAGAAAGAGTTCAATATAATATATACTTTAATTTCTAGAAATCACTTGCAAGAATAATAATCGGTTCTTAAACACCCAAATAGTAACACCACTTTTCTCTCCAATATATACTTCTTCCTGAAAACTCTCTCAAACTCACTCCAAATAAACTCCTCTTCATGAATACCTCTGACATTCTTTACATCTTCCCACCAAATGTATGCTTTACCTTTAACATTGAACATAGATATTTTGTCCTTCATGTTCTCCTAGTTATCATGCAATTTGAAGAACTGATTCATTCCAAGTAACCACGATTCTGCATCTTCTGACTTATTCATTTATCCATCAAATTTAGGCGTATTTTCTTTATTGAACTCATCCGGAAAATATCCCTGGTTACTCCCCCTATAAGGATGATAGCGATGATGACCATGGTACTTGTCTAAACCAGAACTAGAGTAAATCCCATGTCCATTGCCCTGTATATTAGGTGTATCCAAGAACCTTCCATCTCTAACCATGTAAGCTCTATTTGACTTGTGCCCACCATCAGACCTTCTACCATATGCTCCATTATTCCTTTCCTCCTTTCCATGATTGATCATAAGTGGTCCTTGTCTCTGAAATTCTAACAAGCTCTGAAGAATGACTGCATTAACCTTTGCTTGTTTCTCCTATGCCCTGGAAAGTATTTCTTGTGACTAAATGATTATGTCATTATCTACTTTACAAATCCTTATTTTTTTCTTCAAACTTCTCAAAGTGTCTGCTATGTCAGGAGATGACCCATCACCATGTTTCTCATATGATATATAGGGAGAATCTCGTGAGCTATAATCCACAAATTTTATATTCATCGTTGATATTATTCATCCTACAATTATATCATGCCAGCTAAACCAAAACATAAAAATAACCAACATACCTCAAACCAGATTAGCACAATACATGTATAAACATAATCATAACAAGATATAAATAACATCTCAATCATCATCCTAGTTACCATGAATGATGTCACAACTATAACACCAACTAGATACAATGCATGCACAACAACATATAGACACTGGCATGCATAACTAATGCATATACAACCGAAATGCATTCATGACGACACATCAAAACAACAACAACATCAACTTCTACATGGAAACACAACTGTAACAATTAATACCACCCTGCATACATAACATACACATAGACCACAAGCATAATGAACACATATACAACCGACATGTATGCACCGTGACAAACGTGACATTCCATTCATCCAGTCTAAGGGTTGAACCATGCTCTGATACCACTCTGTAACACCATCCTCCCACACTTACCCAAGCTTATCGGTCCACCGGGGAAAATATGTGACGAAGAGTTATTATGATATGATTCAAATCCTCAAGTACAATTAAGGAATTAGAATCAACAAAAATAAGACCAAAATGACCTTCCTCGGAAGCTACAGTTCCCCCAGGGGATAACCAACCATTACATGTTCCCAACCCCTAATTTAAATTGCTTTTTAACTGAACTAGCCTTGAGTCGCTCCCATGAAAAGCGCTCCAAGTGATTGTGACCCTCCAGTCACTCCCACAGCAAAGCCTCCATGCGATTGCAGTATTTTTCAGGAAGTTCTATGCCAGCAACCCCGAAATCTGAGCCAATTTTTCAGGGCTAGGGCTCAGGCCTCTGCCCAACACTTGATGAAAATCTCAAAAATGATAAATAATAGGAAGACAAGGCTTCTAGTGAGAAACTTGAATAAGGACTTGGCCTAACTCATCCTAACCATGATAGGAATTTCGTCAAACACATCATGAACATGTAATGTACAGGTCATAAAAACACACCTGAACATAGGGACCTCATACTTATATGAGATTTGTTAAGAAGGTCTGGTGCTCTCTAACATTAGCTACATGATCATCTATTAGGTCAATTGATTCATTAATATTTCATCTACTAACCAAAACATGATAAGAGTCATAACTCAAGACTCTCATAAAACCATACTTATAACCAACATATAACCAGATAAATAAAAACAATAAAATGCCCATCATAGCCACATAATAACAAGTACATTTACAAATAGAACATAAGAGGAAAATATATTTTTTTAACATATGCAAATCCAACCAAGTCAGGGACTTTCAAATACCACCCGACCATAGATTGGATTGAACCAAATATTTCTTTCAGCTAATCACCCCCACACCATATTCTAAGCATAAATTTGGGATCTAATGAAATAACCAATTAAAACCAAACTAGGGCTTCCAGAGTCTAAACCACCTCAACCCTCAACCAATGATTCCACCTCACGGTCAGACATCAGTAACCATCGCCATATCAATCTCTACCCAAGTTTTCCAAGGCCCGAGAGTGTTTGTTCCAACCCAACTTCCAGGACTTGTAACTCAAACCACAGTTTTCGTTAGGCTCTAGAGCGTTTTTCCAACAAACGCTTTCAGGACTAGTAACTCAACCCAAGCTATTACAAGGCTTTTAGAGCATTTTTCTAGCCAAGGATCCAAGAAATAATAACTCAAAGCACAAACATAAGGAACATGAGAACCAATAAAAAAAAATGATAAAACCCACAACACCATGGTTGTCTAGGAAATGGCAAGGATATGAAAAACCACTATCAATCTAGGAAATCCTCCATCCCATTGAAAAAACATAACCAAGAAACTACATGCATTTTCCATGCATGCCAAAACTACCAGGAAATCATACATGCAACTCGGTAACTACAAGAAAAACCCATTGTAGCCGTTGATACCATTGTCCTCTTATGCTTTCATGCTCTTCCTTTTCCTTATTTCTCCAAATCTCAAGTATGCCAATAAAACTCTAAGTGTACAAGAGTATGAGAGAGAGAGAATAAAAGAGAGAGAGATTTAAGATAAAACTGAAAAATGTTGTGAACTGTTCCTCGGAAGCCTTTTTATAATTAATGCCTCTCTTTTCTTTAATTTCCATCATTTTTCCTTGAATTTAATGCTCGCATGAAACCTGTGACATTTCACCTTCCTTTTCTCCCATTTTCCATTATTTTCATAAATAAAATTCCAATGAATGCCTTATGCCTTTCAAAAGGCTTTGCCAATTTCCATAGCCATTAATAAATCAAAAGTGATCCTTGTCACTATATTTTTCCAAACATTTAGCTTAGAATACGTGTCCCATGACCTTGGTCTTATTTTTCCTTTATTAACTTCATTACATGGATTTTAAACTCGGGGTTGTTATAATTTGGAACCAAATGGATTGGCTGCAAGTGGGTCTTGAAGAACAAGTATAAAGCAAATGGCTCACTTGACAAGCATAAAGCAAGGTTAATGTAAAAATGTTTTGCACATAAAGGAGGGTTCGATTATGAGGAGACTTTTTTCCCCACAAAAAAATGGGCTACCATCCAAACTCTCTTTGCCATGGCAGCTCAGAATGGATGGGAAGTCCATCAAATCGTTGTAAAAGATGCTTTCTTGAATGGATATATGAAAGAAAAAGTTTTTATGTCTCAGAAGGATCTGTTGTGAAGGGATAGGAGAAAAAAGTATGTAAGCTTATTAAATCCTTGTATGGCCTTAGACAAGCACCACGAGCCCGGTACAAAAAATTGATTGAGCATCTTTTGAAACTAAATTTCAAACACTATGATCTTGATGATGCAACATTATTTGTCAAGAAAGTTGGAAAATTTGTTGTATATCTTGTGGTATATGTAGATGATCTACTGATGACAGGGAATAATAAAAATTTCATTGCATCCATAAAGAATGAATTGAGGAAATATTTTGATATGTCAGATTTGGGATATGTTCACTACTATGTGGGTATTGAGATAACCCAACATCAAAAGTTTATATTCCTCTCTCAAAATAAGTACAATGGAGTTTTTTGAACAAATTTTTCATGGTTGAGTGCAATCCTTTGACCACTTCAATGGAACAAAATTTAAGATCACATCCAAAGAAGGAAATGAATTTGAGGATGCAACAAAGTACAAACAGCTCGTAGGAAGTCTTAACTGCCTCACTACTACTAGATCAGGCATTCCATTTGTTCTTGGAATCCTTTCCATGTTTAGGAAAAGCCTTGTGAGGGTCATTAGCCTATTGCAAAAAGAGTTCTAAGTTACTTGAAGGGAACTCAAGACTTTGGACTCAAGTATACATAGGTGGATGACTTCAGCGTGATTGGATACTCTCATTCATATTTTTATGGAGATAAATAAAATGGATTATCTACTTCATGCTATATTATGATTCTTGGATCAGGAGTTGTCTCCTATAGGTCATGCAAACAATTAGTTCCAACATATTCCACAAAAAACACAGAATATGTGGCAGTTGCGAAAGCAACAAAGGAAATTGTGTACCTCGGGAAAATTCTTGAATATGTGCAGGAGAAACAAGTGCATTCTACTCTTTTGATTGACAATACTTCTGCAATAAATTGGCCAAGAACCCAAAGTTCCATGATCGAACCAAGCATATCAATGCAAAGTATCATTTGATTTGACATCATGTTGAGGCGAAGACTATTCACCTATGCCATTGTTCCACAAATTAGCATATTGCAGATATTTTCACCAAAGCATTTGGAAGAGAAAAGTTTGAAAGATTCATAATGATGCTTGGAATCACCAACATCCCTTCAGATTAAGGGGGGGAGGGAATGATGATACCTAATATTTATGGATTGGGAAATACTATAAATATTGTAAAGATGAAAATAAGAAAATGAAGAGACATTGGAATATGAATTCCAAGAGTCTTCCTCTCCAATGTATATTAATGACTCTTCCTAATAGAAATTAATCAATTTCATGGAGTTACCAATACGAGGCCAGACAATAACTAAATATTAAATAAGATAATATTTTGATATATTTAATTTTCATTTAAAAGACTAAGTATTCAAGTGTTATTATTAGTTCAAAGTAGATATTATAGTATTGATTTTATATTAACTATGTTTTGTTATAAATATTCATTTATTTGTTGATGTAAAACATTAGATACAATTTTTTCTTATATATTAAAAAAAAAAATTGTATCATTTTCTTGGTAAAGAGAATTGAAGTTTATTGTAGAACTAAATTTAAAATTCAAAATTCAAAATTCAATTTTTTTTTTTTAAGTCAAAATAAAAAAAGAAATAAATTGAAATAAAAAAGCAAGAAAAAAGCTAAAGATTGTTTAAATTAATTTTTTTAGTTCAAACTCCTAATATTGTGAATAATTTTTAATAATACTTTATCCATTAATGTATATAATATAAATATAATAATAATACATATTATTAACATAATATACCTTTAATGGGCTTGATGATTAAGAACATGTGTTTCCTCATAAGAGGTTTCAAGTTCAAATCTAGAGGGAGGTAAATTATCTACACCTTTGTAAACTTGAGCAGTGAAATCTTTGTGTAGAGGTGGATCCTTTGTCCCACAAACAAGGGGATATAATACACCAATTTTCCATTTTCCCCTAACCTAAAAAAAAAAAAAATTACCTTTTACGAGTTGCACAATCTCAATAACTAATATATATGAGATGGTGTGAATATATTTTGTTATCATTGTGTCAAATACGTAATCTACAATTGATAACTACTCTTTAGAAGTTTTATACCTCCCTTTTCTCTTAAGATAGGTGGTTCAATACTACTTTACATATTTTATCAATAAATATTGTTTTCTTATTTTAGTTATCTTCTAACAAAGAACACTCCTACTTGCATACATATTCATATTAATTTTAACTTTACATTATATATTTCTAACTTTTACCTCAAGAAATAACTTGTCGTACAACAATTATTAATAAAGTGATGAAGTAGAGATCAATTATTAAGATGTAATGTTAAAATATTTGAAATCACACTGTAACAACCCTTTTATATGCCCCTCATGTAAATACTTACTATGTACAACTAACATTGAAAATAATTATGAAAAACATTGGACTAAGGAAGGACACGGATTTAGAGTTGTGAGGAGGAGAAGTTGATAGGGAAATTGCTTGGGGAAGTTTCCAAACTCAAAATTCTACATTCATTTGCCACCTATATTCATGTTGAATTAATAGCAAGATGGTATGGACATTTAAAAATGGAGAATGGGCTCCTGGAAAAGGATGAGACAATATTTCTCTAGTGGGATGTGTTGGCTCTTATCAATGCGCAACAAGAAATTAGGAATGAAAAATAGGATGCGAAGTCAACTGGATAAAACACATGCACATAAGGAGAAAACGGGATGCAAATAGGAACTAGAGAGGATGGTAATAAGATAGAGAGAAAAATGTGAAGAACAAGCGCATACAAAAAGAAAAAGGTGGAATCTGATGATGAGAAAATGGGAAGTATTGGGAAGGTGAAGCCATAGTGGGGTTGGAAAATCTTGCTCAGTTTGCAGGTGGAACCATTTTGTGCTTGATACTCCTGTGGAGTTTTTTGCATGTAGATACATTGAGTTTAGGACTCATGTTAGGGTTAGCAGGTGGAGCCATAGTGTTATTTGAATTCCTATGTGGTTTTAGTGACTAGATAGTGTACATTTCCCTTAAGCACTTCACTCCTCAGGCTCTGAATCTATCTCAGAGGTGATCAAATACAAGAAAGAATTGCAGTGAAGCCTACCTACAGTTGGGTGGAGATTTGAAGTCATGCCATCAGTTTACAATCATTCATCATTAATAAGATAAGTATTTACTCCTATATATATGGTTCCATGGATGTCTAATGAGTATTTTAAAATATTCAAGTATGAATGTTTTATTTATTATATAGTCATGGTTGACTAGTTATCTATTGTATTTATGGTAAAAATAAGTTGCCTGAGCTATGCAATTGTAGCCTTAATAATTCCTTATAGGACGTATGATCTGTCTATACTAGGTGGTATGAAAGAAACCAAGGATTATCCCATTATTTTATGCAATTTTAGTCATGTTATTTTGTTATGAGAATGGGGCACCTACATGTTATAACCGTGCTTGTGGGTTCTCTCTTAAGTTGTCTATCTTATATGTTGTGCGAGTGGAATTGATCTAACCCGAAAAGGACTTCTAATATATCTATATGTCCATGATGAATGCCTACTACTATGTTCTCATAGCGATGTGGGCTCGTGGACCTATGTGATTATTGTTGGTTGCATGAGATATAAAGTCAATTACTTGAAGATGTAAGGCTTATCAACATGCTTCATCTAATCTAATATGCCTTTTTACTGAAGGAATAGGTGTTCTTGTATATTTGCATTAAGATGGTTGTGTAATTATTCTCATTGTGTTAGGGACATGGAGATCCCTGTAGTTTCTAGTATGTTCTTGAGATACAAATTTATTTAGTACATGGTCTTGTGTGAATGCTTAATGTGCTCAGATAAGATATTATTGTGTGTGCTTTCCATCATATGATATGTTATGAATATCATGGAGATCCACTGTTTTACTAAGAAAGAAAATACTCAAAAAGTTACTAGAATCTCCCCTAGACGCCTCCCCGACAACAAAGCCAAAATGTTGGATTGCAATACTAATCCTATATTTATCTAAACATTCAATTTTCAACATTGGTTACTAAACTTAGAGGCATAACATGATTATTGCCAAAGATACTTTGATTGTCCTATTTACCCTACTGTTTCAATCATAATGCAAACAAATTTTCACACCCTGCAATCTTAGAACAAGGTCTTCTCCTGAAGTTTCACTCCTTAATCACGCTATTCTAAGAGGATGTCAAATTATTTTTAAAAAATAAAAATAAACTACCTTTAATTGTTTAGTATGGACAATATTCTTGAAATTCCATCCACACCAAGCAAATGAAGATAAATAAGATTCACCCTTGCATATATTTCTTATCCAACTTTGTGATCTAATTCATCCAATGCATTGATAAAAAAATTTCCACAAACAAATCACACTCATTCAAATAAATTATCAAACTTTTCTTAATTAATTACTTGTAGATGCCAGTGTACTCAAAATCCCATTCAGAAATAAATCAATGATATTGTTTGCAATCCAAAAATCAACCAATCATGTTGTTGGTAAAAACTCACAAAAAAACCAATACTCACAACGATGTTCTAAAAAATAATTACTAACTAAAAACATTGAATGTATATTCCTCATCTAAATAAACACAATATTTTCTAATTCCATGAGAAAATTCTGTAAAATATCGTGTTTCACATAGGTCTCTGTATTCAGTTTCTTTCCTGTACTATAAAATAACCCAGATCAACTTCAAAAAAGAATAAGGACCATGAACTCAAAAATGAAAATACCAGGTGGAAACGCCTTTGAATAGCCAAAAATAAAATGAACAGGATGCATATTGAACCCTCACATAGAATCAATGTCTTTCTGAACAACACAAGTGTGGAATGGTATTCAATCGACAAGGATCAATAGGGGTGCATGATCAAATTACAACCAATATAGTAAAGGTACTTGGGTTTAGAGATTGGTGTCACAGATTCAATTAAAAAATGAGTGTAATGACGACAAATACAAAATCCTTCACCACAAAGATTCCAGGCTCAGTGTTGCCAAAAATTGAGAAAACTAACACCACATTGTCACCCAAAACCTAGATCTAAATCAAATGAACAATCAGGAAAGAATAGTATCCCAATATTCACCTTAAACACCTAAAAATGCAGATTCAATAGGCCAAGCAATAAACAATAATCAAATGAATGGGAAATTAATGAAACAAGACAATATCAAGCAGATTTATGTGTAAACAAAGCTCTCAATTCAATAACCCAATATATAAGTGCTTTTAAAATAGGGAAATCATAAGTGTCATCAATGAGTCAACCTTTCACTTATGCTCTAGGTTTGACAAAAATATTCAGAGAAATTTTGAGAGCATAAATGATAGATTCACACCATTAAAACAATGCAACAACATTCACACCAATAGATAAACTCATCACACAGTAATATATATATTCAAATATGCACACCACATATAAATCTACATGTAATAAACAAAAGGGTTGTAGAGTTGGGCTAGTGGGCCCAACCATACCAGCTCACACACCATAATTAATAGTTAAACTTACAGAAAATAGATATCAACCATCCATATAAATCACAGAGAAGTGAGACTTGACATAGAGGCTAAATATATTCATAAAGTAGTTGTTACATCACACATATGCCTAGCTGAAAAGAAAAACTTTCAACAATATCTTCCTAACTTCGCTAACTTGGCCCCATACTGAAATAGTCAATTTATACATATTGTTCATATAGAGAAATGGTATTGGCCTAGCTTACAGTAGTAATAGTTAGATCTAGGATCTCAACTTCTACCAAGTTAAACCCTAATAACCCTGGACTTAGACAATGGAGGGTTGAATCTAGTTGTGAGGATCATCGTTGTTGGAGACCAGACCTGCTTCCACAAACTACTATTGCATCAATGGGAGGAAAAAAAATGAACTCTCCAAACATCTCATAGAAAATTCTAACTGCTAGCTCATCCCCTTGAAGAGTTGACCACGAACCTCAGTGCAAGCAGCTTTTTGGGTACGTGCATTACACAAGCTTGAGTTAGTGGTTTGTATAGAACACACATGTTTAGTAAAACACATAAATTGAACTATACTAGCTTCAAAATATAAATTTACCTACCAAATTCTTAAGATATAACGTTTGTAACACATGTCCTCAAAACCATATCAAAATGTAAGGTAAAACTACCTTTTTTAGGCGAAAATTGGGTAAAACAGGGGTGGTTAAGGGAAAAAATATAGTATTTAGGTTACCCAACATGTTTGATGCTTTTATCACCTCAACTTTGTCATAAAACATGTGAATGGAGTTCCCTTGCTAGTAAATGTGAACGAAGTACAATAGTTTTCTCCACAAATATGGGAGGTAAAGAGCATCATGTAGAATAAAGTTAGGGAGACCAAGCAGTTTGAGCCTAATGGTGCTATGTCTGGATGGATTGAGTTTTGAATTGTCTGCAAAGTAGACCACTTTATCTACATTTTCACTCAAATCTTCAAAGAAATCCTTCCGAAAGGTCATGTAGCAGGTTTCTCTTGAATCAAGCAACCATGCATCTTTCCATGAATAAAGTGAAGCATTAAACAAGTCTTTAGTTACTCCAATATTAAAATGTGCCACAATATAATGAGCAGATTTAGGTGCTTTACCTTTTCCCAGGTATGGTGATTTTCCTTTCTCTTCATTTCTTTCTTGTCTAATTCTATCCCAAGAGATTTTTCATGTGGAAGCATCAGGTCCATTTATGTTTCATCGTATATAATAAAGATAAGGTCTTCCTCCTTGGTAATGTTCCCCACCACGTTGCCTCTGTTATTCTTCTTTCCACATCCTCTTCTGCCACCTCTTCCTCTAGAAGAATCTTGTGCATGATTCTTCTCTTTCTGTGCAAGAGACACAACTTCTTCAATAGATTGAGCAATTTTCTCATTCTTCCCAAAATATTTCTCTCTTTTTGCAAACTTCTCCACAAGAGAGTTAAAGGAAATATCCTTTAGTTTACCACTAGTTTGTAATGATTCAAGATAATGAGAATAAATGGGATATAGTGCCTTGGCAAACACTTTGAGAGTAAAATCCATTTTAATACTAGTGGCGAGTCTACATCATGTATAATAGCTCTGATTTCAGAGTACTCTAGGGCAAGGAGATCATCATTTTTTAATTCTAAATTCAAGAGTTTGATCATTAATTGGACTACTTCAAGCTTTGAGTGTGTCATATAAGTATTTTAGCTTCTTTAAAGCAATAAAATAATTTTTCAATGGTGCAATGTGATGACTCACCTATTCATTTATTAATGTACCAATCAAGGCACAAGACTTGCTGATCTTGTTCTCCCATATGACAAGCTCTTTCTCTGATGTGGGATTTTCAAGAGGATTGCCACCTTCTCCTTCACAAACGCCTTTTCAAATCTCATTGAAAATGAGGGTATGCTTTATCTTTTTGGAAATGTTAGCCTGTGACTTCACATTACATGGAACAACGTTCTCTATAAGGAAATCACAGGGTAGAGGCAGAGAAGCAGTTAGAGTGAAACAACGACAAAGGGAAGAGTCTTGAACGCATTCGGGTCGAGTCGTGCATGCATGCAGATCAAGTCGTGAAGTTTGGAAAAACCAGTGAAAGGGGCAAACATTCCACAAACAATCGTGTTATATTAAACCTTATCGTTATATCATATATATATATAACAGAACCCGGTTAAACCTTTGGTGGGACCCCATATGCCTGATCGCATATCGTTGTTGCAACACTTTGTTATAACAATAAAATGCCAAAACTTGTAAAATTGCTGATGCGATATGATGTGGGACCCAATCCCTGCCACCCTTTCCTTTTCCTTTCACATTTCCTTTGAAAAACATTAAACTTTACCTTTTCATCCCTTGCTTCGCTTCTCAATTCCTGATCACGATCAAAAGTGGGCCCTCATCGAATTTCACAAATTTTACGTATTTGGCATGGAAAATAAACTCTAAATATTGCGATCACTGATTTGCGATTGCGATATCGCATCACGTTTGACGTATCATTGTGCACGCCCGCAAGTCTATCCATTTTACTTTGCAATGTGGTAATTCGGCCCCACCTCTGCAGCTCCGCCTCTGTTTCATAATCCATTGCAATACATATACCATATAAACTTTAGAATACTTACCTCTCAAACCTTCACCGATTCATAACACTCCGCTCATATCCAGTGGGTCCTTCTCCCCGCACATCGCAAATCAAAAAATTTAACCCCATAGCTTAAAACTAATAGATAAATTTTGCGATATGTGCTTTGCGAGCACGGGGCCCACCACTTTGCCACGTCATCAATAACCCCCCGTGGCCTGTCTTTCGCCCATTCTTCCATTCATTGTCCTCCCATAATTTCACACCCCCCTCCAAAATCCGGTTCCTAAATTTCAAATTCAGCAAAAGTTTTTGTTAAGAGCACGCAGTCGCGGTCTATTCAACCCCCTCCAAGAACTCCCCCACTAAAGAGTTCAACACGCACAACATAACCAACCATTCCGCAACGGGAAGGGAAATCATGAGAAGTAGGGAGTGGAGGATGTCGAACAATAGCTGGAATTACATGATGAAGACTAGAATGCTCACCGGTTCTTAGTCACCTCTCGCCACTCCTATGAAGATTATGGAATTTGGCCTCCGTGGCCATCTGTTTTGCTAATTTTACTGTTAGATAATGATGTTTTGCTATTAAAATCATGATTTTACCCATTCTGTTTTTATTTTTCTGTTACAGGAGTGATTGCTTGGAGCACGCTTTGATATTTTTTTAGGGTATTTTGGTTTCACCTGTGTGGGTTGATCATGACAGAATATTCGATCGGAAACCCTTAGGGAGAACTCTATATGTAGTGAGTTCTAAGATGAAACAAAGGTTCTGGAATTTTGGAAGAATTTTGCTATAGTTCTGTAGAATTCCTCCCTGTGCTTCGAGATACATATTTGGGAGAGTTGTTTGAAATTTATAAAAATACAGAGCTGATATTTGGATTCAAAATGGAATAATGAGCAGTATGTATTTGTTTTCTTTGTTATCGGTATTCTTTTCCTTATGTGTAATCATCCTTCTTGCTATTCTGCCTTGATGTTTCCTGTAATGTAGCTATCGGTGATTTGCAATTTTATTCATGAATTTGTGTCTGTATAACGCTTAGGTGTTAACGCTCATGTATTAAGCTTGTTGTACTCCATTAGTTCATGCTCCACGAACCTCTGTTGTTTTCCATATTTCATTTCACATACGTTTCCTCTTGAGTTCATAGGAGACAAATTCTTAAATCTATTAAGTCTGTCTCTCGTGAGCTCTTTCTCCATTCTCTCTCAACACCTCTGTATATTTTAAGATTTATGTTCATTGTTTTATACTTGGCCCATTTAAAAGCCATCAAGCCTCATGCCCTCTTGATCCCTCTGACAGTATAGGGAATTCACATGAATCGACTCCAAGGTCTTCTCTGTCCATGAACCACCAAAACCACAGTTCTCTTATTTCATATTTTGTCAGAGGCATTTTATATAATGGTTCACACTTAACCTCTGATTTTAAGATGTAATAGGCACTGGTCTTTTTGCAACTAAGGGTTGTCTACAGGAGTTACAACATCTTTTTGGCGTCGTTTCCGGGGAACGAATTAGAAAACCTTTCCCCTGGGATACGACATTATCTTCACCCTTCAATTAGGTGAGCACAAAGGGTTGAGAGTTGCATAGCCCTCACCTTGGCAACTCCACTATTATCAAAGTTAAAATCAAGTGTAATCCTGGCTTACACCAGACCTCATAGCCGATCAGATACTTCTCAGTAGAGAACCCCTTCTGTATCTGATCCTGAAAATATTATATTCAGGAGAAGTTGGAGGGAGAAGTAGCCCATCCAGGCTGACCTACCCTCATTTTCTCTAGAATATTTGCCTTCCTCTTCCCAGAAAGTTGATATCTATGGTCCTGGCTCCATAGCCTGTGTACTTTAGTACCCTCTAGAAGCCTCTACTTTAGCTAGTTCAGACATAAAGGATGAAGCCAAATCCGTTGATATTTCTTTGCCTCCTTTTCATCCTACTCCAGAGGCTGAAGAATTCAAAGAAGTTACAACACTTCAGAGATCATTACAAATAAAAAATCCAAACCTCTACTCACCATACACATGTTATACCATAGCCAAATCATCCTCAAAAATTACCACCACTGCCCCTCATGGTTGTAACTAGCTTCCTCCTCGAAAAATATGCTTCATTGGCTTCACCTCAAGTATTGCATGACATGCCTCAAGATTATCTAAAGCTATTGCCTCGGTTTACCGAGGAAGACAATACTTATGCACATAAACATATTGAAGACTTTTGCGCCTTTGCTGAAAATGTGAATGTAGAACACCTAGATGTGGTGTTGAGGATTTTCATCCAATCCTTGGATGGGGAGGCTCGAAAGTGGTTCAAATATCTTACTAATAATGTAGTCACCACTTGGGAGGAAATGGATAATTTCTTCACATTAAAATGGGGAGAGAAGAGGACAATGGTTATGTCCTCACAGAGTTCAATGCACTTAGGAAGAGACATAATGAGGATGTAACAAAATTTATAAAGAGGTTCAATAAGCTTTATAATAATCTTCTTTCTGAAATAAAGCCTCCACAAGTAGCTGCTAAGGTGGTTTTCGCAGGATCTTTTGAACCTGAATTTGGTTTCACCCTAAGGGAAAGAAAGTCTACATCCCTAGACCAGATCCAGACTGATGCACTGGAGGTAGAAGAAAACTTTGCTTCTACAAGTAAATTCAAAGGGACGACAGAGCATGAGGCCAGGAGAAGGGGTAGGGAGGAGGCTTCTACCTCTAATCAAGAAAGGGAATCACCAGAGTATAGAATTGAAGAGATGAATAAGTTGATCAAGAACCTCTCGAATAAGCTGGTGAAGTTTGAATTGGAGGCTAAGAATTCCTCTCCTTGTCCTAACCAAATGATTCCAAACAATGTGTTTAATCCCCAACACCGGAAGCACACTCTCCAGTTGTTACAGTGGAAAGGAAGGATTAGCAAGATCACATCCAACCTCCTCTATATCTAGAAGGAGAAATGGAGGGACAAGCTGAGGAAGTAACTGACAACCAAGAAGATCAATTCCTCGCTTATTCAGAAGATGAAGAGGGTGAACTTACCCTGCAAGATGAACTAGAAGAAAAGGAAGTCCCCCCAGAGGATTGAGATATTGATAATTACTGCAGGCAGTTTGTGGACTTCATGCAAGCTCAGCTCCATAAGAGGTATGACCTCAGGTCCTCTAGAAAGAGAACCTGAGTGCAAGAACAAAACAAAGAATCAATACTAAGAGGACAAACCTCTTCTAGTTCTGCCAGTAAGGGGAAGAAGCCTTTAGAAGAGTCTGCACATCATAAGGCCACTACGTCCACTTCCACAAATCTAGGTTTTGATCCTCCTACAAACCAAAAGTCCTCTTATATAGCCTCGAACCTACTAGAGCACCCTAAAGAGCAGTCTAAAGAATTCATTACAGAAAAATCTCCCATGGCCTTTAACCTCTAGAAAGAGCTAGAGAAGGTCAAGATCTCGGCTCCCCTGATCGAGCTCCTAAAGCAGCGTTCATATAAAGCCCAAGTGTCTCAATTCATGCTGACCCATATCGTATGCCCTTTCCCTAAAATCCTCAATCTCCAAGAGGAAAGACCCATGGTAGTCTTTGGACCTCATATAGAATAGTTGGATTCATCCACTCCGCCATTCTATGCGTCTCTAGTTATACATGACCTGTTACTACATAACTGAATGCTAGATTTTGGAGCTTCACATAATCTATTGCCATTGTCTGTCATGGAGCAGTTGGGGTTGCAGATTACCATACCCTATAAAGATCTGTATTATTTTGATTCTAAGAGGGTAAAGTGCTTAGGCATGATAAAATATCTGGTGGTAAACTTGGCCCAGATTCCAACCAAAAGTGTGGTGATGGACATCCTTGTAGCTGATATCCCAATTCGGTTTGGAATGTTTCTATCCAGATCCTGGGGATCCAAGATTGGAGGGTCCATAAAACTAGACCTCACTTATGCCACTATTCTAGTATTCGGTGGGGAGGAAAGAGGGTTGTACCGAGAATCCGGACTCGTGAAGATGGTCACCAAAGCCAATGGTTCTGTAAATTCTCCGATATATAGTAAGGAGGGAAAATTATCTTGTCTCATGCTTGAGGAGGATGAAGATTTCCTATAAGAAACAAATATTTGTCCTATAATGCAGAAGAATCCTATGAGTAGAGAGGAAAACAATATATGGACCTTGCGGTTTGATGGAGCTAACTCACGAGAAGGGAATGGGGTCGGAGTACTCTTGATATCACCAAGAGGATGCTTGGTTCCCCTCTCCTTTAAACTGGAATTCGAAGCCACCAATAATGCAGTTGAATATGAAGCCCTGTTGTTGGGGTTGCAGACATCTCGGAATATGAACATACAAAACCTCAAGGTTTTTGGATATTCAGAGCTCCTGGTGAGACAAGTTAGGAGCCAATGCCAAGCTAAACACCCGCAGCTCAGATCCTACAAGAACGAGGTATGGGATTTAGTCGAGAATTTATTTTCTGCATTTAATATTTAGTTCATGCCAAGGGATATACATAGAATGGTAGACTCCCTAGCTATGGTTGCTATAAATTTCTTCCCCCCATAAAATCCTTTACTCATATAGGAGGTTGAAGTGCAATACTGCCCTTATATTTCGGACAACATAAGGCATTGGCAACTCTTCGAAGATGAAGAGCATTTCCATGAATTTTCAAATATGGTGATTGATTCAATCTCTGAGGATGACAGCGGAGAATCAAAAACTAGGTGGGAAGAGACACTCGCTGGACACCTTGTTTTGCAATTAAAAGGAAATTCCATCCCCAGAGGGCTTGTTCCATTGGAGAGATTGTTTGAGAAAAATGACATCTCAGTAAACCCCAGCAAAATAACCCTCGACGAGCCTGTCAAAGATGTGAATATTGGGACACAAGAAGACCTGAAGGTGGTGAAGTTGTCAAAAGGCATTCCTGAAGAATTCGAAGGCCAATATCTTTGTCTGCTCCAATCATATAAATACGTCTTTTCTTGGTTATACCAAGATCTGAAGACTTTTTACATAGGTATTATACATCATAAGATGCCTCTAAAGGAAGACGCGAAGCCTTATAAGCAGAATCTGAGACAGATCAATCCCCTTCTCCTCCCAGCTATCGAGAAGGAAATAAAGAAGCTATTGCAAGCCAAGATCATCGTCCCCTTAAGATACTCCAAATGGGTGGAAAACCTGGTGCTGGTAAGAAAGAAGAATGGTGAAATCAGACTCTGCATGGATTTTCGCAATCTGAACAGAGCCTCACTTAAGGATAAATATCCCCTCCTAATGATGGACCACATCCTGCAAAAGGTGGTGGGATCCTCCCGCATGTCCATGATGGATGGCTTCTCAGGGTATAATCAGGTAGCAGTGCTCCTGGAAGACCAAAAGAAAACAACGTTCACCATGCCCTGGGGAACTTTCATGTACGCTCGAATGCCCTTTGGATTGATAAATGACAATGCTACATTTCAGCGTTTGATGGACATTGCTTTCATAGGAGAGCAAGACAAAATTATGGTGATTTACCTGGATGACATCACCATATTTTCAAAGAGCGATGCTAAACACATCGAGCACCTGCGTCGAACCTTTGAAAAATGCTGCAGGTATGGTCTATCTCTGAATCCTCAGAAATCCATGTTTTCCTTGGAGGAAGGAAAGTTACTGGGGCACATAAAGACTAAAGAGGGAGTGAAGATCGATCTAAGCAGGGTACAGGTGATAGATGGCATTCCCCTACCAAGAAACAAGAAGGAGATATAGGTGTTCCTGGGAAGAATAAATTTCCTCAGAAGGTTCATTCCCAACTATGCCGAGATTGTCCGCAACATCACTAGGATGTTGAAGAAGAACATTGAAGTTAGATGGACTCCTGAATCCAGAGACTCCTTCATCAGAATCAAATAGGACTTTGTAGAAGCTCCAGTGCTGGCCGGTCCAGATTATGGTAAGTCGTTCATAATTTTCTCTTTCACATCTCCTCACACAATAGTTGCAGTACTTTTACAGAAAAATGTCGAAGGACATGAGCAGCCTATTGCGTTCTTTAGACAAGTCCTCTCAGATGTCAAGCTGAAATATGATATCCTGGAGAAGCAAGCTTATGCCCTGGTCAAATCTCTAAGGTCATTCTGGGTATATGTATTATAGTCTGCTATAACTGCCTATGTTCCCACAGCAGCGGTGAAGGATATATTGGTACAAAGCGACAGTGAAGGAAGAAGGGGCAAGTGGATAGCCAAGATTCAGGAGTATGAACTGGAGATAAATCCCACTAAGCTCATTAGGCCAAGTAATAGCCAAAATATTGTCTGAATACAACAGTCAAGCTCTGGGGATAAATATTTCTATGATAAGATGATCAGGTGATCATGTCCAAGTTGAAAAAATGCTCAAAAATGAAATTGCTCAGAATTGGTTGCAGCCTGGATGACTAGAAAGGCCTTGTCGCTATGATTCTAGCACCATGAATGGCACTCAAATCCGGCGTCGTATGTGAAAGTTATGCAAGTTTGAAGTTTTTAGTATCCTTCAAAAATCCAGTTAACCAAATTTGACTTTTGACTATGGAATTATTAAAAAAATAATATTCCTCGAAATATTCCCCAGAATATTTCCTGGAATATTCCATCTAGGTGAATGAGGCTTCGACATTTGGAATTCTATGATTGGTTTATGGTTTGGCTTGTATGGAGACGGACCAATAACAGGGTACCACGTGGCAGGCCTGAAGGTTGCCACGTGGCCCAGGGGTCATGGATAAAAATTCTGGAGTCCGCGGGATTTGAACCACAAACCTCCCGTCGACCAAAAAAGTGACCCGACCAGTCGAGCTAAGGGTTGAATCTTGTTTAGTATGGCTTTTGGCTTTTATTTTATCGTTAAAGATGATACGGGCGGAAACCATATTATTTGGCGCTTGGAACCTGGAACTTAAACAAAACCGCGGAGGATCAACAAACTATAAAGGTTGGTTAACCGTCATCATGTGACAAAATGGATAACAATAAATTCTTGTAACATTTTTTATTACGGTTTCGGTGGCGGTTCGGATGGAGGCCGCATGTGACTGCCACCACATGACAATTAATGCCACGGTTGTCGCAAACGACTCCTCCGGTGATCAGGGCGGCGGTCCCATGTGACCCCGCCCCACTCAGCATTTAATTTAACTGTTTGTGGTTCTGCCCAAATTGGGGCGCATTCCACCAAATCCAAAATTATGCCAAACTTAGCGACGTTAACTATAGTTAGCCCATTTTTGGTGGGGTTTTCAATTGACATTGGGCAAAATTTTGTTTTGATCATAAATTCTTCAATATTTGACCAAATTGGATGAAAGTTTGGTCAATTTTGGGTATTCTAAGAATTATGGAGTGTTTGGGATAGATTTCAGAGCAAACAGAGGTGTTCTACAACCATTTTTTCTTCAGGGAAGCTTGGAGAGCCACCAGGGCCATCAGGGAAATGGAGCTGTATTGGGCTATACTTCATTGTTTGAGGTGAAAAAAAAGCCATTTTTAGCTTATTTTTGTCTTTTGAATTCAATTTCACGACTATTTTTGCCTGTTTAGGCATATTTCTCAATGTATAACCAATTTAAGCAACTTAATAGAGTAAGGACATGCCCATTGGGAGCCTTGGACCCGGCAGATGTAGCCCAGGAGGGGTGAACTGCCTCATCATGTTGTTGTGTTATGTATGGTGAAGTTTATCTGCTGTTTATTTTTTATTTAAGATGTTAAATAGTAATTTTAATCAACATTCCCTCACACATAAACTCAGTAACAGTTACCAAAAACACTTTGTTTAAATTGCAAGACATGGAGAATACTTTGCACACTTAATTTAATGGAAATAGATACTTTGCACAAAATTTTCAAATACTTCCATTTTCAGATCAGTTGGTATCGAAGCCCAGGATTTGAGTATTAAGAGCTTGATTTTTACTCTGTATTTGTTTTGTGCAAAGATATAGTTGATTGTTTGCAAGTTAAGATGCTTACTAGGCTTAAAATCAAAAGAGGGGAAGGACAATTGGTTAGAGCACAAGCTAATCCTCAACCAAGGAGGGCCAGAGAGCCATTTCCTCCACCATCTATAACACCCCCAAGAGTTACTAAAGAACCCTCAAGCATGTATTCAAGAGAAGGAGAAGCTCCTGAAGGCATTAATCCCAAATAAGAAGAACGGGTATTCCGAAAAGCTTTCCTAGACATGACATAGATGGTGAGGATACTCTACCAAGAAAGGAATGATAGGCTTGTTGGAGAAGGGTCTAAACATCAGAAAGAAGGAGAGGGTTCTTTAGGAGGAAAGAAAAGTGATGACAAGTCAAAGAAAGGACATGTTCGAAATGGTGATCCACCATCCCCATCTTCATCCTCTTCCTCTACATCGTCATCCTCTACTTCCGTGAATCAATCTCACAAGTCTAAAACTACTGGTAAAAGTCCATTTTTAAAGCTTGATGTTAAATTTGAGTTTCCTATGTTTAACGATGAAGTCAATGCAGAGAAACTTGACAATTGGATAAGACAGTTGGAAGTCTACTTAAGGATACAAAACCTTCATGAAGACGACACCAATATTCAGTTAGCCTCTTTAAGAATGGAAGGAGCAACATTGGTATGGTGGGAAGCCAAGACCATGGATGAAATTAAAAAACATGGTAAGATCACTTTATCATGGGTTGAATTTATTTCCGCAATTAAGCAGCAATTTTATCCATTAGCTCATTTACAAAAGGCTATCATGAATTGGCAAAGTTTTAGACAACTTAAAGGACAAAGTGTTCAAGATTACACTCAAGAGTTTAGAAGAAGGGCTTTGTTGTTAGGAATTGATTTTCATAGTCAAGATACTTTGCTGAAATATATAGGTGGTTTACATAGCTATCTTATACATACTATCCTTATGTTCAATCCTACTAGTCTAGACAAAGTTTGTGTGCAAGCTACACATTTAGAGGCTAGAGGGAAACAATATTTTGATGGGAATATGGATAGTGAATTTAAAGGCAAAGGGAGGAAAAGGAATGAAAACTCCAGGAAAGAAAAAGGAAATTTATTTTGTAAAAACTATTCCAAAACAAGCCACGATGAAGACCATTGCTTGAAACTTCATCCGGAGCTGAAACTAGAGAAATTTAAAAACGAAGATAAGGCCAAAGAAAAGGGAAAAATGGTTGCAACTATTGAACAAGACTTAGGGTCTGAATCAGGTGATGAAACTAAGAGCATAGCCTTTTTACTAAGGAACATAAAGGGAAAATAGATTGTTAAGCAAACAAATCCCAGTTCTAGCACTTTAAACTGTCACATAGAAGCTCAAAATGAAAAGAAGAGGATAGAGGTATTTCATATAAGGATAATATCAAAACAAACAAAGATAGACACACTATTTGATAGTGGGTCTCAAGAAAATCTCATCTCAGAAGACTTAGACAAGAAGCTGAAACTTGAGACCATACCTCATCCAAAGCCATATCCACTTGAATGGATTTGCAAGGATGCTAATTTACAAGTCTCAAGAAAGTGCATGTTGCGCTTCGCCATAACTGCTCATTATGTTGATTTGGTTGAACTAGATGTAGTACCACTTGACATTACAGGTGTTGCGTTGGGTAGTCCATATTTATATGACAGAAAGGCGATATTCCATCGCCATGAGAACAAGTATCATATATCAAGGATGGTAAGGAGTTTATTGTGAGAGCACATCGGAAGAAGCTAGAATCTTCTTTAGTCAATGCAGGACAATTGAAAAGGCTTGTCAATGCAAGTAAAAATTTGACTTTGTTGATGGTTAAACAAAAATATTTTGTACATAAACCTTTTCATGTTATTGCTGATATAAATGATGATATGTTTCAACCTAAAAGCAAGTCGTCTGTGGAAGATGACAAGATGTTGCAGATAGTGCCTTTGGTGTCAATCGGTGCAAAGAACAAAGTGTCGGTGCAAAGTGGTGCAAGAATCAAAAATATGGAAAGGCATGCAAGCAAAGAGGACACAAAGTTCAGCATGGGTCAATGCTGGTTTCAGAATGGCAGGTTGGTATGGCGAGAAAACTTAGTCGTAATTTGACGCAAGTACATGGATCATTTGTCAAAAATTCGCCATGAGGACAGTTGGCAAGGTGAATCTTATTTTTAGTTTCCTTTGAAGTTTGACCATTATAGAAAAAATATGTATTCTGCAAATTTCAGTTGCTGTTCTGCAAATTTCAAAAATTTGCATCATGACTCAGTCAAAGTTAACAACAGTCGGTCAACAGATTCAAGGAAGAATTTGTCTTTTTATGAAAAGCTCAATTTGATGAAGTCAGGAAGATTTCAGTGGTTCAAGGTTGGAAGAGTGGAGAAATAGTCTCCTCATCTTCAATTTCTGTAAATCAGAGAGATTTTGGGGTCCAAAAGCTTCCCATTTGGGAGGTGTGATCAGGTGATCATGTCCAAGTTGAAAAAATGCTTAAAAATGGAATTTCTTAGATTTGGTTGCAACTTGAATGACCGAAAAGGCCTCGTCGCTGTAATTCTGGTGCCGTGAACGACACTCAAATCTGATGTCCATGTGAAATTTATGCAGGTTTGAAGTTTTCAGTATCCTTCAAAAATCCAATTGACTAGAGTTGACTTTTGACTTTGGAATTATTAAAAAAAATGAATATTCCTTAGAATATTCTAAGAATATTCCCTAGAATATTCCCTGGAATATACCATTTGGGCGAATGAGGCTTCGAAATTTGGCATTCTGTGTTTGGTTTATGGTTTGACTTGTATGGAGACGAACCAATAATAGGCTGCCATGTGGCAGGCCCAGAGGTTGCCACGTGGCCCAGGGGTCATGGCTAAAAATTCTGGAGTCTGCAGGATTTGAATCACAAACCTCCCATCGACCAACAAAGTGACTCAACCAGTCAGGCTAAGGGTTGAATCTTGTTTAGTATGGCTTCCAGCTTTTATTTGATCATTAAAGTTGATATGGGCGGAAAAATTAAGGGGATAGCCCGACCCGCCATATGATCCGGTGCTTGGAACCTGGAACTTAAAAAAAACCGCGAAGGATCAAAAAACTACAACGGTTGGTTAACCATCATCATGTGACAAAACATATAACAATAAATTCTTGTAACGTTTTGTATTGCAATTTTGGTGGCGGTTCAGACGGAGACCGCATGTGACCGCCACCACAAGACAATTAATGCCACGGTTGCCGCAAACGACTCCTCCGGTAGTCAGGGCGGTAGTCCCATGTGACCCCGCCCCACTCAGTATTTAATTTAACTGTTTTTGGTTCCGCCCAAATTTGGGCGCATTCCACCAAATCTAGAATTATGCCAAACTTAGTGACGTTAACTACAGTTAGCCCATTTTTGGTGGGGTTTTCAATTGACATTGGGCATAATTTTGTTTTGATCATAACTTCTTCAATATTGGACCAATTTGGACGAAATTTTGGTCAATTTTGGGTATTCTGAGCATTCTGGAGTGTTTTGGATAGGATGCAGAGTGAACAGAGGTGTTCTACAGCCATTTTTGCTTCAGTGAAGCTTGGAGAGCCACCAAGGCCATCAGGGAAATGGAGCTGTATTGGGCTATAATTCACTGTTTGAGGTGAAAAAAAGCCATTTTTAGATTATTTCTGTCTTCTAAATTCAATTTCACAGCTGGTTTTTCCTCTTTAGGCATATTTATCACTGTATAACCAATTTGAGTAACTTAATAGAGCAAGGACATGCTCATTGGGAGCCTTGGACCCGACAGATGTAGCCCAGGAGGGGTGAGCTGCCTCATCATGTTGCTGTGTTATGAATGGTAAAGTTTATCTACTGTGTATTTCTGATTTAAAATGTTAAACAGTAATTTTAATTAACATTCCCTCACACATAAACTCAGAAATAGTTACCAAAAACACTTTGTTTAAATTGCAAGACATGGAGAATACTTTGCACACTTAATTTAATGGAAATGGATACTTTGCACAACATTTTCAAATACTTCCATTTTCATATCATAAGAGGAGAGGCACAGGAGGACACAGGTGCACATCAAGGCATAGAATCTTCCACTCAAAAAAAACATGTGAAATACCTTCTCTCCCCATGGTATAAAGATGTTGTGTAATATCTTTTAATGCTGACATGTGCTCCTAACTATGATAAGGCCAAGTACCGCACCTTAAGGCTGAAGTCTCAAAAGTACATTGTGGGAAATGGGCGACTTTGCTGGAAAGACTCGGCGGGGATCCTAATATTGTGTTTAACAGAGCAGGAATTGGACCAAGTAATGGCATAATTCCACGAAGGGATATGTGGCAGACATTATAGTTGGTGATCCACTGAACACAAGATCCTGAGGGTAGGTTTCTTCTGCCCTAAACTGTTTGGTGATGTACACGCTCATGTCTGAGCCTGCGAGAAGTGTCAGACGTTCGCTGAAAAGCAAAGTTATGCACCTCTCCCATTGATCCCTGTACATGTTGAAAAACCTTTCAAACAGTAGGGAATTGATTTCATAGGAGAGATTCACCCAGCCTCTAGAAATCAACATTGATGGATCCTGACCATTACAGATTACTTCACCAAGTGGGTAGAATTCATGCTCGCAAGAAATGCTACAGATTCAGTGGTGATCAAGTTCCTGGAGGATAACATAATAGCAAGGTTTGGATGCCCAGCTAAAATCATTACAGAGAATGTGCAGGCTTTCAAGTCGGCTAAATTTGTAATTTTTTGTCAGCATTACAACATCTTGCTAGGACACTCCACTGCATACTACCCACAGGGAAATGGGTTGGCAGAATCATCCAACAAGACACTGATGAGAATTCAGAAGAAGACCATCAATGAAAGATAGAAGAACTGGGACTCTCAGCTCAAGTTTGCACTCTAGGAAAATCGCATCACCACTAAAAGATCCACAGGAAAGTCCCCTTATGAGATGGTGTATGGCAGAGCCGCGGTCTTCCAAATTCATCTCACATTACCTGTGCCACGATTCTTACAAGAAAGCGAGGAGGAGCCAAATGAACTAGTCCAAAGAATGAATCAGTTGGTAGAGTTGAATGAAACCCGAGCACAGGTAAGCCTCAGACTAGCAGAGTATCAAGAAAAAATGAAAGGCTTATTTGACCAGAGAGCTAAAGATAGAGAAATCCAAGTTGGGGATTTGGTGTTGCGATGGGATATCAAGCAAGAAGACAAAGGGAAACATGGGAAGTTTGACCCCCTCTGGTTTGGTCCATTTAGGGTGGCAGAGGACAAAGGCAAAAATACTTTTGCGCTGGAGAATTTAGAATGAGACATACTTGAGGCGCCCATAAATGGGCAATTCCTCAAATTTTACTTTCATCACTGACGAGGGCTAATCTAGCTCACTATATATATTTTTTCACTATATATATCATTTCACTATACTCCATTTCGTTTGCATCTCTCCCATTGCATCTTCCATATCATATTCCACTATTCTCATTTTGTTCCATCCGTTGTTTTCATTTTCCATCTCATCTTCCGTATCATTCCCTATTTCATCTTTATTTTTGTGTCCACCTGACTGTTCATATAAAACCTTTTCTAATCAGTATGCATTTGTGACTCCATAAGCCCAAACAAGGCACAAGCATTTAAGGTCTATAGGTTCTCAACGCACTTAGAACATCACGTTGTCCCCAGATGGAGCCAATGTTAGCCTGTGACTGCACATGACATGGAATAGCGTTCCCTATAAGGAAATCACAGGGCAGAGGCAGAGAAGTAGTTATAGCAAAACAACAGAAAAGGGCAGAGTCTTGAACGCGTTCAGGTCAAGTTGTGCACACATGCAGATCAAGTCGTGAAGGTGGGAAAAACCAGTGAAAGGGGCAAGCATTCCACGAACAGTAGTGTTATATTAAACCTTATCATTATATAATATATATAAAAATACCCAGTTAAACCTTTTGTGGGACCCCATATGCCTCATCACATATCGCTGTCGCAAAACTTTGCTATAACAATCAAATGCCAAAACTTGCAAAATCGTCGATGCGATATAATGTGGGACCCAATCCCTGCTGCCCTTTCCTTTCCGTTCCATTTTTCCTTTGAAAAACATCAAATTTGAGCTTTTCATTTGATTTTCCCTTGCTTCGCTTCTCAATTCCCGATCGCGATCAAAAGTGGGCCCTCATCGCATTTCGCAAATTTTACATATTTGGCATGGAGACTAAACTCTAAATATTGTGATCACTGATTTGTGATTGCTATATCGTATCGCATTTGACTTACCATTGTATGCACCCACACGTCTATCCATTTTACTTTGTGATGCGGTAAGCCGGCCCCACCTTCACAGCTTTGCCTCCTTTTCATAAGCCATTGCAATACATATACCATATAAAATTTAGAATACTTACTGCTCAAACCTTCGCCGATTCATAACACTCCGCTGATAGCCAGTGGGTCCTTCTCCCTACACATCACAAATCTTAAAACTTAACCCCACAGCTTATAACTAAAAGATAAATCTTGTGATATGCACTTTGCAAGCACTGGTCCCACCACTTTTCCATGTCATCAATAACCCCTCGCGGCATATCTTTCGCCCATTCTTCCACACGTCATCCTCCCATCATTTCGCACCCCCCTCTGAAATCCAGTTCCTGGCTTTCAAATTCTGCAAAATTTTTTGGTAAGAGGACGCAGTCACGGTCTATTCAGCCCCCTCCAAGAACTCCCCCACTAAAGAGTTCAGCACGCATGGCATAACCAACTGTTACGCAACGGGAAGGGAAATCATGAGAAGTAGGGAGTGGATGATGTCAAACAACAGCTAGAATTACATGATGAAGACTGGACTGCTCACCATTTCTTAGTCACCTCTCACCACTCCTCTGAAGATTCTAGAATTTGGCCTCCGTGGCCAACTATTTTTCTTATTTTACTGTTAGATAATGATGTTTTACTGTTAAAATCCCGATTTTACCCATTCTGTTTTGATTTTTCTGTTGCAGGAGTGATTGCTTGGAGCACGCTGTGATAGTTCGTTAGGATATTTTTGTTTCACCTGTGTGGGTTGATCATGATAAAATATCTGATCAGAAACCCTCATGGAGAACTCTACATGTAGCGAGTTCTAAGATGAAACAAAGGTTTTGGAATTTTGGAAGAATTTTGCTGTAGTTATGTAGAATTGTGCTCCTTGTGCTTCGAGATACATATTTGGGAGAGCTGTTTGAACTTTATATGAATACAGAGCTGATATTTGGATTCCAAATGGAACAATGAGCAGTATGTATTTGTTTTCTTTGTTATCCGTAATATTTTCCTTATGTTTAATCATCCTTCATGCTATTCTGCCTTGATGTTTCGTGTAATGTAGCTGCCGGAGTTCTGCAATTTTATTCATGAATTCGTGTCTGTATAATGCTTAGGTGTTAACGCTCATGTATTAATCTTGTTGTACTCCCTTAATTCGCGCTCCACGAACCTCTGTTGTTGTCCATATTTCATTTCACACACGTTTCCTCTAAGTTCATAGGAGACAAATTCTTAAATCTTTTCATGTATTTCTCATTTTTTGTGTAGCAAGGTCTATCAAAAGTATGCAAAATGGGTACTCCTTGGATGAGGAACTAAATTTTACATCCAACGAGTACTCCTACTCAAAACTTGAGCAAAACCTTAGGGTAACAAGTTGAAAGTATGAGTTGAAAAAGTAGCTTTATTATTTTATTGCTTTTTAATATTTTTACTTTTTTACTCCAAAAATGGTGAATCATCCCCCGTGGTTGAAATAATCATATTGAATCCTATTGGTTCTTATAAAGTTTATTTTTGTTGTACATTTTTCTTAGGAGGCACATTTTAGACCTCAAAATTCCCCTAATTATTTGAACAACATTCTTGATACCCTTCTATTACAAACTTATTTAATATAGTATGTGCATATGCCAATACTTCAATACAAAATGTGCAGATAACCAATGTGTATGAATAGGAACCAACGAATCATATAGTGAGAACAAATCAACACATATAGTATGAGAGTTTCTCTTATGAAACCAACTCACAAAATAGAAGAAAAGAGAGATCAATGAATTAGAAATCAGCCTCTTCGAGGGGGAAACCTCCTTTACATTACATAAATGAACAATTCTTAGATGATACAAATGAAAAAACCTACCTTCTATACATAAGAGTCTAAGGGTCACAATATAACAATATGGGGACCACATGGACACAAGAATAACAATAATGGGGCTACACCTATGGGGCACAATAATAACAATATGGGGAATACATGGGCACAACCATAACAATAATGGGGCTACACTAACAATAACAATAAGGGGATACACCAGTATTATAGGGACCTAACATTCCCCTCTCCTTCAAACAATTTTTGTCCTCAGTGCTTGAGTATTTCGCAATGATTCTGTATAAAATTATCATCCTCCCATGTGGAATATTCAATGGGTAAGTTCTTCCACTTGATGAGATACTATGAAATTAATCGATTTCGTAGTTTTCAAGTTCTTGTTTCTGTGTCTGCTTCAGGTTCCAATATGATTTTTCCTTCCTCGTCAAGTTCTCGCAATATTTTTTGAACTAGGATTTTTTCACCTATAACCTTCTTTAAGCATAAAACATGGAAAATTGGGTGCACTCGAGAAGATGAAGGAAGCTCCAATTTGTATTTCATAGTATTAATCTTTTGCAACACCTTGTAAGGACCATAGTACTTTGGTGATAATTTAATATCCTTCTTAGGCTTGCTTGAGGTACATTTAATTGTATGGTTGTAGCCGTAAAAATACCTAGTCGTCTACATCAAAAATTATTTTGCTGCGATTTTGATATGCCCATTATTTCATTCGATTCTGCACCAAATTTAGGTTGTCCTTTAAGATTTGGTGAGCTTGTTTTTTATGCTAGATGTGATATTCCACAGCTTGAACTTTATAATTTTATATTAAAGATGATTTCGATGCTTGAAACTCTAGGGAGCATAATTGTACAATTATGCCTTGTTGTTCTTTCTTTAAAATATTTTTCATCCCATTAGAGCTAATTATATTTCCTGGTTTCCCTGTGATACCCCTTAATTCAAATTCCTTTCCTTCCCAAACAAATTTCAAGAAAATTTCTTGAAAATTAAAAGCTATCATACCCAAAGATTATAACCATTGAACTCATAATACAACATCAAAACCACCCATTGGAATGGAAAGCATTGGGTTATTCAATACATATTCCCCCATGGTTATCTTGATATTATGGCACTTTCCAGAGAAATTTATAGTTCCTCCATTTGCAACCATCACTTGACACTTTGGTGTTGGATATGGGAAGCAATTCAATTCCTTGGTTGTTTTACACTGAATAAAATTATGGGTAATACATGAATCAATCAACACTATTACCTCTTTCTTCTTGATATTTCCTTTTATCTTGATAGTTTGAGGAGTGGTAATTCCTTCCAATTCATAAAAAGATACAGTCGGATTCATTTCTTCTTTCTCTAAGGCCGGTTCCTAGTATATATCCTCTTCTTTTGAAGTTTCTTGTTCTTTTTCTTCCTCCTCTTCATAATCTATGTAAAATAATTTCTTCTCAGCATACTGATGACATTTAGTGTATTTTCTATCACAGCTGTAACAAATCCATTTTTCTCTTTTTCCTTCCAATTGTTGTGGTGTCAACTTTGTAGGTTGTGGAAGGTTAGGAGCAACAACACTTCCATATTTATAGTTGTGAGTGGTAGGCTTCCTTGTCGCCATAACTTTTATTTCAATTTTTCTTTCCAACTTGAATGTCTACTCCAATGAATTAGGTTCCCAAAGGTGAAACTCATGTTGGATTTTATCCTTTAAAGTCCCTATGAATACATCAATCCTGTGCTCCTCTGGAATATCATTTACCCTTATATTCAATTTTTGGAAGTCCTCAATGTGCTCCACCATTGAACCCTTTTGTTGAGATTTATCAATTGGCTAAAGAAGGTGTTTCTCTTTGCATCCTCATAATGTGTTATCATATCCTCCATAAAAATTGACCAAGTGAAAAGTGGTATATGAGAACAAAGCCATCAATACCATACAACTGATTTTGTTCTAAATATAAAGTTGCAATGCGTACCTTTTGTATGTTTTGCACATTGTGAAGATCAAAGTATTGTTCCATTTGTAATATTCATGCTATCGAATCCTTGCCATAAAAATTCCTCATATTGATATCTAGAATATGGTGGATATTAAATCCAATGCTAGAGGCTATGGAATCATGATTAACATTTTTTTTATTCTCATCATGAGTTTCATCTAATACCTTTTCGCCATTAGGAAGCATTTCTTGTAGCAACTTTGTCAAATATGCTTTTAAACCATTCTTCAAATATTCCATGTTTCCTTTCATTTTTTATTCTATACCATCTATATTAGATTTCATTTCATCCTTCAAACCATCCATCTTAGCTTCCATGTCTGCTTTTAAACCATTTATGTCATCTTTGGTTTCTCTTTGTGAGATTGAAATTTTTTGCACTTGGTCCCGTAAGTTTGATATATCATGTTGCAATTCTTCCTCTTCCTATGTCATAGTAGAGTTTTCTGAGGGCTTAATGGGTGTATAATTTTTTTTGGGAGGCATTTTAGAACCCAATACAGATATATATGCTTCAATATTCCCTTGGAATCACTTCAAACTGATTTTTCAAACAAAGGTTATGCAATTGTTTTTAAAACATACACACTTTTTTCTTGCTTTTAGGAGCTTGACCTTGAAACGGTTGTTACTATGTAATTTTGGATCTCCAAGATCTAAAATTTAGTCTTGTGGTATCCCTCTGAGTCTTCTTTTCAATTCCACAGGTTAGACCTAATTTGGATTCTTCAAGATAAATTTATGCCCAATCTCCCACAATAACCTAATTATGGACTAGTTCAGTAGAGCACACTTTTACGATGTTCCACATGCACTTTTTTTACCTTCGGCCCGGAAATTGATACACAAGAAGCTACATTTCGTTCACTTTTGACCACTTTTTGCAAAATTCAGATATGATGTCTGAAACAAAATTTATGATGATTTTACCTCGTTCACATGTTTGAGATGAAATTATGGAGCGTACAAAAACTCTAACTTCCTTAGATCACATCTCCGCAAATATAGTGAACCAAGATCTGAAATTTTTACATGACATTCCTCAGGATTTATGCTTGTAGTGGTAAAAATTTCAGCTTCTGAACATGTATAAAAAAATTTATAGCGAAAATTACAATATGACTTGTTTACAACAATGAAACTCTAGAATCCAAAGCTCTCATACCAAATGTTATTAAACCAGCTCACAAAATAGAAGAAAAGAGAGATCAACAACTTAGAAATCATCCTTTTCGAGGGGGAAACCTATTTTACATTACATAAATGAAAAATTCTTATATGATACAAACGAAAAAACCTACCTTCTATATATAGGAATCTGAGGGGTCAGAATATAACAATATGGGGACCACATGGGCACAACAATAACAATAATGGGGCTACACCTATGGGGCACAATAATAACAATATGGGGACTACATGGGCACAAAAATAACAATAATGGGGCTACACTAACAATAACAATAAGGGGATACACTAGTATTATAGGGACCTAACAGTTTCAATATAGTTATAGATTGTTCAATGGATATAGATGCTTCGACATACCGACGTCAACGCATATGACATACCTACCACGAGCAAAAAATACATATAACATCAAAGAGCATAAACCAACCAACATAAAAGGGCATCAAAGAGCATGGATCAATGGCAATGTATGACATATAACATCAACCAACATATAATAGGCACAAAATTCAACGTAGATAAATACATTCACAACGAAATCAACGAACCAACACCTACCTCAATTATATACCAACGCACTTAATATAAGCATCAGTTCTATTTAACACACATAATAGGAGTTTTGCTGAGAAATTCAATGCTCCATTCCCAATCAACGCTTCAACACTTTGTATTCCTTAACCAATGTATTTGTAGATCATAAAGAAACAACACATAACTCAATGCAGAGCGCATATAATCCAGGATAAACTCACTGTTCAATATGCAATGCATTTGCCCAAGGGATCATCGTACACATTGTGTATCACTATTTAAAAACAATATTGTTCAACGTAGAGAATAATCCAGTGCAGAGATAATATTTTAATGGAGAATGAGCACACAACTTCTGTTGGTTTACAGGGACATATTTGAGCGGGATCAAAGAAAATGACAGTAGACATGAGTTATAGGGAAGAGAAATGCTAGAATGGGACCTGTGCTCTGATACCATGTCAGACCGGGTATTGGTAACTCCATGAAATTGATTAATTTCTATTAGGAAAATTCATTAATATACATTGGAGAGAAATACTCTTGGAATTCATATTCCAATATCTCTTTATTTTTTTATTTTCATATTTACAATATTTCCCAATCTCTAAAGATTAAATGTCGATGATTACCACTTTTATTAATAATTGTAAAATTTATATTTATTTAATACTCACCATTTTCATTATTATTTCAACCTATCTGATCAGTATACCACCACTATTATTTACAATTCATCTAATTTGTTTATAAATCAATGGTTTGTACGTATCCTATAAGTCAATATATCATACATAGAACTACAACACTTATTTATTCCCTCAAGAGAATCTTAACAAACATGTGATACAAGAAACTCACTATTTAAAACATATCATAAGAATACACACTTATATATTCATATTGAAAAAATTCTTATATGAAAAACACACTACTCGAAACATTTTATTATAAGCAATATAATTACAATGTTTTGTATATAGACAATCAAAGCTTGTTATATAAATTTCATTTTTTTTCTTTTCATTTGTATGTTTTCGCGCTAGACCCTTCTTAGCAATGGACGAGTATTAATTATATAGGGTTTGGAAATTCCAACTTTTAGAGGTTATATCTCCACAATACACCAACCAACAATATAAGATTGCCGTCAGCCTTTTGAGAAGGATCAACATTAAATAAAATGTTTGCAGGCATGATAGGTAAAATTAAATTAGTGTTAGGATGTGTTCAAATTAAATGATTATGGATTAATAGAAATTTGTAGTAATCAAGGTTTATGAGTATATTTAAGCATCTTCTTCACATACAATATGTAAAATATACAAATTTCCATAACATAAATTAATCATAATTTTTCATATTTATAAATAATGGTAGGTAAAAAAAAAAAAAATACTTGAAGAAATTTGTTGTATATGAGTATTTTTCCACTCAATCATAAGTATTTAGTTTAAATTTCACCCTTAAGGTAGGCTACTCATTTTCCCTCATGCTCAGTGAATGTGCTCACTTTAGAGCCTTCTAGGCATCCCATCTAGCTATCAAGGAGTCATAACACTCTCTTACAATGTCCCGTACAACACAAGAAAGATATAGATATTCTTGTTCTTTAATCAATAGTTCACAGGGGATATTCTTTCTTTTAGTGATTTTTAGTGTCGTAGAAAGAGTTCAATATAATATATACTTTACTTTCTAGGAATCACTTGCAAGAATAATAACTGGTTCTTAAACACCCAAATAGTAACAACTACATAATGGAGTATGAATTCCTCAGTAGCCCAACTTCTATGTTCGTCTATACCCATACATATTTTGTTCAAGGTTTCCAATTTCAAGTTCATAGTATTGATTTGGTCAATTTCCATGTTGCTTCATGGTTACTAATGGAGAATAATGTATGAGTAATGTAAAGCATAAACATGAGAATGATAGAATTAATGGAATGAATGATGGTGAAAGGATTGAAGGGAATCATGGCTAACATTACTTTTGATAAGGAGGAATATGGGACCCTTACTCTTTTTCATGATGACTATACTTAACCCATGTTGCTTTAATTACACGAAAAGTCTTTTCCACCAACCTCTTACATTCATTTCATAATTTTTATTTTTTTTCGAATTAGACTAAGCCTAAGCAAGGGAAACCCTAATGTTGGATGGAAGAACAATTTTCCCACTAGTGGGATGCTATCACTAGGTTTGTATGAAGCTCGGTCTAGCTTGGAGGCCCTTTTGGATAGTTTAATTCTACTAAAGGTAGCTTTCATCCTCAACTATCCCATTAAATTTAAACTTGTGACCAGGTAAAGACTAAATCCCACAAAAAATAATTAATTTACACCTCATAAATACATTTCATAATTAATTTTATAATGCAAAAAAATAAACAACTTCATTTAAAACACAAACACAAAAAAAAAAAAAAAAAATCTAACATTAACACTTAATAATAAAATATTTACTTTCCCATAAATCCTCTTCTCTCTTGTAAAGTTGTAACAACTCTCAAGATATCTACAATAACTTTATTATTTATTGATGATGGTGGTTAATGTCCAATGAGACCAATCTTTGGTCTATCGGACCTAAAGAAAAGAGTTATTTAGTTTGATTTAAGATTTTATTTCTTTGCTCAAAAAAATTGGAGAGAAGCGTCCCGAGCTCACTATAATTTTGACATCTTAAAAGGCTAGGAAGGTCAATGTTGCAACAAAGATTATGAAATTGAGCTCTAATGTGGTTGTACGTGGGGCACTCTAAGACGAAGTGATTTTCATCCTCGATGTTCATATTCTCACAGAGATGGCAAATCCTTTCCGTCCATGGTGTTTTAGGAACTGTCCAACGACCTGTTTCACTATGGAGCTCATGAGAGTTTGTTCTAATCTTGACTATATTAATTTTCTAAACAGAAAGATACTTTTGATCTTCTAGGGTGGGGTTGATGACCTCCTTATAATATCTTAATTTTCTTTTAGCTGCTAGATCTTTCTCACACCAAATTTTTTCTTTTAACTTAGAAGTAACAATTTTTTTAATGTTATTAATGTTTTGCAATGCAACATTCTTGTCGATCTCCCAATGGTTTAACCAAGCCCTGATGTTTTTATACCAACCTCATTTAAGCCTTAGGTGGTTTTGGCTGGAATTTAAAGCTAGCTTAGGAAGTCTATGGTCTCCTATGCTATTGAGCTTGTGCTTGTACAATAGAAGCCTAGTCATAGCTAGGCTCTCGATAGGGGAAAGACCCACTTTTATAAGGAGAATAGTATAGGGTGTGTTTCTTTTAATTTTAAGGTTATAAGTTATAAAACGCTTATGGATTTGCTCAATCTTTCTCCAGGATTCTCTAGAGAAGCTGCAACCCCAAACCTCACATCCATATAAGATAACAGGAGTGACTAAAGTTTCAAAGAGGAACTGCTTTCTATCCCACATTACGAGGTTTGCCATTTTACAATTATTTTCAAGACCAAAATAAGCTTTCCACCCCTCATTAATCATTTTCTGAATGTTATGGTTCCAGTTGAGCTTGTGATGAATATCAATTCCTAGATACTTGTAAGAAGACACTTCCTCCAAATTACTATTGTCATACATAAAATTAGTGTAAGTGTCCTTCTTAGATTTGATAAAATTACTATTACTTGCATAATTTCGTTTTGCCATGCGAACCTATGACACCATCTTATGTGCTCATGGTCCCATTTATAGAGTCAATTCACAACGAAGAAACGAAAAACTTTTCGTTAGTACAGGAACGGATGGAAAAGATGAAAGTTGATTATTATTTTTATATTTTCAATACATTTAAGAAAAAACGAATAATTTAAAATATTCGTTTCTAGCCCAGATAGAAAATTTGGTGGCCAGCGTACATTAAAATTTGGAAAATCTTGAAAAAGATAATCTCGTTGGTTTGGGTTTTCCAAAACATTTATAATCTTAAAATGATGGTGCTCCCCTTAGGCCCATTTTTAACACCAAAACACCACACTGGTTGGTTCGAAACGCGTCGACAATGTTCATTCTAATGTGATTATTACCGAAAAATTCTTCATAATTTTACTATGGATCACAGAAGCCAAGATTCTATAAATATTTATAATCTTGAAAATATATTAGCACAATTACCATCTAAGAGGCCATGAAATATATAATGGTAATTGTGTTAATATTTTTTCAAGATTATAAATGTTTTGGAAAACCCAAACCAAAGAGGTTATTTTTTTCAAGATTTTCCAAATTTTAATGTACGCTGGCCACCAATTAATATTAGTTATTCTTATGTAAAATAAATTATAATATTTGTTAAATAATTTAATTATTAAAATAATTATATATTCAAAAGAATGGAAAATTATAATATAATAAAAACTTTTAATATAATTTAAAATTAATTAAGGACTATATATAATTATAGTTATTGTTTATGATGATGATGATGGTTAACGTCCACTCAGACCAATATTTGGTCTATCGGACCTAAAGAAAAGAGTTATTTAGTGTGATTTAAGATTTTATTCCTATGCTCAAAAAGCTTGGAGAGAAGCCTCCCGAGCTCACTATAATTTTGACATCTTAAAAGGCTAGGAAGGTCAATGTTGTAACAAAGATTATGAAATTGAGCTCTAATGTGGTTGTACTCAGGGCACTCTAAGAGGAAGTGATTTTCATCCTCGATGTTCATATTCTCACAGAGATGGCATATCCTTTCCATCCATGGTGTTTTAGAAACTGTCCAACGACCTGTTTCACTATGGAGCTCATGAGAGTTCGTTCTAATCTTGGCTATATTAATTTTCTTCTTTGAGCTAGTTAAAACAGAGAGATACATTTGATCTTCTAGGGTGGGGTTGATGACCTCCTTATAATATCTTAATTTTCTTTTAGCTGCTAGATCTTTCTCACACCACATTTTTTTCTTTGAACTTAGAAGTAACAAATTTTTTAATGTTGTTAATGTTTTGCAATGCAACATTCTCATCGATCTCCCAATGGTTTAACCAGACCCTAGTGTCTTTATACCAACCTCGTTTAAGCCTTAGGTGGTTTTGGCTGGAATCTAAAGCTATCTATGGAAGTCTATGGTCTCCTATGCTATTGAGCTTGTGCTTGTACAGCAGAAGCCTAGTCATAGCTAGGCTCTCGATAAGGGAAAGACCCACTTCTATAAGGAGAATAGGATAGGGTGTATTGCTTTTAATTTTAAGGTTATAAGTTCTAAAATGCTTTTGGATTTGCTCAATCTTTCTCCAAGATTCTCTAGAGATGCTGCAACCCCAAACCTCACATCCATATAAGATAACAGGAGTGACTAAAGTTTCAAAGAGGGACTTCTTTCTATCCCACATTTTTTTTTCCTCCGTAAAACTAATTTTATTAAGAGAGAATATGGTACAAAATGAAGTTACAATCAAGAGAAGCTAGAAAACAGGCAGCCGGAAAGGATAAAATATCCACCTCGGCCCCTAAGAGAAACCATGAATAGAGCATTGCAATAAGAAAAAAGGAACAAGAAATAACAAAGAAACAAGAGCTGAACAATGGATTCTACCCAACATGGGTTGAATCATCCATTCGACATTTTTTCCCTTTCTTTTTACCAACTTTGACCCAGCCAAGATGATGCGGCTGAGCTGGAACAACTTGTAGACTGAGCTGGGCTGTCGGTGAGGTCTCCTTGTCTGAATCCGAGGGAGAAGACTCATGAGTTCTTTTCTGAGAGTTTGGTGGAACATTGGATTCCTCGGGGCATGCCGAAGGCGGATCCTATGGCTGCACTGCTTCCTCCCCTTCTGCTTCCCCGTCCTCTTCATCCGAGCTGAAGTCCATTTCATCCATGGGGGGCGGATCATGCGGCTTCCAGCTTTTGGATTTCGGCTTATGATTGGATTTCTTCTTTTGGGCAGGAAACGAGGGGCAAGAGCTCTGAAGGTGCCCTGTTTGATGGCAATTCCAGCAACGAAAGGCTGTGTTCTCGTAGTCCAGGGTCTGAGTCCAGTGAAAGTCTCCAATTTTGAGATTAATCTGATTGGGTAGACCTTTGCTCATATCTATTTCTGCGCAGATTCTGCCAAAGGTGTAAATGCCCTTTTCCCCCCTCGAGGGGTCTGTGGCAAGAAAACGGCCTAGAGTATTTCCAATCCCTTCGAAGACAGCGAAGTGCCATAGGTGTGCCGGGAGATTAGGTAGCCTAACCCAAATGGGGAGCTTGGTGATCACTGCAGTAGATGGATCGAAATCTGGAAACCAGGGGGTGAGGAATAAATTTGCTGTGCCCCAAAACCATGGACCTTCTGTAAGAGCTTTTTGGTAGTCTTCGCTGAAAGCAAACACTACAATGAAAAAGCCCCTTGAGCAAAATAAAACCTTGCAATTTTTGGTCCAGCTGGAGTGAATCCATTGGTAGAGATCTGCCGTGCGTGACCATAGTCCATTAAATCTACAAATAATGGCATGCTCTGCAAACTTTTGGGCTTGCTCATCCAACGTTGGATGCGATATTTCAATGGAGGGGATCTCCTCTAGTTTGTCCACAAGAAAAGGTTTGGGAGCCAAAGCTGGTGGAACAGATTTTTTGGGTGTCTGAGCATGGACAGCATCTTTGTAGGAAAAAGCCGGAGCTGTAGATGACTTTCCAACTGCACCCCCTCTAAGACGAAGGGTGAAAACAATAGATGCATTTCTTTTAATATTGTAAAAAGAGAGGGGATAAAGATCCTCAAGTTGTTTACCTTCGTGGAGGAGTCTCTGTGAAGCATATGGAATCCCCAGCCTATCTTCAAGGGCTTGCTTGAGGTCCTGCACTAGATTCGAGGAGCTCACCCATTGCAGCAAAGTTTTTCCAGAAAGGAGCAAGATCTGGATCTGATATGAAGCAGAGAGTTCAGTCGACTTCTGCTTGCCTCTGCATATCTGAGGTGAGAGCAAACTGGTACTCTGGTAGTCCAGCTTTTTTAGAACATGTTGCTAGGGCACGAGAGAAGGAGAGGCGTGAGGCAAATAGCCATTGAGAAGGGTATTTTCCTCCACCCATAAGAAATCCCTTACGTGCCCATCAGGCAGATCCGAGCAGCTCAAAGCATTTATCAAATCGATCTGGAGCATATAGTCGGTAATGAGCGCCCACCATTGGTTGATGGGGCTGGTGAAACTCCCACGTCGTTTCCCTAGATGAGCTACGTCTATTCCGGCCGCATCCAGTCCAGGGAGAATGCCAAACAGATTCGCATTGATTTCTAAAGCCAGCAGCGAGTCGTCCGTCTGAGGTGAGGTAGCCTGCAGCGAGTCGTCCGTCTGAGGAAGCCAAGAAAGTGGGGCTTCGCCCTGTATACCCCCCTTCCTATTCCTCGCGAACTCTTTGCCTGCAGTAGAGGGTTCTAATGACCAAGTGAGGAGCCGAAATCCAGTCTTCACGTATCTCCGTTGGCTTACTTGTCTCAAAGGCAAGCTGAGTCCCATCCATCCAGGTCCAGCACAGTCAGGATACGCAGGCCAGTCGACCCTGCTAATGTTCACCGCGGCGCAGGCAGAATGCAGAGAGCCAGAAACCCTAAAATCGCCGCAAGCCATGACTCCCCATCTTTCTATCCCACATTACGAGATTTGTCGTTTTACAATTATTTTCAAGACCAAAATAAGCTTTCCACCCCCCATTTATCCTTTTCTGAATGCTATAGTTCCAGTTGAGCTTGTGATGAATATCAATTCCTAGGTACTTGTAAGAAGACACTTCCTCCAAGTTACTATTGTCATACATAAAATTAGTGTAAGTGTCCTTCTTGGATTTAATAATCATAACTTTTGTTTTGTCAGTGTTAACAGACATACCCATGGTAGAGCAAAAATCCTTAAGAAGTCTAAGTTGCTTATCAAGATTAGATGGGCACCTTGCGAAAAGAACAATATCGTCAGCATAGAGAAGAAGAATGATGACTATCCCGGCTAAAATCGTGCCAACACATCCTGCTTCCTCTAAACAACCTTCTATCTTGTCGATGTAAATGCCAAATAGGGTAGGGGAGAGGGGGCAACCTTGTTTAACTCCAATATTACACTTAATATCTTTCGACCACCCCTCATTGCTCTTTAACTTGGCAATTACATTCTCGTATAACCTTATAGTGGCCGCTCTTAGCTTGAAAGGAACATTTAGCTCTTCTAATCTATTCCATAGGTTGTTTCTAGGAACGATATTGAAAGCCTTTCTAAAGTCCACAAAGCAACAGAAGAGATTTGATTAATCATTGCGGCATTCCTCCACAATGATCCGAAGCGTAACGAGGTTGTTCGTTGTTGAGTGCTGCCTTCTAAAACACGCTAGGACTTTAGCTCGCTTACCTTATATAATACATTTTACTAAAATTCATATATATTTCTAAAAACTAATATTACACATAATTAATCAACCACAAGTTGGGGTCCAATCGATTAATCGGTAAGATCAATCCTATCTTTATAACATCCTCAAACTAAAAATATTTTACCACACAATTGGTCAGCAATATGGGATTTATAAATAATTGAGAGCATCTAGTCAACGAGGGGAGGGCAGGTTTGCTTCTTTCTGTCCATACCTCAAAAGTGTGTCATGTGAAATGGACAAGTAATTGGTAAAAATAATTAAGTGTACCGGGTTAAGTAAAATAGTTTCTATATTTTATTTTTAAGTAAATAAGAAAAAATATAAGGAAAAGTGGATAAAGAAAAAAGTTAGAAAAAATGGAAATTAATAATATGTAAATAAAATAATAATTAAATAGGAAAAACACGGTTTTAAAAATGTTGAAGAAAAATATTTGGTATTAATTATTCTATTTAAGTGGATGAGAATATTGAATAAAGTATATAAGAGAAACAATTACATAAATGTTTAAATTATTATTAAATTTAAAATATTTAACTAATTAAATTAATTATTTAAATATAATATAAAAAATATTTTAAAATTTAATCTATTTTGTATTCAATTGTGTGCTGGGCACTAAAGTTGATTTCTTTTAAATATTTCATAATATTTAAAGTAAAACGATAACTATAAAATTTATTATTCTCTATATATAACCCTTTTAAATTTATTTTTTTATAATAATTATAAGTTTTTTATATAAATAAAATTAAAATTAAAAACAATAGATTATTAAAATAAAATAAAATAAGAAAGAAATGTATAATTATAAATTTTTTTTGGTAATTATCACATTCAAATGCACATTGTTTACTTGTTTCTGGTTCATCATCAAGACTAGGTGATAGATCAAATCCCCACTTGTTTCTGGTTCATCATGAGGACTAGGTGAGAAATCAAATCTCGACATTGAGTTTAAATGTTCATTTGAATGTGATTATTACCTAAAAAATTCTATAATTTAAATAACATATTTTGATTTTTCAAATGAAATTGCATCTATAACATATTTGTTTTTTCTTTTTATGAATTGAATATTGATAAAATTCACAAATATTATTTTAAGTGATAGGTATGGTACACAAAATTATATTCAATTATAGAAATGTTTGATAATTTTATAAATTGAAGAGGTTATGAAGTCATAAGTGGAGAATTTTGTTATTGACTTTTTTTGGCTAAGTATCATAGCCCATTGTCAAGAGATTCATGAAAGAATCTTGAATAATTTATTTACATATTTGATCAGCTAAATTATCCAAAAAATTTAGATAGCTATGATAATTAGTCAGAAACTCTCATACAAAAACTACTCAACCCTTTCGGTGGATCTCGTGATGATAGGCTATGATACTTAGCCGGAAACTCTCATACTAAAACTACTCAACAGGAAACTCTCATACGAAGACTACTTAACCAGAAACTCTATAAGAAAACTCTCCACCCAAGACTCCATAGGCTCTTCAATGCAAACCTGTGAAAACACAAAAATAATTTTATAATTTTTTATATAATACTAATAACATTATAATTTTATGAATTATAAATTAGAGTTGAGTGGTTTAGACAATGAGATATTGTTTTTGAGATTATTAGTATAAATTAAAACATTATTTATAACCCATATTTTATAAGTATTAGTAGCAATTAACCAATTTTTCATAATTTTGAATAGTCCATTTAACAAGCATTGCATAAGTGATGCTCTTAAGATGAAGAAGTGAGACTCACACCAACAAAGTGAACCACATAGAAATGATCATCAAGTTATCCTATAACCAGATCTTTCTAGGAAGTTACCATAACTATAAAACTTTTCACACAATCAAGTCTAGTTAACTTGCTACCTCATTTACAAGACCTCAATAAATATTGTACCTTTTAAACTATTTAAGTAGTGCTCCCTTCACACTTTTTTGAAGTATCGTGAGATACTCAAAATCCAACATATAAAATACATTTTCAAATTATATACTATTAATATATAACCTATGTCTCATGTTTCTAAATAGTACATTTAACACTTTTGCATTGAGTGGAATTCATAAAAGTAAATAAGCAAGATTGATACTCACTAAAGATAGCACCAACCATCCCTTAGAATCATTGGATTAAAGCAAGTACACCATCCAACGGTGGGCATCTATTCCCCAGGTGCATTTATGGGCCAATATACTGAAAAGTATTTGTTTCCAGAATGGAAACAAATACTTTTCAGTCTATTGGCCCATAAATGCACCTGGGGAATAGATGCCCACCGTTGGATGGTGTACTTGCTTTAATCCAACGGTGGGCAGTTACTTTCCAGGTGCATTTATGGGCCAATAGACTGAAAAGTATTTGTTTCCATTACCTCGAAATGTGAAGCTATCGATTTAGCCATGCGATCACTTCATGGCTCGGCGCGGAATTTCCACCAAAGTATCATTAAAATAATAAATTAATATAATGATTTTTTTATCGCTTTTTCTTTTTCCATTATATAGGTGTTTTCTAATTTTTCGTGTCTTTTTTCCCATGGAATTCATGGAAATAATTTATGATTTTTAATTATATTATGATTTTTCCATGGTCGTATTCTATAATGGGTTGGGTCAAGGGAGGAGCCATTACATGGAATGACATGCAAAGGGCACTCATCCAAGTGTGCAAAATTAACACACACAAACACAAGTTCTAGGTCGTGACATAAGAATTCTATGAGTGAGCTTATGTTATAATTCTCTCATTACTATCTCATGCATGTGAGGTGGGATGTTAGCTAAGATGGGTTAAAAGGATAGGTGAAATGGGCAAGCTAGTTTCAAATGTTTCATATAGCATCTTCAGTTGATTTGGTTTCCAAGGTTGTTTATGGTAGTGACAATGTTCGAGGTTCTTGCTCTAAGTTCTCCCTTTATGGTTTCATACTTTTTAGGAAGATTGGCAGCCTTCTCTTAGGTAATCCTCTTTATAGCACTTTGGTTGTCATTGGACTTTTGGAAGGATTATCCTAGTTATTCTCCTAGCCTAGGGAGATAATACCTAGGCCTCAGAGATTTATTTTTCTATTCAATAATTCTTAGTTCTTTCCTATTCTACACTAATATTTTATGGTTTCAAGTATTTAGCAGTAGGATTCAAGAATGTTTTCTCAAACTCTTTCAAGGTTTGCAGTTATGAACCTTGTATCTCAATGGAAACATTTGTGATACGGGGTTTGAGAGCCCGATATTTATTTTTCTTGCTATGTTCCTTTTGGTCTCTTCAACTTTCTTTTCAACATAAATTGTTTCAAATTCATTAGTTGATTTACATTATCATCCTTTTATCAACCCAACCTTGGTGTTTTCTTTGAATACTCTTTTGTCGACTCTATCTATCCACATGGATTCAAGGGACTTGTTAGAAATAAAAAAAGATTTACATAGGAATGAGAATACCCTTAAAAGCACTAATATAGTACTATAATCAATGTCTATAAATATTCATGATAACAAGAAGTAATGTGCATCCCAAAATGTAAGCATAATGAGTCTTTTGACATAGCAACAACATAGAACTAATGAACTTAATCTCGAGCATGGTATGTTCAGGAATTTGGTTCTTAATTTACAAAAATATTATCTACCAATAACCTCGCCTCAAATCAGCATGCCTCCAACACCTCAACTCATGGCATCTTTCATGAGAAAGAGACAATACCATTCTAAGGAAGTTATGGAAGTGTATCAACAATGTTACACGCATTTAGTCAACACCATTTTGTTTAGCTTTTATGGTTTTTAAAGCGATATGTATTTTAATTATATTTTATAGGTATTATACTTATTCTTATATTGGTTGTATCACTTATAAACAACAATATCTTTTTGGTGTAGAATGTATGCAAAAGTTAGAATTGTGTTTAATTTAATAAGACATCTCTAAGTAAAATTCGATTATAATCTGTGATATGACTTTTTCAAAATATTATTTTTCAATTTTAATTTTAAAATGTGTCTTATTACTTAATAATAATAATTATTATTATTAATTTCAAATTATTTGATTTAATTTCAAAAAAAATAAAAATTGAGGAAAACATTTCTCGATGAGGGTGAATATCGATGACAATGAAGGGATGGAGGGGCCCCACCACCTTTTTCCACTTTGCCTAGAGATTACATAATATGTGTCAAGCACACTTTATGTTTTAAATATGTAGTTATCCTTGTTGGAACACCTAATCCTCCATGGGTAGGTGTGGAATATGAAAAGTCACAATGGAGTCCAAGTGACCTTGGAATATGAAACCAAGAGTCACACCATTGTACTATAAATGTACATCTTTGTATAATGGAAAATAAGAAAGCCTCACGCTTATCTTTCATTGTGTGTTGAGTCTTGTGTGTGCATTCTTCTTCTCATACACCATGTGTGTGCTTCAACATGGTGTTTAACATGGTATCAGAGCGGGCGATTGCTGGCCCTGCTCCAATTTGAGTGAGCCATTTGTGTTTATGGCCTGTGCATATCTACATTTTTGCAGCATTTAGAGAGTTTTTGCAGCAGTGATTTTGTAGACATTTTGCCACATTCAGGAATTTTTTTTTAGAATAGCAGCAGTGTTTTGAAGAGGAGCAGCATTCAGTGATTTTGCAGCATTCAGAAATTTTATCTTGGAGAAGAGCAGCGTTCAAAATCTGTGGCAGCACTCAGAAATTGAGAGCAGCACTGCCCATCTGAAGGTTTTCATTCTAATTTTTCTCTGCAATTTCTGCCTTTAATTCTGCTTTTAAAGAGCTGTTGGAATAGTATTTTAAACTGGGTTTCTGAAGAAGAAGTTTCTGGTTTTTAATGGAAAAGAATTCTGAGTTTTGCTGAAGATTTCATCATCCTGCAATTTTCTGCTGCTATATGGCCCTCTGCAATTTCTTGAAGAAAAATGCTGGGTTTTTGAAGTGAAAATTTCTGAGTTTCTGGACTGTGTTTCTCTGCTGCTAGAAAAATCATTTTTGCAAGTCTACAAGTTCCTGCAATTTATTTTGCTCTGTATTTAGTAAAATCTGTTGCTGTTCTTAAGTGGAATTCCTATTCTACTCTACTATTTTAACTTAAAAAATAAAAAAATAATAAATAAATAAAAATTCGAACCGCCCCCCTCTATGCTCTGCATCTATCGATTCTCCCACATCCTAAATCCCTCACTCAACATACGCTCAAACCGCCCTCTGCACTATTATACACTCCCATATTACTCTCGGCCTGCACCATTTCGGCGCATCTGCACCTATCCCATATTACCCTCTCGGCGTACACCATTCCGGCGCCAGCCCACCCCACGGCAACGCCGACTCCTCTCCCCTGTTATACGCCCTCCCCTATGTCGATATCACCTCACTACACTCTCACTTCCCACGGCTTTTGCAACTCTCACAACTCGCCTCCTCCCACAACTATTCCAACCAACCCGCACACCTGTCTCACTTGTGCTCACCATCTAACACACAATACAACCCGTGGGCTCCAAACACTCATCCCTACTCCACTACGCCCTCACAAATGCACCCCCTCACATCATATTCGCTCCTCTTCACTCGACCCTTCACCTCCCATTTACGCCTCCTTTGTTGCTTAGTCACAGCCGTCCTCTCAATTTTAATTTCATTCCTCACACAGCGTTCCATACACTCTCTCCTCACCATTTAATTCCCTCTCCCATATAATTAATTCCGTCCCCTCCCACATATAATACGCCTCCCCCCCCCCAACACTTTAATTTTAATTTAATACCCTTCCCTCCCACTTCATATAATAATTCTCCCCTTTTTAAAATAAATTACCCATCCATTTTAAATTAATTCATTTTTTTAATTTATTAAAATCTCTTTCCATTATAATAATCCCCCTCCCTTTTAATTTAATTTCTCTCCCCTTCCACTAAAATTAATCCCCATTTTTTAATTTATTCCCTTCTTTTTAATTAATCCATTTTTTAAATTAATTCCCCTTCCCATATAAATATCCCTCCCATATTTTATTAATCCCTTTTTTAATTCCATTTTAAATTAATTATCTCCCTTTTAATTAATCCCCTTCCCCTCCATTTTTTATTATCCCCATTTTTTAATTAATTTTTTTTTTTTTTTAACTAGAACGGTTATATTATTGAAAAAGAGTGCTGATGTGGCAGAGCCTGTGCAGCCAGTATACAAAGATTCTCATTCAGAGCAGCAATTACATCAAGTTTGCCAAGAGCCTTTTAAGGGATAATGGTTGTGTGCGGAGCTTCAGCATTTAGACTTATCATTCCTTCGTGAAGCAGACTTCCGATGTTGGCCAGTCTATCAGCTTCCTGATTTAGATCTCTGAGAATGTGGAAGGCTTTCACTGAGGGGATGTCCCTCAGTATTCTGTTAACTCTGGCTAGATGTTTATTGAGCACCGGATTCTTGAGGTCCTTCTTGCTGACTATTGCTTTTATTATCACCTCTGAGTCTCCAAAGACTGCTATTTCACTTGGATTTACATTTTTGACAATTTGACATGCTTTCCATAAACTTAATATTTCTGCTTGATTGTTGGATTTCAGTCCTAGACCCCAGCTGAAATCTTCTTTGTTTCCATTGGGGTAATAGATCACCCCGCCAGCACCTGATCTTCCCGGATTGCCCTTTGAGGCACCATCAAAGAAGACAGCGTGCTTACCTTGAGATTTCCACCATTGGTGAAATCTGTCCTCCGGAATGCGAATCTGCCAATTTTCCATGTAGACAGTGCTGAGATTTGTTGAGGAGCTGATCATGCCGGTGAAAGGAGCCAACCACAACCTTTCTTCGGGCCTAAGAGAATGATCCTCTTTGATCTGAGAGTGTATCAAGGTCTCTAGAAGGAGATATTTGGCCTGTTCCGCCACTTTAGCAGCTGTCATTTCTTTATTGTTGAAGATGGTTTCGTTTCTGGCCAGCCAGATCTTCCAGCAAACATATTTGGGAGCAGCTGTCCACACCTTTTGCCATGTGGATTTGCTGACAATGTTGTAGGGATAAGCAGCATTCCATGAGAGAAACATGGATTCAATCGTGCAGTGAGTGGGAATGAGCACATTCAGGCCGGCTAGAAAGAGGTGCCAAACCTCCTTCGCGAAGTCACACTCCAGGAACAGATGACCTGTAGTTTCCAGCGCTGCTTTGCAATGAGCACAGCGGTGGGGACCTGCAATATTCCTCTTGCAAAGATTTTCTCCTGTCAAGATTTTGTTTTGAAACAGGATCCAAAAGAAGAATTTTATTTTAGGAATGCTGAGATTGTCCCAAATTAGTTTCCAAACAGCCCCAGGATGAGTCGAATCTTTCCTACTTTGAAGTTGAAGGTATCCATGCTTTGCTGTATAGACCCCAGTTTTCCCCCAGCCCCATTGATCTGCATCATCTAAGTGCACTGGGGCGTAGTCAGTGATTGCTCTTTTGAATAGAGCGAGCTGTGAGTGCAAGTGCGCTGGTGGCATGGGAATGTTCCATTGTGTCCGCTGCTATCGGGTGTCCCAAGAGATATCGATCGCTCTCTTATTCCTTCGCGCTTGCCCGCCTTCCGAGGCTCTGCAAAGTCATTGATCGGACAAGAGGAGGGTAGCCTGCACGTCGTTCTCCAAATCCTGGTATTTTCCCCATTTCCTGGCACTCTGTATAATTGAGAAATGAAGAAAGGAATGCCTCTGCTGCAGAGTTTCCACACTTGCGAAGCTTTTGAAAGATTGTCAGCTGTGTATCGAGACAGAGGTCGATTCTGCAGGTATTTAATTCTGAAGATTTGGCTGACCGGATGTTGAGGATTCTTGATTAACTGCCACAGAAGTTTGCCACCCAGTGCAAGATTAGCGTTCTGGGGGTCTCGTATCTGCAAACCTCCTTCCAGAATGGGCCGTCTCACGGTATCCCAGTTGATCAAATGGAATTTGCTTTGGTTGCCGCGGCCTCCTTTCCACAAAAAATTCCGAATGAGTCGAGCAATCTGGTCTGAGATGGCTTTGGGGGCGAATTTTTTAATTAATTTTTAATTAATTAATTAAAAAAAAGAAAAAAGAAAAAGAAAAAAAAAAGAGAACAGCAGAGAGAGAGGAAAGAGAGTTATGAACAGCAGAAAATGGAAAATGGCATATGAGGAGCACATGGACTGAAATTTGCAGATTTACATTGTGATTTGTGGCATTGATTTGAAGGGTGTTTTTCTGAAGAAATTGACATTTGAAGACAGTTTGCCATCATTGGAAACAGCTCTTTGAAGAAAATTTCAGCTGCTTTAAAGGCTTCTTTCATAGTGTTTTCAGCTGCACATATTTTTGCAGAGATTTTGTATTGAACTCACATTGTGAGTGAATTTGCCTCTTCATTCATAGTTGGAATCAGAAAATTTGAGTTGTTGGATTGTTGATTGCCCTCCATCATTTGAGGAGCACACTTTGTACTTTGAGAATTTCTTGAGTCATTTGTATTTGTTGTTGAATCACATTGTAAATGGGTGCATTCTCGGTTGAAGCTGACACCCTTTCATTTTTGAGCCTAAGTTGTTGAAATGGCTAAAATCAATGAGGCATTAGAGTTGTTGAATAGCCTCATTCATTCAAATGTTGATGATGTGATAAAAATGAGCAAGGATGCTCTTTGTAATATTCGAAGTTGTTTGTTAGATGCACATGAAAAAATTGAGTTTTTGCAGTTGGAATCTCAGCTCCAACAAGATGAACTTCAGCAAAAGAGTCACCATTCTGAACCTGTTTCTGTTCAGAAGATTGTGAAGGACTCTCATCAGAAGAAAGAAGATAAAGTTGCAGTTGATTCCCATTCAGTTCATTGCACTAGAGCAGATGTACATGCAGATGCACAAATTTCACCTCGCACTTCTCAAGCCCATCATCGACTCAAATATTTTCTATCCACAACAGCACCGAACGAATTGGATATGACAAGGATGTGTCCTTTCATATTCCACTACACCAAACCCATCGATTTTCAGAGTGCCAGACCATCATTCGATTCAAGAGATGTTGCAGATGTCTTTAGATGCCCATGACCTCCTCTTTGGTTGGTGGATAACCTAAACCCATCATTTTCGGTTGGTGGATAACCTAAAACCATCATCTTTGGTTGGTGGATAACCTAAAACCATCATTTTCGGTTGGTGGATAACCTAAAACCATCATCTTTGGTTGGTGGACAACCTAAAGCCACCACAGGTAGTAGACCTCCCTTCTTTTAGGTCGAAGGTCTCCCTTTTTTATGACGGACAATTCCTCTAACAGAAGCTTTTAGCTTCTTGCCAGTTTTGGAAGAGTTCCGGGAACTACAACAAGTTTTGCGTTCCAGTGTTTGTGGTCATCCTAAAACCACCTCTTTTTTCCAACATTTTCAGAGAGTTGATTTAGCCCAAGTGCTGCCATGTATACTTTGCAGATTCGTATTACAACTCTTTTCTTGGACTCACACATACCCCTTCGGATTAAGGGGGGATGTTGGAACACCTAATCCTCCATGGGTAGGTGTGGGATATGAAAAGTCACAATGGAGTCCAAGTGACCTTGGAATATGAAACCAAGAGTCACACCATTGTACTATAAATGTACATCTTTGTATAATGGAAAATAAGAAAGCCTCACGCTTATCTTTCATTGTGTGTTGAGTCTTGTGTGTGCATTCTTCTTATCATACACCATGTGTGTGCTTCAACATGGTGTTTAACAATCCTTCTAGAGAAGGAAGGGGGAATATATGGCAGAGCATGCTCTATAGGACGACGTTTGCTTAGTTAGGGTATGGGAGTTAAGGTGGTGGGAACAGTTGGAAGTCTAGTCTTGTAGGATGGCATTCTTGTTGGGTATGTGTTATATTCTTTCCACGATTAGTCGAACACGCCGATCGCAGTAGGGGTTCACAGGGGGGGTGACAATCCCCCCTGTTCGGGGTCCATAGCAGCGCCCTGGGAATTTTTTTTTTTTGGACCATATTTTTGGTGGGTGGACCCGCCCATGGTTTTGTGCATGGGTTTGCACATGGTTTTGGGGCATGATGGTTTTGGGCCCCTGGTATTTTGTAGATCCGGTCAAGGGAACTACGGTTATATTCTAATCCATGGTTAATGGATTGAAGATTATGAATGCTTCGACATGTATATATATGTGTTGTAACACAAAAAGGAATATAATGAAAAATCAAGGTGGTAGTCCCGATTTGGGATCTAGGGGAAAATCTCTGTGTATATATGTTTTACGGTTTATTCTCTCGTTATTGTTTATTTTCTATTTTTTAAGGTTCGTTTGCAGATAATTTCTGTACAGGGTTAAAACCTCCAATTCTGGCTATGCAAACTCCTGTGCCACAAGCTACGAGGAACAGGGAAGGATTTCAAGTTGATTCTTGTGGCGTCGTCAAATTCTCCTCTATGGTTCATAATAAGTGAATTTCATACCCGAGCAAGAAGTGTTTCCCCAATCCATCTTCTACATCTTCGTGGTTTTTTATGGGTGGCAAAGGTGGGGCTTGGGTGAAGGGGCAGAATTTTTGGAGAAATTTTTTTCCTTTAGTCTTCTAGTGAAGTTTCTAGGTTCAATATCACATCTAGTTTATGTTTTCCTTCATTGTTGGCTTGCTTGCATTTTTGTTGGTTCTGTAGGTCTGTTCTTGGAAATATTAGTCAATTCTAGTGATAGAATTTAGAGGGTCCTGGTGGCTAGGGGAAAGAAATCTCCCTACTTATTGGTGTTCTAGGTACTAGAGATATGAATAGGGCCTATTAGTTGGCCCCTTGGGCTTATTTCTAATTTAACATCTTGCTTCTTTTTTTATGAGGGTAATTTTAGTGAGTCATAGGCCTTATCTATTTTTGGCCTTCTCTTCCTATTTTTTGGAGATTTTTCGCATCTACTTGAAGGTTTAAATTGTTCCCCACTCCTATTTGAGTTCTAGAGGATTTTGGAGTAGATGGGGGTGCCTTGTAGGTTTTGTCTCATGTACGAGCCACTTCAGTTGTTGCAACCTAGCTTTTAGAGGAAACAAAATATGTTGTGGCAGGTGGTCAACGAGGTAGTGAGCTTGGTTGTTGGTGAGAGGGGAGGACACTTGGGGACAAAATGAGGGAGGTGGGTCATTGAATGGAGATAGACTAGTAATGGGAAATAATTTTTCTTAAAGTGTCCAAATTTTATTGGGGCCGAGATGGCCATAACAACCAAGGAGCTTCAAAGAGGTTGGAGTTTACAATTGAGGTCTTATAAAAATTGGTGCAGGTTCATTAACATTGTTTCCATGTAGCGTCAGTGTGGCCGGGTCTGTCAAGGAACAGGGCCACATGGCCAAAGGGTGTAACAACACTTGGAAAATAGAGATTTTGGGGAAGAATTGGATTGAAATCCAGCACAATTCCCTGAAAATATTGAATTACCACCTCCCCTTGATTCACTGGACAACCGTCTTCACCACATCACCTTATTCCTGGATCAAATTGGACGTGATCGATATGATTGGTTTGATGAATGAACTTTATAAAAACCAATGGCACACATAGGATTGGTTGCCTACTCTTTAGCGTGAATAACATAGGATCTATGAAAATTTGGAGCGTTTGGAAGGCAGATTAGAACACATGGAAGGATATGTACATTTTTCTTTTAGTCCTTGATCAGGTGCTCAAAATTATGCTAAAGAATCAATGTTGTTGGAATGGTGTGGAACCTGAACGACCATGTATATATCGTCGTTCTGAATATGGCACAACTCATTTCACGAAAAACCGACACCGTATGCTCCCGAAAACACGATCTGATTGTTTTCCCAAACAGGAAAATTTTTCAAAAATGGAAGCTGACAGGGCAAAAATTTGTGCCAGTGGTAGGCTACTACGTGGCCTTTATTGGAAATACTGAGAGAAGGGGGGGGGGGGGCGGTGAATTAGTATTCATTTCAATTAGAGCATTAGTTAATCTTCAATTATTATCAGTGTTTGTACAATGATATCAACAAACAAGAGGAACACAAATGCACATAGTTTTTAAGGTGGAAACCCACTCCGGGACACAAACCACCTAATGCTTAAATCTAATAATTCTTGAATATTCAACTCCAATTGAAAATAAAGCTCCAAATTCCTAGAATCTAGAAATGCATTCTTCTCTAGCTCCCACTGGATGGACGCTCCAACGCCTGAGATTCTTCAGTAGTCAACTGAACGGATGCCCCAACACCCAATGAGTTACAACTCACCCTAGCACCACCCTACCTCCCTATAAAAGAATAAAAGAAGAATGGACTCCCGTACCAGGGAAAATGTTCCACTTTACAATTATATAGAATGATGTAGAAGAAGAAGATATACTAGACCATAACCCCAACTTTGACACAACCACCTAATGATGATCCTAGACCTCCCAACACTGCCTCTTGAACCCTTGGCAGATAGACACTAGCACAATTTTTACAATAATGTATTTACAATGACTTAGTACAAAGATACCTTTACAATGATTGTATGCAGTGTTGCCCACTTGAAGACTTCATATGATGAAATTTTTGATGTTGTTATGCACCTTGGTTGCTGCTCTTGTCATGCTACCCTCTACTGCACCTTGCTTTGCTTTTCTGTCGTAGAAAGTATGGTCCTTTGCAATCCTTGACAACACATGATCTAGCTTTTTCTTGCCTTCTAGGAGCTCGATATTGAATCTGGTGTATCTCTACTATTTCAGATCCTCAATATCTAATTTTTGGTCTTCTTGTAGTCCTCTGAGTCACCTTTCCAATGCCATGGGTCTGACCCAATTTGGATTCTTCAAGAGAGAGTTATACTCAATCTCTCACAATGCCCTAATTATGGACTATTTCAGAAGAGCACACTTGTATGGCGTGCCACGTGTCACTGTTTCTTCATTTGGCTCTAAAATTGATAGAGTCAAAACTACAGACTGTGCACTATCTGTTAATTTTTACGTAATTCCAATCTGATACTCAGAGAGAGAGTTATGACGATTTTACCAAGGTCACTTCTTTGAGATGAATTTCAGGAGCCTGCAAAAACCCTGACTTCCATAGATCATATCTCAAAAAATATTGTGCACCTTGATCTGAAATTTTTACAGAAACTTCCTCAGGATTTATGCTTCGCCTCATAAAAATTTCAGCTTCTGAACCTTCGTATAAAAAAAGTTTGAGCGAAAATTCCATGATGACCTGTTTTAGATGGCGAAATCCCTTGCCTAAGGAGGAAATGAAGATCACAATTTATATAAATGCTTAAGTAGAGAGGGGATTCAACAAGTGAACATGGGAGGGATTTTAGGAGCTTAAAAAATATTAATTATGACTTTTCAATGACCCATGCCCCAACCCCATGGGGTTGTAGCCCACTAACTAGGGGTACAAATTTCAAACATGAATATCTCTCAAACCGTGAAGAATTACATGGCATGCCATATATCAACGGAAATATCTCGACAAGTAGAAACCATCAAAAGAATTATTGACCCAGTATATATTAATTTGGTAGGTAAAAAATCTCATGCAATATTTGGTTAGCCCCTGGTGCTGCTTGGGTTGACATCAATGACAACCGCTGATAAAAAATCTCCCCCTTTGGCATTGATGGCAACACAAGTACTCCCCCTACAATCATGACACCTCTTCCTACAACATTCTCTCCCCCTTTGACACCAATGGCAAAGGGTAAATCCCCCTGAAACACAACCATCCTGCGGACCTGTACACACTTCCACTCCCCCTGACACACAACCATCCTGCATACTTGTAATCTACTTCCACTCCCCCTTTATATTCTGAAAAAGGAAAATCTAATGAGAACTTGGGAGAATCCCAAGCTTCTGGCGAAGATATTCCAATGCTAGTGAATATTTAATATGTGATTCTTTTGGTGCTGCTTGGAATCTTGCTACTTGTCCAACTTCTTGCATAACATCTAGTCGAGAGGCTGTTACATATAGAAGACTACTAATCATAGATCTGTACAACCTTTGATCCACATCCTTAGATGAGTCGTCTATGCTCAATTTGCAACCTGTTACCATTGGAGTAAGGATGGGTTTGCAATATTTCATTTTAAATTTCTTGAGCATTTCCTTGATGTAATTGGCTTGACATATAAATATTCCTTTCTCTTGCTGAGATATTTGAAGCCCTAAGAAGTATGTCAGCTCAGCAAGTAAAGAAATCTCGAAATCACTTTGCACCTTTGTAGCAAACTTCTTACTTAGTCGATCATCATTGCTACCAATTATTGTATCATCCTCTTTAGCTATTAGACATGCTTTAGTTGCTTCATCCAGAACATATATGTCGTTTTGAGTTCGACTTGCTGTAGCCACAATTTCACCATAAACGCCTTTCCTGATTTCACATTTCGTGGAGTTGAATAGTATTGTGTGTCCTTGATCACACATTTGACCAACACTCAGCAGATTGTGATTCATGTTTTCAACCAATAGAACATTCTTGGCTAGAGCATCTTCGCTTCCGAGAGTGACAGTACCTGATCCTATAACATTTGAAGATCCATCATTTCCAAAGGACACGGTTCCGTCCTTCTTCTCTTTCAGAGATACAAATTTATTTCTATCTCCAGTCATATGCATTGAGCATCCGCTATCAACATACCACACATCTTTGTTCTTTTGAGCCTTGAAAGCAAGACCACAATTATCATTCTTCTTCTTCTTCCATGTTCATTCATTCTGTGGCTTCGAAGATTCTTCTGGAGGATTTTCAAGTCTACAGTCTTTGGCTATGTGTCCAAAGTTTCAACATTTGTAACATTCAATATTATTTCTTAAATGTTCAAATCTATTGATGTTTCGTTGAGCCCTGGGAGGTTCATATTTGACAGAACTCTTGGAATTGTATTCGTTCTTAGGGTACGTGCGACATTCTACAGCTTTATGACCAAATTTTCCACATGAATAACAGTAGCCATAAAAAATATGTTGGTACCTGGATGGAAATTTTCGTTGAGGAATTGTCTTCCAAGGTTGTTCTTGCGAATCTTGTCCAATGAAGTCTACATGCATGTCAGATCTCATAGGTTCATTGTATTTTGTTATAGAAGGTCCTGCTTCTTCTTCTTTGTAACCGATGCCAGTTTTTTCATTGTAAGATCGTTGATTATTGATGAGTTCTTCCAATGCCCTTGACCTGTTGCCATAGTTTTGGATAGTTTTTCCTTTCCCCACTTCCTCACGCAGCGAGACTACTTCGGCTTCTAATTCTTCCCTTTCTTGGTTTATTTCTTCCAACTTCTTTTGAAGTGACTCTTCAATGCATTTTTGTTCTTCAACTTCAATTTTGAGACCTTGAACTTGTTCTTCAAGAGTTTTGGAACGAATCTTCTCCGCCTTGAGATCTTTTATAAGCTTGATTGCTTCCTCATAAAATTTGTCTATGGTCCATCCTTCTTCTTCATTGTTTGATACCTCTTGCTTATTGTGCTTGGGTTTATTGTGCTTGGCCATAAACAATACTCTCTCATTGGCTTCTTCTTCACTATCATTGTCTTCATCGGATGATGAGCTATCTTCTTTAGAGAGAAAGTTCCTTTTGGATCTTTGCTTGTTGAGTTTCTTAAAGCCTTTCTTTCTTTTTGAGTTGTCATTACTTTTGTTTGGACATTTTGCTGCAAAATTCCCAACCTCATTACAGCTGAAACATATCAATGGAAGTTTACCTTTGAATTGTCCCTTACCAATTTTTAGTTTTCTTGTGAAGTAAGCATATTCTTCATCTGAAAGACCTTCTTCATCATCTCCCTTTTCTTCACACTTGTAGGTGCATGTCTTTTCAATTGAAGGTTGTTTATCCTTATTGGTTTTCTTAGATGCAACGAACGTAGTTTCTAGATGCGAAGTACCCTCTTCTTCATCAAGTCTCATTTCATATGCTATGAGAACTCCATGTAATTCCTCTTTGCTGAGTTTGTCCAGATTTGCACTATATTCTAAGACCGATACCTTTGGGTTGAATCTCCTTGGTAATGTTCTAAGAATCTTCTGTATAAGAGTCTTCTCGTCAACTGGCTCTCCCAATCCTTCCAGAGTATTGGTTATTTCATCAACGTATTGGAAGTATGCAACAATGTTGCAATCTTCTTTCATTTTGAGTTGCTCAAATTTTTCTCTATAGATTTGAAGCTTTGCTTCTTTGACATTTGAGTCACCTGCATATATATTCTCAAGCTTGTCCTATACATTTTTGGCAGTTTTACAACCCAACACCATATGATAAGTAGATTCAATAAGTCCACTGATAATAATATTCTTTTCTTTTGCATTATTTACCAAATTATTCTTACCTTGTTCATCCGTAGTTGATGTAAATCCATTTTGAACAGTGTCCCATACTTCGTAACCTTGCGCCAAGAGATAGACCTCCATTCTTCCTTTCCAGAGTGCATAATTATTTTCATTGAATAGAGGTAAACCATTCTTGGTATGCTCCATGACCTCCTTCCAGCTGTTAAACTACTATTGAAGGAACCAAGCTCCGATACCAATTGTTGGAAATACTGAGAGGGGGGGTGAATCAGTATTCCTTTCAATTAGAGCATTAGTTAATCTTCAATTATTATTAGTGTTTGTACAATGATAGCAGCAAAAAAGAGGAACACAAATGCACACAGTTTTTAAGGTGGAAACCCACTCCGGGACAAAAACCACCTAATGCTTTTCTAATAATTCTTTAATATTCAACTCCAATTGAAAATAAAGCTCCAACTTCCTAGAATCTAGAAAAGCATTCTTCTCCAGCTCCCACTGGATGGATGCTCCAACGCCTAAGATTCTTCAGTAGTCAACTGAACGGATGCCCCAACACCCAATGAGCTACAACTCACCCTAGCACCACCCTACCACCCTATAGAAGAATAAAAGAAGAATGGACTCCCGTACCAGGGAAAATGGTCCACTTTACAATGATATAGAATGATGTAGAAGAAGAAGATATACTATACCATAACCCCAACTTTGATACAACCACCTAATGATGATCCTAGACCTCCCAACACTGCCTCTTCAACCCTTGGCAGATAGACACTAGTACAATTTTTACAATAATGTATTTACAATGACTTAGTACAAAGATACTTTTACAATGATTGTATGCAGTGCTGCCCACTTGAAGACTTCATATGATGAAATTCTTGCTGCTGTTATGCACCTTGATTGCTGCTCTTGTCATGCTACCCTATGTTGCACCTTGATTTTCTTTTCTGCCATAGAAAGTCTAGTCCTTTGCAATCCTTGACAACACATGATCTAGTGTTTTCTTGCCTTCTAGGAGCTCGATATTGAATCTGGTGTATCTTTGTTATTTCAGATCCTCAATATCTGATTTTCGGTCCTGTAGTATTCCTCTGAGTCATCTTTCCAATTCCACAGGTCTGACCCAATTTGGATTCTTCAAGAGAGAGTTATACCCAATCTCTCACAATGCCCTAATTATGGACTGTTTTAGCAGAGCGCACTTTTACGACGTGCCAAGTGTCACTGTTTCTTCATTTGGCTCTGAAATTAATAGAGCGAAAGCTACATACTGTGCACTATCTGTCACGTTTTACAGAATTCCAATCTGATACTCAGAGAGAGAGTTATGACGATTTTACCAAGGTCACTTCTTTGAGATGAATTTCAGGAGCCTGCAAAAACCCTGACTTCCAAAAATCATATCTCCAAAACTATTGTGCACCTTGATCTGAAATTTTTACAGAAACTTCCTCAGGATTTCGGCTTCGCTTCATAAAAATTTTAACTTCTGAACCTTCATAGAAAACAAGTTAGAGCGAAAATGCCACGATGACCTGTTTCAGATGGCGAAATCCCTTGCCTAAGGAGGAAATGAAGATCACAATTTATATAAATGGTTAAGTTAAGAGGGGCTTTTACAAGTGAATATGGGAGGGATTTTAGGAGCTTAAAAAATATTAATTATGAATTTTCAATGACCCATGCTCCAATCCCATGGGGTTTTAGCCGACTAACTAGGGGTACAAACTTCAAACATGAATATCTCTCAAACCGTGAGGAATTACATGGCGTGCGATATATCAACGGAAATATTTCGACAAGTAGAAACCATAAAAAGCATTATTGACCCAGAATATATTAATTTGGTAGGTCAAAAATCCCATGCAATATTGGGTTAGCCCCTGGTGCTGCTTGGGTTGACATCAATGACAACCGCTAATCAACAACCTCTTCTCATTGGTTGAAATGTAATTTTTTTAGCCTGTCAAGCTTCGCCACTTGTTCGTTTTTCATTGGGTGTTGGTTGGTTAAATTTCATTGGATGGGATGATGGCCAACCACATGCTGCCACATGGCCCAACCAGAGGTCGTCACGTGGTAGCATGGGGGCCACCAAAAATTGGTTAAGTCTGAATTGCACCTCTGTGGGATTCAATGTTGAGACCTCCCACATAACAACCCCATACATTACCAATGTGCCACATATATTCCTTGTCATAATATGGTCACAAACCTATTGATATACGTTAGAATGACATATTTTGGGGGGTAGGGGGCCAAGGCTTAGCCCCGGCCCCCGCCCATATGACATTGCATATAACCGACAGCAAGAATAGGGGGTGCAGATCTAGCCGCCCAATCCATCGCCTCTAACCGCCCACCAAAACAGTCCATGTGACCACCTTGATTTAAAATGTCGACGGTTATATTAACCGCTCATATTTTATATTAAAAAAAAAATTACCGTTATATAATATAGTTTAAATTTCAGAATCATAGTGTTATTGAGCAAATTAACGGTCCAACAATTTCGCCAGGAATTCTGGAAAATTGTCGCTTCGTAAGCCGAAAATGGGGCAAATTTGTAGGACCGGTCCAAATTTTGGGGAAATGGTGGAGCAATTAGTGCCAAATTTTGGGGAGGTCATAATTTCTTCAGTATTTTACCAAATTCAATGCAGAAAGAGGTACATAGGAATTTTTGGGCATTCTAGAGCTGATGGAATGGGTTTCAGAGCTATTTGTGCATTGTAAACATATGTAATCACACTTTTGAGCATAATAGAAGAGGGCCAAGCCATTGAAAGTTGGACCAAGGAGAGGTAGCCTAGGCAGGGTGAATTCCTTCATCATGTGCTATTGTGTTACTATTTATGGTGATGTTCATGTATGTTAGATGTTGTTGTTCAATGTTTTGTTCATGTTAATTTCATCATGAATTTCACATAAAAACACATAAATACTCCCGTTAAACTTGCAATTAACCTTATAATCATCAAGCTCTTTGTTTATATTCTGAATTGGATCTTAGCACAACAAACACTATTATTCTCATTCAGATCAAGTAGGTATCAGAGCACTATGTTTACTTGTGCAAGAAGGATTTAATTGTTTTGCAAGTGTTTAAATGCTTACAAGGTTGAAGCTCAAGAGAGGAGAAGGCAAGATTGTGGGTGTTGGGTATGTGTTATATTCTTTCCACGACTAAGCCCAGTGGGTAGTTCGCGTCCATGGTTTTGTGCATGGTTTTGCACATGGTATTGGGGTACGATGGTTTTCGGCCCCTGGTATTTTTGTAGATCCAGTCAAGGGAAACTACGGTTATGTTCTAATCCAGGGTTTATGGATTGGGGTTTATGTATGCTTCGGCATGTATATATATGTGTGTTGAAACACTAAAAGGAATATAATGAAAAATCAAGCTGGTCATCCCAATTTGGGATCTAGGGGAAAATCATGTGTTTATCTGTTTTATGTTTTATGCTCTCACTATTGTTTATTTTCTGTTATAAGATTCGTGTGTAGATAATTTCTGTTCAGGGTTAAAACCTACATTTGGTATCAGATCTGTTTCGGCTTCAAGGGGACGCCTTTGCTACTGAGGGTTTTTTAGTTCAAACCTGAGGTAGACCCTGTTCAGTGGGAGATCTGTGGGATCGATTCTTGTGGTGAGAGAAGATGGCGAGCGGCGGAAAGATAGAGATCGAGAAATTTAATTGTCAGAGTTTTGAGTTGTGGAAGCTCAAGATGGAGGATCTGCTGGTGGATAAAGATCAGTGGTTCGCGGTAGATCCAGGTACTAAGCCAACAGGAATGTCAGATGAAGACTGGAAGAAACTAGATCAGAAGGCTAAAAGCACAATACGGTTGTGTGTCTCAGATTCAGTATTGTTGAATGTATCTGGGGAAGCTACGGCGAAGACCTTGTGGGAAAAGCTAGGGACTTTGTACCAATCTAAGTCTCTGGTGAATAAGTTGTTCGCACAAAAGATGTATAACCCGAGGATGAAGGATGGAGACTCGGTGACAGAGCATCTAAACGCCTTCAATACTGTGGTAAGTCAGCTGTCATCTGTTGATATTAAAATCTCAGATGAAGATAAGTGCATCAGTTTGTTGTGTTCTCTACCAGACTCGTGGGACAGTCTGGTTATTGCAATAGGTAGCAATACAACTACCTTGAAATTTGATGACATTGTCTCAGCCTTGCTGTCGGAGGAAATGAGACGGAGAAATATGGAGGGTCAGAATGGAGATGCCTTATCAGTACGAGGAAGGTCCCAGAACAGAAACAAGAATAAGGTTTCGAGTGGGAGACCCAAATCTAGAGGGAGATCTAAATCTCCTGGAAAGTTTGTAAAGGTGTGCTGGAAATGCGGAAAGGAAGGGCACTACAAAAAGGACTGCAGATCTAAAGCTCCTGAGAAAGGAAAGGGATCTGATGATGCTCCTTCTACAGAGGCAAAAACCACCTCGGATGAAGGTGGGGATGTGTATTTGGCTTCTTCTTCAAATACACATGTAGATCATGAGTCATGGTTAATTGACTCAGGTGCATCCTTTCACTTCACTCCCCATAGGGAGTGGTTCTGCGAGTATGAGAAATATGATGGTGATGTCTTCCTAGGGGATGATAGGAAGGCCAAAATCATTGGACGTGGAAAGGTCAAGCTGAAGCTGTAAGGTGGAAGGATTAGAACACTTCCTGGTGTTCTGCATATTCCTGCATTGGCCAGAAATCTGATTTCTGTAAGCAAGATGGATGATGCAGGTGTAAAAACAGTGTTTGAGAAAGATGCCTGCAAGATGGTTCGGGGAGCATTGGTATTAATGCGGGGAGTTCGGACTGGAACTCTGTACAAGCTACAAGGTAGCACTGTTATTGATGGGTGTAACAGTTTTCCCGTAAGTGGGATGGAGAGCCCAGATGTCTTTGGAGAGGTTAAAAGACCATGCTATGGCATCAAAGGCTTGGACATATTGGAGAGAAGGGCCTTAGGATACTGCATAGAAATGGTATGGTAGAAGGTATGTCTAATTTCTCTCTAGATTTCGATTTCTGTGAACATTGTGTATATGGGAAGCAGAATCGGGTGAGTTTTCCTCCTGGTGCTAAGAGGGCAAACAAGATATTAGAACTTGTGCACAGTGATGTGTTTGGGCCTGTGTCAGTTCCATCACTGGGAAAGTCTGTGTACTATGTTTCATTCATAAATGACTTCTCAAGGAATACATGGATATATTTCTTGAGGAAGAAATCTAAAGTCTTTGACAAATTTAAAGAATTTAAGGCTCTGGTGGAAAACCAGACAGAGAAGAAGATAAAGGCGTTGAGGACAGATAATGGTGGGGAGTTCTGCAAGAAGGAATTTGAAGAGTTCTGTAAGAAGTGTGGTATAGCACGACAGAAGACTACTCCATACACACTGCAGCAAAATGGAGTTGCAGAAAGAATGAACAGAACACTGATGGAAAAGGCAAGAAGCATGCTCAGTGGTACCGGGTTAGGACAAGAATTCTGGGCAGAGGCAGTGGAGACTGCATGTTACTTAGTTAACATATCACCTTCATCAGCATTGGAGGATAAGACCCCACATGAGGTATGGACTGGTAAGAAACCCTCTCTTTCACATCTAAGGGCATTTGGATGTGATGCATATGTACATGTTCCAAAGGAGAAAAGGACCAAGTTGGATAATAAATCTGAAAGGTGCATCTTTATTGGGTATAAGGATGGTTTAAAGGGTTACAAGCTTTGGAACCCAGAAACAAGGAAGGTTGTGTACAACTGAGATGTGGTGTTTAGATAAGTGAAAGATGTTGTTAAACATGAAGTCCTACCAAAGGAACCTGAGAAGATAGAGTTTGAGCTAAAGGAGGATGAATCAGACTCTACAACAGAAGAAGACTCAGAAGATGAAGAGCCACAAACTCCAGCTTTGAGAAGATCAGTTCGGGAAAGAAGGCAACCAGAAAGGTATAGTCCATCTGCCTTCTGTTCAGGTTTTGCCTTAACTATAGCTGATGATGAACCCAGAACTGTCAGGGAGGCAGTAGATTCAGAGGATGGAAAACTCTGGAAGGAGGCCATGGTTGATGAAATGGCATCCTTGCACAAAAATGATGCATGGGATCTGGTGGAGTTGCCGACTGGAAGGAAGCCCATTGGGAGAAAATGGGTGTTTAAGAAGAAGATGAATGTAGAAGGCAAGGTGGAGAAATACAAAGCTCGGTTGGTAGCGAAAGGTTATTCCCAGGTGCCGGGAATTGATTTTGGTGATATTTTTTCTCCCGTTGCCAAGGTTACTTCTATTAGATTACTTTTATCTGTTGCTGCTGCATTTGATTTTGAGATAGAACAGATGGATGTGAAGACAACTTTTCTTCACAGGGATCTAGAAGAGGAGATCTACATGAAGCAACCTGAAGGCTTTATGGTGAAGGGTAAGAAAGAACTGGTATGCAGGTTGAAGAAGTCTATGTATGGGTTAAAACAGTCACCAAGGATGTGGTATCAGAAATTTGATACCTATATACGGGGACTTGGCTTCAGTAGAAGCAAGGAAGATCATTGTGTTTATTTTAAATTAATTGGTGATCGTGTTATATATTTGGTCTTGTATGTGGATGATATGTTGTTGATTGGAAATGACAAAGAAATTATCCAAGATTTGAAGACCCAACTGTTCTCCAAATTCGACATGAAGGATCTGGGTGCTGCAAACTATATTTTGGGTATGGAAATTAAGAGAGATCGGGCAAAGAGGAAGCTCTGGTTAAACCAGAGGAAGTATGTCGAGACTATATTGCAGAGGTTCAATATGCAGGATAGTAAACCGGTGAAGGTTCCTATTCCTGTAGGTGTAAAGCTATCTGCTGAACAGTGTCCCAAGACACAAGACGAAGCAGAGGATATGTCCCATGTTCCATAAGCAAGTGCAGTGGGTAGCTTGATGTATGCAATGGCCTGTACTAGACCAGACATTGCACATGCAGTGGAAGTATTGAGCAGGTTTATGTCAAACCTAGGGAAGGAGCATTGGACAGCAGTGAAGCGGGTTTTCGTATATTTACGTGGCACTCGTGATTATGGCTTGTGCTATGAGGGAAGACCAAGATTGGAAAGAATGTTGGACATTCGTGGTTTTGTTGATGCAGATTGGGCTGGAGATCTGGACCAAAGAAGATCTACAAGTGGGTATGTGTTTAGCCTATTTGGAGGCGCAGTCAGTTGGATGAGTAAAAGACAGTCCGTAGTGGCTCTTTCAACTACAGAGGCAGAATACATAGCAGCCACTCATGCAAGCAAGGAAGCAGTTTGGTTGCAGAGATTGTGTTCAAGTATGGGGTTGGTACAACAAGCTATAAGGATAGACCGTGATAGCCAAAGTGCAATTTTCTTGGCTAAGAACCCTGCTTATCATTCAAAGACAAAGCACATTGATGTTCAATATCACTTTGTTAGAGATATGGTTGAGGCTAAAAGGGTGTTGCTGGTAAAGGTGGACACTTTGAAGAATGTTGCAGATGCATTGACGAAGTCTGTGAGCACTCAGAAGTTCTCTTGGTGTAGAGAAACAACAGGTGTTGAAGAATTGGACTAATGACTAAGCTCTCCTGTGGCCCCCAAAACAACAAGTGGGAGAATGTTGGGTATGTGTTATATTCTCTCCACGACTAAGCACGACGGGGGTCATAGGGGGCGGCAGGCCCCTCCGTCTCCCGTGTCCCGGCGGGGGCGGTCTTTTCGTGTCGAAAATTTTGGTCCTTAATTCCCGATGGGTTGTCCGCGTCCATGGTTTTGCATGGTTTTGCACATGGCATTAGTACGATGTGGTTTTCGGCCCCGGTATTTTTGTAGATCCGCCCAAGGGAACTACTATTATGTTCTAATCCGTGGTTTATGGATTGGGGTTTATGTATGCTTCGGCATGTATATATATGTGTGTTGTAACACTAAAAGGAATATAATGAAAAATCAAGCTGGTCATCCCAATTTGGGATCCAGGGGAAAATCTCTGTGTTTATCTGTTTTATGTTTTATGTTCTCGCTATTGTTTATTTTCTGTTATAAGATTTGTGTGTAGATAATTTCTGTTCAGGGTTAAAACCTACAGTGGGTGCAGGTTCTCAAGTTGGAGCAAGGAGAAGGAGGACACATTTGCCACAATCTCCACTACAAGATTCACCTCCAGTTGAAGTAGAAGCTTCAATAAGCATGTCTCATGAAGGAGGAAGTGATAACCTAGATAAACCAAATAATCAATGCCTTCAAACCCTAGAGATAAATAAATGCAGAAAACCACACACAGACACACACACACACACACACACATATATATATAAATGAACCCCTTTGCCCCAATATAAATCTAGATCTGTTCCTTGAATTGGTAGCAGAAGAATTTCAAAAATAAACCAACTAAGGTGATATTATATACCACCAAATATGGAGATGCAAGATAGGGTTAGAACAAATTTCCACCGAAGTTTCGTGCATAAAAATCTCAGGTTGGCAGGATGCACAACTCTGATACCACTGTAATATATTAAGCGCTCAAAAATATCACAAATATTCTAAATCAAGTAAGCTTTCATTTAGAACAAGAATGCAAATGGGATCTAGAAATGCAACCCTTTATTCATATTATTAGCTGGAAAACAAAGATAGAATGCCCATACAAAAATATTTGAGCCCCTGTAGTGGCATGCTCGACTACTCATGAAAATAGAAAACAAAGACTGAAGTATCATTAGGGGAATTTTGAGGTCTAAAATGGGCCTCCTAAAGAAATAATAAAATAATAGCTAAACCAGTAAAATAATATTTATAAAATTTCAATTCACTTTTTGCACCAAAATCCATGTAACCATGGTTAAATTCAATTCAAAAGTTGTACTAAAATAAAATTAATAAAAAAAATCTATTGATGTGACTATAAATAAGAATGATAGTTTCAAGAAAAAACCATTATCATTGCACAACTAATGCATTTTTCCTTTGTACTTAAATAACTTAAAATAAAATATAAATATAAATTCAATAATTCTTGATTATAGAATATACTATTAATTAAAATTTATATTATTTAAATTATATAATAACATGTGATTAATATACTATACAAAAATAAAATAAAATAAAATAATATATTGTTTTATGTATGAATTTTATATTACATATTGAATTGATTTGATTTATAAATAAATATTTGAAAATATACAAATATAATATTTATTGAAAAGTGTGTAAATACATAAAGGTTGTGTAGGGATATGCATTGTTTCTTTCAAAAAATATGAAATGAAAATAATAAAATTTTATTCAAAAATTGTTAAATGACATTTAATATGAGTAGTTTACTTTATGACTTTAAAAGTACTTAGAGCACTACCATGGTTAACCATGATTTCTTATCCACCATTGAGAATGTGACAAGTAATTATCTTTGACTCAACGAATGCCACCTCAACCATTAATGATGATGTCATCCCCTAAAATGTGATTGGTTCTCATAAAATGAATTTTGATTGTACATTTTCCTTAGGAGGCCCATTTTAGACCTCAAAATTCCCCTAATGAATCGTGGACCTTGAATGGATCCATGAGACAAAATAACACCCACAGGTTTCGTCCTTGGGATCAAACTAGAACTGGCCATGCCAAGTTCTCAAGAAAACAATAAGATAGATAAACGCGAACGATCTCAATGCGTAGCTTTTATCCCCTTTTATAGGCCTGATGGACTCTCTAGAGACCTTATTTTATTAGTTTCCCTCGAAAACCACAGGCAAATACCATGGGCTGATACTCTAGGAAAATACCACAGTAAATACCATGGATAGATTTCGTCCAATTTCGTCCATTTTGACTAGATCAAGAAGCTTATCCTTATGGTGCTTAGTAGATACAGATTTAAGATGGATCTTGATATCACTACGACATTGAAATCGGATGGATAGATCTCGCTCTTTTCATCATATTTTATAATATTTTCAGAGTTTTCAATTTGTGATTGAGATTTTTTTTTCAGAGGAAAAAAACACTAGACTTATATTAATGAAAAGTTCCACTACATATAACCAATAGATATAGTTCATGATACATATGCATGTTCAGGAGCGTGTATCAATCAAAAAATTTATCCAAAAAAATAGTAATATGTCTTATGTCCATCATGGTGCAAATACATAAAAACAGTCATCCAAAAAACATCATGGGGAGTAGAAAAAAAGAATACAGTGAAACATCCAACACTATGGAAGATAGAGCAAACCCTTCTCCTGAGAGTTATTATCTTCTATGAACCAGTGCCTCATAATCCTAAAATCACCATTAAGACTCTTTTTTTAGAGTGCGCCTACCACTATATTAGATTTGTACAAAGAATTCAATACGAGAAATATTGGTTGATCCAAAAATTACAGATATTCCCAAAAATTACATGAGAATTAAATCTAATAGCCATAAACTGCAAAACACTAATAACTATATTTGTGCTTATTATTTGCTTAAATTAATTTGTTTAAGTTATAAGAAAATAGAATACACCAATTTCCACATCTTTATGGAATATTTTATAGGATCAATTTAAAATTAGAATAAATTTTTGAATATTTAAATTAATTTTAAATGAAAGACAATTTCTAAATTTAAATCATAATAAAATTGGGATTTGTCTAAGCAGTGACAATTTTGTAACCTGGATTTTGACAATATGAATATCAAAATTATACTGTAAAAACCATTCTTTTCTGGACAAAATAGTTACTTATTTAAATTATGTTATAAAATTGTTGGCCTAGTAAAATTAAATTATACTGTAAAAGTCTAATAATATTTAAATTTTGACATTATTAATTTTAAAAGAATCAATTAAAAATAAATTTGGTTTTGATGGCAAAATTTTACAGGAATCCAGTGAAAAAAATTCAAAAAATTATATAGTTGGAATGTTTGAATGGTTTTTCTAATAGTGTAAATGAATTCAACACCGTCAAAAAAAACCCAAAAAACACCGTGAAGCACTCAAAATCTTGAAATTTAATAACTGTAGCAAAGATTTTCAAAAATTTCTGCCAATTCTTTTCATAATCTTACTGAAATATCTAGATTATTCCATGATTTATTTAAAATGCACGTTTATGTACCATTTGTCCACCTATCACCTATCTATGTTAAATGAGTATTTGATGTGCACGTTTCTCAGTAATATTCAACCCCGATTTAGACCAGCATAACCCCACTCCTCCCTTCACTCAACCGTCTATCAATGGAATATGGGGGCCTTCATCCGGATTTTCCAGGTATTGAAAAGAATGGCTCAATTTGTGCAATTTGAGGGTTGTTTAAAGACGAGAGTCTGACGGAAATTGAATGTCGACGGACAGATTCACGCAAATATGAGGGATTTGTTGAATAAATTTTGAATTTGTAACACAGACACTGCACAGAATTCATGAGTTTTGAATTACATATGAGTTGAGTAGCAAACACCCTATGAGTTTTGAAAGGGAAATATGATTTAGAAACCTTTATTCCACAATTAAATATATTTTCAAATTATTAAATTTGGATTATTTATATATTTTTTATTTAACAAAAATTTTATTTCAAAATTTATTACTGTTATTGGTATAATTTTTTTTTTGTTAAGCCAGCCATAATTTTGTTTGAATGGTAATTTTTTTCACCTGAATCACATTTTTTTATTTTGCAATTTTTTTATTTATAAGTGTTCCAATCTTAATTATGAATATGAAGGTATTCTACATCTTAAAAACCTGAAAGTATTTAAGGCAAAATGAATTATCAACTAAGGCAAAATGCACTACAAAACATCACAATGCTTTCCATCCAAAAGTACAGTTATCCCATCAAACAATCACCCATTGATTTTGCATTGGAGCAATAGACCCCATTGCTGAGTAACACCTGAACAAGGACTGGGTAACACCTACACAAAAATAGGTGAAATGTCTGTTATCCATATGTACATGTCTATTTAACCATTCAGCGTATTGAAGACATTAAATGACACCATTCAATTCAGGAAATAGTTCACCCAACCTTTCATTTCAAGAATTAAACACAACAGTCCTAGAATTACAAGAATTAAATTCAGGAAAGCATTTCGATTCATGAATTAAATTCATGAAAGCACAAGGATCAACCATGAAAGCTTATCAACCATTGGATCATGTACAAATCAATCCACAACACAGAATTAAATTTGGGAGATGGCAATCCATGCCAATCTTCCCTACCAATTAAATTCTAGATCATAAAACTATAAAACATCGACCCTTACTACATTTGAAGCATTCATTATACTCTTAAGCTACTGCTGACATACATTCAGAGTTTTCAGACAGTGTTCCATTCATTTTGCAGACATACAATCGTTTTCAGAAAGTGAGTTTTCAGACAGTGAGTTTCCATTTTGCAGACATACAATCGTTTTCAGACAGTGTTCCAGTCATACAGACAGAGTGTGCTTAGTGTTACATTCTAGACAAAGTGTGTGCACAGTTTTACATTCATTCTCTTCATCCAGACAGAGTGTGCTCAGTGTTACATTCCAAACAGTGTGTGTGCACATTGTTACATTCATTCTCTTCATCAGTTGCTGGAGTGTTGTTGGAGACATACAGGGATTTCGTTGTTCTTGAATAATGTTATTCAAGATATTGAGTACTTTGTCATTATTTTAGTTGAGAAACTATGTTAAGCTTATAAGTAATGAGAGTTATGTTTATAAGAAAATCACGTAGATTAAAGAAGCTATGAGTGTTCAAACTAGCTTACTAAGACACTCCAAATTAGCTACTCCAAATTTCAAGTTGGAATTTTTCTAAACCTTTAAGTTCAGTATTGAGTAAAATATTTAAAGAAATTGTTCCAAAACACTATCCCCTAAGAACAGTGCCCTTCAAAATTGATAAGAACAGAAAGCTACTAACTACATAGGAACAATGCCTGCGTGCCATTGAATCCACTGTATAAGCTGTCGTTGTTTTAACAAAAATGGGAAGCAAATCGGGCAGATGGTTTTCCTAAGAAAAACAAAGGATTCTGAGTTGGGCGTTGAAAGTTGAGGCAGATTGGCATAGTACATCAATTTGTGTGGAGCAAATATAGTTGTCAACATTCAGGCTTTAGAGGCATAGGAGGCAATAGAATACAATATCATTTTTTAAGCTTAAAATCAAGTTGCCTATAGTATAAATGTAGTTTCCTTGTTCAGGGTTTAGAGGCATAGGAGGCAATAGAATACAATATCAATTTTTAAGCTTAAAATCTAGTTGCCTACAGTATAAATGTAGTTGCCTCCTCCTTTTGTTGTGCTTATTAACTATATTTGGATATTGACTTTATATTGTATTCTAAATTGATTTTATGTTAAGCTTATAAGTAATGAGAGTTATGTTTATAAGAAAATCACGTAGATTAAAGAAGCTATGAGTGTTCAAACTAGCTTACCAAGACACTCCAAATTAGCTACTCCAAATTTCAAGTTGGAATTTTTCTAAACCTTTAAGTTCAGTATTGAGTAAAATATTTCAAGAAATAGTTCCAACACACAGTCCCCTAAGAACAATGCCCTTTAAAATTTATAAGAACAACAACTTACTAACTACATAGGAACAGTGCCTGCGTGCCATTGAACCCACCGTATAAGCTGTCATTGTTTTAACAAAAATGGGAAGATGGATTCATTCTTTCTCGTCCTGAAGATGGATCCCCGTTGGGATTCGAAACGTCGACAAGTCTTCTATGATACCGTGGATGATCCGATTTCTGATTACAATAACTATAACCACGAAAGTTTAAAAACCAGAATGGGAAGCAAATCGGGTAGAGGGTTTTCCTAAGAAAAACAAAGGATTCTGAGTTGGGCGTTGAAAGCTGAGGCATATTGGCACGGTACATCAATTTGTGTGGAGCAAATGTAGTTGTCAGCGTTCAGGCTTTAGAGGCATAGGAGGCAATAGAATATAGTATCAATTTTTAAGCTTAAAATCTAGTTGCCTATAGTATAAATGTAGTTGCCTCGTTCAGGATTTAGAGGCATAGGAGGCAATAAGAAACAATATCAATTTTTAAGCTTAAAATATAGTTGCCTACAATATAAATGTAGTTGCCTCCTCCTTTTGTTTTGCTTATTAACTAGATTTGGATATTGACTTTATATTGAGTAAAATATTTCAATAAATAGTTCCAACACACAGTCCATTTCCAAAGATAAGTCCATGTTAAAACAGGCACTTACTGATTTTAGACAAGTCCATGTAGCTAACAGCCATGTAGGTATCACATATCTTTCTCATGCCGATATTACAAGTAATACATAATTGAAATACAAAATAATGAAAAATTAATTCACAATAACAATGTAATTCAAATTCAACTGTTCAGGTAAACCAGGTCTGTTCCACTTCAATGTCAATTAATTCACAACAAACAACTGAAGATTTCATGTTGTTAGCAGTAATATTGGAATTCATACATAATTATAGTTTACTCTATACAGTTGTGTTGTAATACTTATCAAATTTCTTACCCATGTTGGAAATTGCAGGTTGTTGTAGCCATGCCAAGAGTTTCTATTGCAGATCGGATAAGGAACTAGAGGCGAGGGAGAAGGGGGGCCCAGCTACAGAGTAGTTCATTAGATGAGGATGTCAATGCTCCCAACAATGTAGTTGAAAAGGACCCTGTGGTAGCAAATCATCCATGCCCACCATCATCCACAAAGCCACCTTCAACCACAGTACAAGGCGCAAGTTCAACAAAGAAAATCAGTGCCATCAGAGGTTGGAAAAAGCAAGACATTCTCGATGCAATTGATGACATCGAGTTTAAGGGATATTCAATCTATGCATCTGCAAAAAAACATGGTATTGCTGCCTCTAACATACATTATTGGACAAATGGTTTGACTAATACAAAGCGTAGAGGGCCTGTTATAGTTATGACTGAAGAGGAGGAGGATGAGGTGGTCAAGTGATGTAAGGAGATGGCCCAATTGGGACATGGGTTAGAGCTTATACAAATTAAATCCACTGTAGCTCAAATCTATCAAGGGAGGCCAAACCCCTTTAAAGATGGTTTTCTTGGTAAGTCATGGCGGAGTGGGTTTAAAAAGAGGCATCCAGACCTTGTGTTACATACAGCGCAGGGCCTTGACAGAGACCGGTCTTTAAATATACACCCTGCAATTGTTTCCAAGTTCTATAACACTCTTTCTGTTGCATATGAACAACACTCATATGCCCCAGACCATATATGGAATTGTGATGAAACAGGCTTACAGGCAGGAAGAAATTGTGGTATGCAGGTAATTGCCAAGAGAGGGAGTAGAAATGTGCCTAAGATATTGCCTAAGAGCAGGGAGTGGATTAAAATTCTTGCCTGTGTCAATGTAATTGGTTCATCAATACCAGGATTTTATCTATTTAGAGGTAAAACTAAACTAAAAAATTATATACAGAATTGTGAACCAGGGGCATGCATGGCTGCACATCCACATGCATGGATGCCAATGGAACTGTTCCTGAATTGGCTTTGCCACTTTTCTGCTTCCGTACTGGGTGGTGTCTCGCCTGAAAACAGGCACTTACTGATTTTAGATGGCCATGGAAGCCACATGGCTGTGTAGACAATCAAGGAGGCCAATAAGTTTGGCATTGACCTGTTAACATTGCCAGCTCATACCACTCACAGATTGCAACCCCTTGATGTGAGCGTGTTTGGGCCTTTCAAGAACTATTTCAGGGTCGAGCAAGCTTCATGGATGGCAAAGAATCCAGGGGTGGAAGTAAAGAGGTTTGAGCTAGCTGAACTTGCAAGTAAAGAATTTAAAAGGGCTCTCACACCTTCTCATATCAAGGTTGGATTTAGGAGGACTGGTATATGGCCACTCAATTTTGATGCTCTTATGCATGATACCAGTTGTAGCCAAGCATTTGAAGTGGAAGGTCAAGAAGAAAAGAACTTAGAAGAGCATTTTGGTGCCCAAGAAGATGTAGCTGCTGCTGAAGGTATAATGTCCCTTTCTAAAGGGTTGTTCTGTGGTGGTGATGATCCTGAGCATGTCAGTGAAACACAGTTCAGTCATGAACCAACTAACAATATCAATGAGGCTGTGACACCCACTGATGCAACTGACAATGAGCAATTGACCATGCCAACCGAAGTAAGTGCACCATCATGCCTGGCAGAGGTCGTGATGAATATCATCGGAAATAATGTATCTACCACCAATGAGGATGAAAGCATGGAGATGCCTTCACAACCGTCAGGGTTGAACAATGAACTTGTTCATTATTTTGTGGACAGTGGATCACTGGAAGAGGATCCTATTCAACATGAAGTACCTGAAGAAGACAACAATGGGGGCCAATCAGTTGTCCCAAAACATGAAATCCAAGTGCCAGGTCCGAAGGAGCATGGGGCAACAGAAAATCAGAGATTACTTGGTGCATTCCTAAAGCTACCAATAGAGAGAGTGAAGGCCTCATCAAGGAACTCAACATCAGATTATCTTCGTTTAGGGAGGAGTTCACAATTGCTCACATCTGAAGATTATATGAATTTAATGTTCAAGTCTGAACGTAAAAAGAATGAAATTTAGGAAGCTAAAAAGAGAAAGAAGGAGTTAGCCAATGAAAAGAGGGCTGCAAGGATTACAACAGTAGAAGCTCGAGCAAAGGAAAGTTTGGAAAGACAAAAAGCAAGGGAAGATAAGGAACATCAAAATCAATTGGCAAGGCAAGAGAGAGAGGCAAGAAAGGTTCAACAAGAGTTGGAAAAAGGAGGAGGGGTGAGAAGCAGAGAAGACCATGGTTCAAGACATTTTGAGGCAAATAGGTTGACGTCTAACACACTGGACCACATTGCAGAGCATACACCATCATTCCAAGACCTGATTAACATCCAAGTCCCCAGCTATCAGGCAGGGGTTAGGCCCACCTCTTATACCCCTACCAATGCAGGTTTGAATCCCAAATGTGTTTATATGACACCTGTAGTCAGTGTCGAGGTTAGTAACACAAGTGGACACTTGGGCTACTCATTACCATGGCTACATGGAGAAAATTTGAGTCAACCATATGCCAACATTCAGGCACATCCTAATCATCCAATGTTGGGTAGTCCACCATACTTGTGTAAGGAAGTCAACTCAACAATTTTGGGCAATGCAGGAAATGGAAGCCATCAAGCATAGGGGTGCCATGACTTAATTTTTGTAACCACAAGACACTGTGATTTTGGTAAGGATCAAATAGGTTTGCTAATGATAGCATCCATGGATGTTTTGGAAGCTACAAACAGTTTCAAATTAGTATGTATAAAACACTATCTAAATCCTACAAGTTCGTTAATCTGTTGAAGTTATAGCCTTAGCCTATGTCATATTTTTTATGAAGTTATATATCAAACACTTTCTAATTCCTACATATCAAACAATTTCTAATTCCTACAAGTTTGTTAATCTGTTGAAGTTATAGCCTAGCCTATATCAGATTTTTTATGAAGTTATATATCAAACACTTTCTAATTCCTACATATCAAACAGTTTCTAATTCCTACAAGTTTGTTAATCTGTTGAAGTTATAGCCTAGCCTATATCAGATTTTTTATGAAGCTATATATCAAACACTTTCTAATTCCTACATATCAAACATTTTCTAATTCCTACAAGTTTGTTAATCTGTTGAAGTTATAGCCTTAGCCTATATCAGATTTTTTTATGAAGTTATATATCAAACACTTTCTAATTCCTATATAAGTCAAACACCCATATATCAAACAGTTTCTAATTCCTACAAGTTTGTTAATCTGTTGGAGTTATAGCCTTAGCCTCAGTGTCTAACTTGCTCACTTTCAAAGACATAATACCAATCATCAATCACACCATTAAAACAAGTGATAGTTGGTGCCATCATTTTTGTTACTTAGAGGGACAAGACAATCCACATTCATTGATAGAAGCCAGTCATAATATTTATGAATAGTGATTAAGAACAGAGTTATGAACAAATTAAGAACAAATTATGAACAGAGTTAAGAAAAATTATGAACAGAGTTAAGAACAAATTCTAATTAATCAGATCAGTGGGCAAAAAACTGAATTCATAAGCAAAAAGGTCTATGACACCAAATTCCAACTTGGATTTTGGCCCATTGCCCCACTCTGAAAATGTGTCTTGCAATGTGAACAACCCTGATTGAATGATCCTACCTCTTAATTGATTAAAAAGAAGTGGATTATAAAAATAATAACTGCAAACCAATGATACCCTGAACAATCAACAGAGGGTGTGAACAAAGAAATTGAATTCAACATTATTAACAACACAATATGAGAATTTAGACAACATTATTAACAACACAGTATGAGAAAATGTCATGAAATTAATTGAAAACATGTACAGAATATAAAACATTATTAACATACTTGGCTCTGTGGTGGTTATACCAATATTTAAACATCAAAAGATCAATTCACATAAAACCATAAACCCTAAACCCTATATCTTAATTTACACAAAATTTCTTTTAATTAACACAAAAACCCTACCCTAAACCTCAATATTACTAACAGAATATGAGAAAATTACATAAACCCTAAACCCTATATCTCAATTTATGATAGTATGAGAAAATGCCACCATTATTAACAACACAGTATGAGAATTTAGACAACATTATTAACAACACAGTATGAGAAAATGTCATGAAATTAATTGAAAACATGTACAGAATATAAAACATTATTAACATACTCGGCTCTGTGATGGTTATACCTCGGCTCTGTGGTGCTTATACCAATATTTAAACATCAAAATATCAATTTAAAGAACACCATAAACCCTAAACCCTATATCTCAATTTACAAAGATTGCTTTTAATTAACACAAAAACTCTAACCTAAACCTCAACATTACTAACACAGTATGAGAAAATGAAAAAACCCCTAAACCCTATATCTCAACTTACAGAGATTCCTTCTAATTAACACAAAAAACTCTCCCCTAAACCTCAACATTAATAACACAGTATGAGAAAATGACATAAACCCTAAACCCTGTATCTTAATTTACAAAGATTCCTTCTAATTAACACAAAAACCCTACCCTAAACCTCAACATTACTAACACAGTATGAGAAAACATGTACATAATATAAAACAGTTATACCTCGGCTCTCAGCTCTGTGGTGGATAAAAATATTTAAACATTTACAGAAAAACCAGACAATTTACTTTAAACATTTATAGAAACCCCTATACCTGGAATCTCAATTTACACAGATTATTTTAATTAACACAAAAACTAGGCAATTTACTTTAAACATTTACAGAAAACCATAAACCCTAAACCTGGAACCTCAATTTACACAGATTATTTTAATTAACACAAAAAACCAGACAATTTACTTTAAACATTTACAAAAAACCATAAATCCTAAACCCGGAATCTCAATTTACACATATTCTTTTAATTAACACAAAAAAACAGACAATTTACTTTAAACATTTACAGAAAACCGTAAACCCTAAATCCAGAATCTCAATTTACACAGATTCTTTTAATTAACACAAAAAATCAGAAAATTACCAATTTACTTTAAACATTTACAGAAAACCATAAACCCTAAACCCAAAATCTCAATTTACAGAGAATCTTTTAATTAAGACAAAAAATCAGAAAATTACCAACTTACTTTAAACATTCACAGAAAACCATAAACCCTAAACCCTATATCTCAATTTATTTAAATTCTTTTAATTAACACAAAAATCCAGACAGACCATTTACAAAAAACCCAAGTGTTTAAAAACACAGTAAAACACAGTAAAGAAGCTCAACAGAGAACATATCCTTCAGGTTAAATGTGTTTACAAACACATACATATGATTGGTAGGACAAATTCCTACCTTAAGACTACTCTCCTCGAATTCCTCTCCCTCCTGGCCTTCCTCCTTGCCAATTGCATTGTCCTCCTTGCCTTGCCAGCCAATTGCATTGTCCTTGGCTTCTGCATTGACCTACAAACAATGAAAAAACCCAATCATTCACAGAGCCCAAACATTAAAAAACATGCAAAAACACTAAAAAAAAACTAAAACCAACAGGAAAATGCACTTGAAAGCACAATTCACACCATCCAGAGCTGAAAAATGCACCTAAAAACACAATTCGGAGCATACAGACCTGTAAGCCACGCAACATCGAACGCAAGTAAAACCACCATAAAGCCGAGGTAAAAACACCACAGAGCCGAGGTATGACCACCACCACCACAGAGTCGAGGTATGCCCACCACAGAGCCAAGTAAAACCACCACAGAGCCGAGTTAAAACCACCACAGGGCTGAGCCGAGTAAAACCCACATGGGCGTCACTCATAAACCAATATTATATCACGTGCGTTCATATTGGGGTAAAAAAAATAAAAAAAATAAAAAAAATATTATATGTCCTATATAACTAGGGGTGAGTGGGTTTTTATTTATGATATAAAAATATAAATATTTTGGGGTAATTTTTATTATTTTTTTGGGCCAAGCAGGTAAGTGAGGCCGTGGGAAGGCAAAGAGCGCGGAGGAGAGGGTTACTGAGGTAAAATCAGCGTGGAGGAGGTGGGAGGAGAGGGTTAGGTAAAATCAATTTTCTAGTTCGACTGTTATGGTTCCACTATTCTGGTTCCTATCAACCATGTCGGAGGAGGTGGGAGAAGAGCGTTAGGGAGGTAATATCGCGCTTTGACTAGCTTCGACTGGAGGAGCGAGGTTAGGGAGGTATTCACTGGCTTCGATTTGAGGTATTCTTAGCTTTGACCGGCTTCGATTAGAGTTTAATATAGTAGGCTTCCACTGGAGGTTCAAGACATAATTGCAGTAGGCAATTCATAGATAGCTCGAGTCGTCCTGGTAGCGAGGGGGGGTTTATTGTTGCGGTATGGTGTTGATTTGGGGAAGATCATGGGGATTAAATGTTTAGAAAACAGTGAGGTGTAGTGCACCCTCAGAGTATTTTTGGTTGTAAATGGTGGTGTGTCTGAGGAACCTGGAATAGAGGTGGGGTTTACTCATTGTACGGGATCCGGGTACCTTCAGACTAAGACTAAAGTCGAACTACATCAATCGTGATGTTTCTTTACATCGTCAGTGTTATGCCAAGATTTGGGCCCATATGCAAGTTGTGAGGGAGTGGTATCCTTGAAACCTGGAGATCGACTCAGCAAGAGGAATACCTGGAGATCGACTCAGCAAGAGGAAGATAATGAATAAGCAGGAGATGTACTAAGCATTCGAGCAGATCGTCTCAGAATTCAAGAAACTTTCCAATATCTCGTGCCAAGAACTGCAGAAACAGGTGACTGGTTTCTGCCTTATCCACCAAACAGGACAACCCAAACCCGTGGAATAATGTCCATAGTCACAATTCATAACAGGCTTTGTTTTAGATATTTAAGATTAAGGATATGGTTTATTTTGTTTTCTAATTATTTGTTCTAACTTCCTTTGCATTATCAAGTACATAAGTGCATCCAAACAACTCAGAGATAGCTTAAGAATACATTGGTATTCTAGTTTGTATGCCAAATAATTGTGACAGAAAACCTAAAGATAGTTTTAAAAGGACCAAAAATAACAACCATTATCTCATTTCGAAATGGTGTATATATTTGTTGGCCATTGTTTGTGTTTCTACATGAACACTACAATGTTGCCAACATGGAGGGAAAGTGACAAAGAGGAACTGTTATTCAACCAAGACATTGTTGATGCCACATCCTTCTACTCACCCAAATTCTCAGTTGAAATTTCACCCTCGAATTCCTTTTGATAGTGACCCAGAACATTCTGTATTTTAGCATCCTGCATCAACCCCGAAAAAACAACATCTCAGGTCTAGCAAGAAGAGAACTTGTACTTTCATATTGAGCAACTAAAAAACCATTGACAGAGATGTTAGATATGAAGATGGTATTTAAAGACCTGAGAACTTTTCCAAGGCTTGTATTCGACTGTTTATTATTAACACAGGCATTGTGATTCTAGCATACAACCTTTGAATGGAATGGAACAATTAAACTATTGCCCTTTTCATCACTTTGTAATGTAGTTAGAAAAGAACATCGTGGGCACTTACAATGTAGGAAAATGCAACATCGAGGTCATAGTTAGATTTGTGGTCCTGGTTGAAGAGGATTTCTCCTTCTTCAAGCTGGATTTCCTTCATTTCTCTACTATTATTAACAACAGTCACAACAATCTCCCGACTTTTTGCAACATGATCAGAAAATATATTGTTGGTTGTTGAAGCATAATTTGTAGAGAAGACGACGCCTCTTGAGCTTGAAGCTACCAATTGTGTCTGTTGTAAACGATTGTCAAAGTTTATTTTTGTAGACTGCAGGGTATAGAATATAGAGTATATGTCAAATCTCTCAATCGCACAATGTGAAATTATATTAAAACAATGCATGCAATCAATTTAACATCTGTAAATCAAATAGTTAATACCTTCATCACTGGCTTATTCCGTAAGTTCTTAGTACTATTGTTCTCCATGATAGATAGAGTTCTAGGATGAAGAAAAATTGAGGGTTCTCCTTCAAATTCCTTTTGAAAGTGACCCAAGAGATGCTGTAGTTTATTATCTTTCAGACTTAGAAGAAGAGAATCCCCATATACTGTAAATCGAAAAGAAAATACTAGGGAGCACTTACAATGACATCCATTTGATCGTTGTCCTGCTGCTTCTGCTCACTTGTTATCACTATATCATGGACACCTTTAGTTTCCCTAGAAGCTGAATCAACACCCTACCTGTCAGAGTTTTGATGTGTGATATTAGTAGTAGAATAGTAGATCTTGTTTCTCTAAGTTGCACTAGCACCAATACCTTTGGTCGCACTATCACAACTCAGTGGCATAGGCTCTAAATTCTACACCTGCGCTCTGCACTTTGTAGTTTGTATCCTCCATGATGGAATTTTTGTGCACTGATGTGAGTATCCTAATTTGCTAATCTTGGATGGGTATTTGATTGTAAGGCAAATGGTATTATGTCCACAATACAACCTGTAATATCTTCCATTGTGATCCTAATACCTTGTAATTGTAGCGTTAGATAGATCTCATTGTACCATAGGGAATATCACTCCACACATATAATATAGTGTATCACTCATTTCATTGTTCCCCAAGCAGGTCATTACAATGCAAAGTGATATATGGTATATTTCTCAATGCTTCTAAAATGTTTTAACAAACCACCTTACCACTGCCTTTTATCATCATTCTTTGAGAATTTAATAGAGCATCTTCACATGAGTTTATATAGTGTTACAAGATCAATTTTTGTATAGTGGCCACACACTCCATTGCATTATATTGGCTTGCGTAAGAACATATATCCATTTGCATTGTATGGTAATATGTACATGGCCCTATTGTAGTATATTCATTTGCACTCATCTCAGCACCCTGTAACATATTGTTTTCCATTATGTGCTAATATTTTGACTGAGTCTTAGTGTATGTTGATCATTCCAAACATCTTTTGTCTTGCCAATATGTTGATTAACCAGCCATTTTGAAAAAGTCCTTTAATTCTTCCTTTTCGATTTGGTTTTCCATTTTAAAGGTCAAACATTTTGTGATCAAAAGAAAAGACATTTGCACAATAAAGTATCATATATCTGTGCATGTTTTGTAGTCTATTCCTTCTTCCACATGCTTGCATACATAATTCAGATGTAATGTTTTTCTTTGCAGCATTATAATGCCTCCAGCGTAGTGCACAAGCTTCCATGCGATTGTTATTTGGTTCAACATGCCCTTGGTAACTATAATCACAACATAGTGAAAATATGATACCTACAAACTGCACATTAAAATAAAATTTTCATGAATGGACTAATATGTCCTTTTGTTGCGCATTATCAAGGAACAATGCGTATAGTCGATATAAGTCTTGTAGGGTGCATAATCTCTATCTTATTCCTAGAATTATCTTCTCTTGGTTGCACCATCTCCTTGAATAGAAATTGGTTACACATAGATTTATCATCTAAAAGATTATGAGTCTCAAGTGGATTTATGACAATAAGCTTCAATGCATGATCGCAAAATTGTCCTTGCGATGACCCTTTTAACCTTGTATTTCTTGGATGCACTAATCATTTGTAACTTTGAAACAAATGTCTCATCGCCTCTTTTATGCACTTACAACGATGATATGCATCCTTCAAATTTACTTTGGCAATGTTTCACCACTATCACAACATACTTATGTCATTTTCTCAATTCCCTCAATCTTCAAAAGTCCTTGGCATATCTTTTGGATCATCAATAACCTTCACCTCACAACGATAACTTGATTCAAACTAATGCTAATTAAAACCTCACGTCAATCTGATCTTTTCTGTTGCATGATCCACAAATTCATTTAATCATGAATTTTCTTCGTGTTGCACTTTTTTCTTTCTTGCTAGAATTTTCTCGTCAATATACATAATGCAAAGGGTCAAATTTGTCAATTAACCACACAAATTGCCAAAATTTTCCTCTTTTTGTCTTTTGTTGGTTTAAAGTATATGTAAAATTAATTTGGAAGGTATATCATACAAAAACCCATTATACATCGTAAATGATTCACAACTAAGCATAGATAATTGAAGAAAAGGAATCTATATATATTTTTTAACTACACTAGTAGCTACAGAGATATCTGTCTCATATCATTCTCTTGGACTCAACTCTTGAGATTTGTGTCCCATGTCCCTATATCATACATGTTCTACTATATTGAAATTAAACCCTTGGGATGTGTATCACATGAATTTTCATTTTCTATGTCCCTTTATCATACATGTTTTTCTATATTGAACTTGACCCTTAGGGTGTGGCTTATGACATTTTTTAAGCATTCTATAAAGAAACTACCACCTTGTCCAGTGCAATTTTCTACAGTAGCACTAGTTATATGAATTTGTGCTTCATTTTCCTTAGTAGCTAGAGGAGCTGAATCTTTTCAAATGCTCAGGATTAGCCATACCTGACTATGGTTGGAAGGTTGGAACCTACAATAATTTTTTGGTAGGACTTCCCATTTAAGAAAGACTAATAAATACTTAAGAAAAAAAATTAGGAATGTTTTTCTTTCAATCAATCTGAGCTACATTTAGATCTTCATATGCTACCATGTCTAGCCTATTTATGGCTAAGAATGCATGCAAAGATGTTTTAAACTCTAATCTAATACTAAACATAAATTAAAGTTAGAATTTAGGTTTTATGATTAAATAATGGGAGAGGAATAGTGCCTACTATATTTTTTGGGTATATGGGGTCGACTAAGGATTACCTGGAAGAGATTTAAGTAGATCTGGGGTCATGACTATAGGGTTGTCCATCAAAAACCCTAGAAGATCCATCTAGTACCTTACAAACTTCAAGAAAATTCAGGGGAAGACTAATGATGGTTGGAGAACATGCTACATGGTCTTGAACATGACCATCATGATTTCCAAAATGTGGTGGCTATGCAAATGCATCTTGCTGTTATGCTAGATATTGCACAAAAAATCTAATTTTGTGAATGTCAGTATGCCATGAAGCCACCTTGAAGCAACATAAGTGGAAAAATTGTTTGTAATAAAAATAAGCGAATTTTACATCCAATGGATCTCCCTTTTCCATGAGGATTGTGACTCCAAGTGAGTTTGAACATAATCATAACATAAAATATTCACAACTTCCTCAATACTTTTCAAAATCATTATTATGATACCAATTCATAAATGGCATAAAAATTTGGCCTCTCATGGCAGACTTCAATCTAGTTCCTAGGAAAGGAAAAAATTTCCTCCCAAGATAGAGCTTTGATATATATGGAAGGAAAACCTCTTGAGGGAATAACACCTATGATACTGTATAAAATCATTATTATGAGCCCAATGTTGAAATGGGGCCAAAATTTTGCATCTTGTAGTTTGATTGTAATCCACCACACTAGTGAAAAAATATGCACGTCACAATTTTTTGGTGGTTGAAGGTAGTAGATCTAGTGGAATTTGAAAAATAAAAACCCTCAATGAGCCAAGGTATATAGCCCTTGATTGTAAAAACCCACCATTGTTAGATCTAGTAGCAGTGTGAGATGGAAACCTTAAGAGGTGACTAGATCTACAGGATGCAATCGTTGTATTACAACAACAACTAGTGCAACCCTCTCATCTCATTTTGTAAATAAAATAACAGAGACCTATAGCTAGTAATTTGGAGAGATTGAGTTATTTTTTATCTTTTTGAATTAGAGTGATGAAGGTAGCATTTATGGTTGGAAAGGAACCTCATATTTAGTGTAACTTTTATTTTAATACCTAGACCTCATTTTTAACGGTGAATCAAATGTGGTGGAAGGAATTTGTGGTGAAAACGTGAGGACTTGGAGATTTTCTGTAATGCATATCTATGACATTCAATTTTACATATATTAAAGTGACGGGTCTCATGGGACTGGCAGCATTTTCTTTCAAGACTAATTAGGGAATGTGTTTGGTGATCATGTGAATGGCAGTGAAACCATCCTATTTGAGTTTTGAGAGGAGAGACCTGAAAAATTTTGTTGGTTTGTGATAAATATGTTGATGATAAGTTAACTCATTACCTTGACTTTTCTTGAGATGAGTAATTCTATTACAATTCCAATGTTGAATCATCAATTTGTGGAGGAATTTCGAGTTGTGTTCTCCTTCTTGAGTCATTGCACTTGTGATTTATACCAGCAAAGTATTTTTTCTTGTTGATGTCACTCACTAGGGTGGGTGAAAAAATGTTTCTCTTGGCCAACAAGGGATTTGTCTCTTCCATGAATAATTTGTTTTTGAATGCATGCCATTCTTGATTCTAGATCTTTTGGGCTTGGAAAATGTCTAAAAAGTGTATCATGTTCCATGTCTTGAGATGTTCTTTGAAGTTCTTAAGTCTCTGTTGGAAATGATAAATTAGAGTCCTTTTGTGTATGACATCTTGATTCCACCATTGATTGATGTTCTTATAAATGTATGGGCAAGAAAGCCAAAAAATTTAAAATCTAAAGGGATTTTTGATGGGGATACTTGGGTTGTCGAGAGTGACAAATATGGACCAATGATCTAAAATAGTTGAAGGGATAATATTGGTGTGTATACCTTGACCACAGAGCATTAAGAATTCTAAAATCAATAAATATTCCAATTGCAAACTACATGTTGTGATCCCCCACATTTATTGTTACAAGAATGGAGCCCATTGAGGGTTTCCACATCAATCAGTCTCATATCACTGATAAAGGTGTTGAATGCATGCCATTCTTGATTCTAGATCTTTTGGGCTTGGAAAATGTCTAAAAAGTGTATCATGTTCCATGTCTTGAGATGTTCTTTGAAGTTCTTAAGTCTCTGTTGGAAATGATAAATTAGAGTCCTTTTGTGTATGACATCTTGATTCCACCATTGATTGATGTTCTTATAAATGTATGGGCAAGAAAGCCAAAAAATTTAAAATCTAAAGGGATTTTTGATGGGGATACTTGGGTTGTCGAGAGTGACAAATATGGACCAATGATCTAAAATAGTTGAAGGGATAATATTGGTGTGTATACCTTGACCACAGAGCATTAAGAATTCTAAAATCAATAAATATTCCAATTGCAAACTACATGTTGTGATCCCCCACATTTATTGTTACAAGAATGGAGCCCATTGAGGGTTTCCACATCAATCAGTCTCATATCACTGATAAAGGTGTTGAATGCTTCATTATCTTGATCATGTCTACAAATTTATCCTTTTCTTTTACTCGAAGGAATAAATAAGGTTTAAATCCCTTCTTAGAATCTAATGAGAATTTCCATTGAGATGCACAAAGTTGGCAAGACTCTGCAAGAATTTGTGTGTTTCCAGAAGAAGATGCACACCATATACATTGGTGATGAATGCATTTTATGAGGATCACGAGGTAAAATTGAGTGATTAAACTTATTTCTATGGCAAATAAATTGTGAAGTAGAATCATGTTTAGATTCCAAATAATGATAATGTCACCAACCATGCCTTTGGCATTTATGGTTGTCAATTTGCCCTTTTTCCAAAAAAATTTGAGTAGGGTTTCTATCATAATAATATAACTTGTTTTTTTCTTGAAACATAAGAGTATCATGTGATTCAATACATATCTTATTGTGTAAGAGTAATTTCTTGCTTTTAACATTAATTTCTCATATATTCCAAGATATCACCTTCATTGACCTGAGGTATCTCTCTATTAATAAATGCATATTGGTCTTGTGACCTCAACGATTATCATCATGCAAGAGTTATTTTAGGATTTTTATCCTATTGGGTTGAATCCTAGGGCAAAAGAAGAATTATGAGATGGGATATTGGCTGACTTACATTTCTTGCTACCCTTTAGGGCTTGTTGAATTTGATTTCTAAGGATTGATTGTATGTCCTTCCATGATAGGCATCCACATTTTTAGGAATATTCCCTGCATACACATAGAAACAATTTCCTGCACCAAATATTATACAATTTATACTAAACTACATCTAGATCAACCTTTTAAGTTTTATGACCTTTCCTCTGGGGTAAAATAATCCCCCAGTCTCTATAATAGGAAATTTAATGATGTCATATAAATTTTAATCTCGAAACCTGGAGCTTGTGGCATAACTTGTTACTAAAATGTTATTTTGGCTAGAAACATTTCAAGAAAAGTATACTTAACTGACTCCCCCTTTATTTTTCTTACATATTTTCATTATTACTTTTTTTTTGCTACTGAGGGTTTAAGGTACAATTGCATGATGAAGTTATGCGGCCACAATCATCGCTCTCCTGGACATATAAAAGGGTGTAAGTGGTGATTTCAAACTCCTGAAAATTATCCCTCTGTCTAATTATCCTTACGTTTTACAACCTTGAAGTTCTAAGGCCAGGCAGGGTTTCAGACATTAATCCCAAGTTAGAGCTTATACACAATCAGTAGTTTAGGATCAACAATCATGTCTAAGCCATTTTCTATTCTGACAGTTAATAGACCCCTAGATGAGGTGGATATTCTCATTATGTGGAACCTTCTTTAATTTGTATCATACTAAAAAATCTCCTTCTTCTTAGTATGTAAAATAGAGGGTTCCTTGGGGCAAGGAGGTCATTCTATAGCATAGAAATTATTATGCAAATAATTCACCTTCATATAAATTCATTGGAGTTGTCCTGAGGCATATATGAAGTATACTTTGTGTGTTTGTGTATATATATATAGGATCTGACAGAGCTATTTAGGAAACCTTCATTTGAAATCTGAAGGTTGTGCTATGAAATTTCCTTCGGTCTACCAACATTTATAACAATGTGATGGTCTCTCTTTCCCATGAACCACGACTTAAAAGGACAATTCAAAGAAGTGTTACTCAAGCTTTCTCAAGTACACCACCATGGGTTAATTACAAGAGTGACACAAGGTTACACCATGTACAAAGTTCAAACAACCTCATGTTTTTTTTAGACTGTTAAGCAAGGAATTTGGATTTCAGTGAGTTTGTTTAGAATCTAGATAACTCGGGTCAGGTAGTTGATTGTGCATGTACCTTCATGTGCATGGAGTTATAATCTGCTTTACTCATGGGGTATCTCTTATATGCCTGTTTTGACCTATTCACTTCTCTGTTCAAGCCAACTAGCCTTCAATTTTGTATTTGCATTGATATTGAACATACAGAAAATTACTCCATATATCTTGAATTCTCTGGTTTTTCTGACTTTGGGTGCAATTTTCTTGCCGTTCATTCAGATGGTGATAGGCCTAAGGGAGTGAATACTGCCAAGTACATAGTAGGCTTCATTTGCACTGTTGCAGCTTCTGCAATCTATCGGCTGCTTCTTCCATTGATGCAGCTTGTATTCAATGTGGTTATAAAGAAGGAGACCTTTGCAGTGGTTCTGCAGATGCAAATTTTCACATCCATAGTTGCTACTGTGGTATGCATAGTTGGATTGTTTTTAGTTGGGAGTCTAGAGATATGAAAAAGGAGGTTGAGAAGTTCACAATGGGGACAATTTCCTATTATATGACACTGATATGGTGTGCAATAGGTTGGCGGGTTTGTTCTGTTGGTAGAGTGGGTTTGATATTTTTGGTTTCTTCCTTGTTCTCAAATGTGATTAGCACTCTGGCCCTCCCTAATGAATCTAGCATTGGGGCCAAATCTCTTGCGGGAATTTCTCACATTAAATTAAATAAGATCAAAACAATAAAAATTAAATTAAATGATCAAGAAATTTTTCCAGTTAACGAATCAGTTGCTTCCCAGCCTAAGACTGATGTACCTAGGAAATGACAGTAAGTCGAAAACTTTAAAAACATAGTATAGAATAAGCATTTAGCTCTTGAGACCATTCCATAGGCTGTTGCACCCACTTTACCTCTTGGTCCACTAGTAAGTTTTGATGTTGCACAATAATTATTGAAGGTGAGGATCCTTGTTCCTCTAGTTGACTTGTTTAAGATTTTTGGGTAGAGATGCACTATTATGCAATCACTAGTTGTGCTATTAGATGGACCTAAGATCATCATCGAACAAGCCTACAAAGAGTATATAAAACACAAATAAGCATCATTAGAAATACTAGGTAACTCTGAAAAAGTGAATGCATATAAAAGACATTTAAAACAGCTAATGGACTAGCTATATGCATATTCCTATCAGTACAACTAAGATTTGACCCTTACAAAATATTGCTGCATGATTAATATGAATATTATTGTTAATTAAAGGAGAGAGAAAACTTACCCTTGATCATAATTAAAGTAAAATTTACCTAGAAAGAATTCAACAGTATACCCAACATCAAGGATGTAGAGGTGATTAATGACAATAGATAAACCCATATAAAATCTAGATCAGAAGTTCGGTACTTGAATAATAGCAAACAATAAATTGAATAAAATCACAAGCCCTAGATACTAGCGAACAATAAATTGAATAAAATCCATTTCATACCAACAAACAGTAAAAGCTTCGATGGTTTGGTTTTGACACGGTTTTGACCTCTTTAGGACACAAAAAAATGATGTAAATAAGGCCAAAGTTGAGGCAGATTTAGGGCCTAAGCTTGCTTATAAGTTTGTCAATGTTTGACTCAATAAATCAACTCTCAAATCTATTTTAGTACTCTGTTTTATTTCTGGTTTTAGTTCCAACTCTCAAATCTGTTTTAGTACTCTGTTTTATTGTTTTAGTTCCATTTGAGGAATCCATCGATAATACATTTTGAATCAAGGTGTTTCATCGCAATTGTAAGAGTTATTCACGTTTTTTGGAGCTTTGAATTGAAGGTGCTTCGTTGCTCTTTTTTTCATAATAAACCAATATGTTTGTGTAATTTTACTTACTTTTTCATTTATTTATGTGCAAAAATAGATGGACTTGTCTTATAAAATTACTATCGATGAAGAGAAACCTGTCATTGGCATTGTTAGGTGTCGAGAAAGTTGTACATTTGCTGAAATCCGTGATGAAATTGTGGATGATGGAATCATTGAATACCCTTTTGATTTTATCCAGGATGGATTAGCTTTAAATAGAAAGCAAGAGAAGAAATGGAAAGTTTATACAATACTTTTAGGCATCAAGAGGAAACTAGGCACATTTTATGTGGAAACAAGGGGTTCAAATGCAGTGGAAACAATACCAATATTTGAAAAAATTGAAGAGAATGTGGAGGAACCTATGCATAAACAACCAAGAGTTGAAAATATGCCTTTTTCAGTGGAAGAAGCCACAATTGTTGATCCTTGTGTATTGGCATCTTGGGAAAAAAAAGTGAAAAGTTTAATGGAAGAGTTTGTCAATGAGAAACTTACTCTCAAAGTATATTTAGAAAAGGGAGAATCTAAAATAAAGATCCATTGTGAAATTTGTGGCATTGACTATGGAACAGGTGATGTATCCTTGGTAGTGCGAATAATGCACAACTTCAAAAACCATCATATGAAAACAACGTCCCATCAACAACGCCTTTCAATGCCAAGTGGTAGTGAAATTCCTTCATGTAACAAAGTACAACAAACAATGGTGGTTGGTGATCGATTTCATATTGATCAATCAATCAAACTTCTAGATGGTTTCAACAAGACACAAGAGCCTAATTTGTTCAAGGTGGTGGAAGAAACACTTGCAGACTATAAGGACATGAAAAAAGTGAGAGTCGAATGTACATGATGCAATAAATGGTTTTGTTTAGTGTCAACAAGTGGTAATATTATCAGTTCTCTAAAGGAACACATGAAATCAAAGAAGCACACTACTACTACAACAAATGAGGCTTCACATCAGGAGATTGGGTTGAGGAGTGGCACAGTTGGGAGACCTAAGAAGACTACCAATGATAAGTCCCAACAAAGTTTGACTAGGTTCTTAGTGCCATCATCACCATCAGTATTACATAGGGGTTCTACAAGTGCAACTCCTTCTACTTCAGGTGTGTTAATTAGTGGTTAATTAATAGTTTAGACTAAACTTGAATATGAATTTGTATATTATTTTATTTATCGTACTTCTAATTTATTTGTTTTTTATTGTGTTGTCATCTTATTATAGCTCAATTGTCTCCCTTGTTACTACAATGTTGGGGGTATTGGTATCCTTATATTGATAGAAATGGGGAGATATTGGAAACAAAGGTCCTAATGGATGATCAAAGGGGTGGAAAATTATGGGCCATAGAGAAGCATACCAAGATCAAGCTATGTTATGAGGGTATTGAATGTTGTATTGATGGTACATATAGGCATATTCATTGCCAGAGGGGTTCTGAAACAGGGACCCCTTTTGATTCATTAACATGTAGATTTTGTAAGTTGGTTCCAGAATGTAATGACTTCAGGATGCGATTATATCGTGAATCAAGGTGCACCAATAAAATAAGTGAACGAGATACAGGAAAAGGTAGAATATTGGACTATTTGACTCAAAATTAATTGAAGAATGATCCAAGGGTTACAAATGCTAACTATAGATCAACAATGCGAGCTCTTTGGTGGGAGAGGAAAAAGGTTGCTACACTCTCTATTAGAATGAGATCTCTAAAGGAAAAGTTGTTTGAATCAGCAGAAATGAAGGATGTCTTTAGGATTTGTAAGGATGTTTGTGAGGCACATAAGCAAGGAAAATTACAAGGTAAAGATGCAGTTTGGGAATTTTTCAAGGATATATTTCATAACTTGATTCATGAAAAAACAGGGAGAAGGTATAGTACATCCACAAAATCCCTTTATGAGATGATCAAGTTATGGGGAGGTCCTAGATTACATAACTTTATTATATTGAATATAGATGGTCCTTCAATATCTACAACTTTAAGGCAAGTTAGAAAGTCATTGACATATATCCCAGGGGAGCACGAACACATTTTTGAGGCAGTTGGAAAAATTTATGCTTCTTATAAAGCCAAACATGGTATATATGGACCAATTCTCGTATGCTTTGCTGAAGATGAGACAATTGTGAAAAAATATTTTAGGTGGGTAGCAAAAAGCGATACACTGGTGGGGTTTTGTGGTTTGAAAGAAGAACATCAATGTCAATCACATTTCTTGGTGACAGTTGGTGAGGGAGATGTGGGCTATGAGATTATAACAAATTCTTTAAAAACAATGTTATTAGGCATTATGCACGTGTTATTATTGCAAACCCTTTACATGAAAAACTTCCTCGCTTGGTTGTGGTTGTTCATCCAACATGCAATAAATTCAATGAAAATTTTGTTTATCAACAATGGGAAAATGTATAATTTATGTGGAAGAAACATGTAGAAAACAATTTGGGACCTATTTTTGGTCATTCCTCAGATGGGGATAGCAGAAGAAGACAACTTATGTTGAAGGATTATTCATCAACATCAGGTCTTCAATATCAAATTCCTTGGGAAGGGTGGAGGCTGACTGGGTTGTACAATGGTTGCAATGTAACAGGATTTCATGACCAAGATTACATCCACAATGGAAAAAAGCTAGTGAATCCTTTGTTTAGCGGTCGATGAGAATTGGTTTTAGGAAATGAGTACATAAGTTTTGGCAATGTCAGAATGGTTTATCACACTTTTAAAGTGGATGATCACAAGCTTAAGTGTGAAAATATAGAGAGGATGGATCGACAAAATTGGGGTTCCGCACAACGCATTGCTTCAAGGCATGTTCAGAGGTGTTTGAAAGAGTTGAGAAGTACACCAGGTGGAAAGTTAGAGAGGACACTAGCTATAGAGACTTACCTAATGATTGTTGCTGACTACATTGACATCTTTATGTCTCATAGTTTGAGCCTCTGGGAAAGAGTGTGAAATGCTTCACGAGTTCATCATTTCTTTGCATTATGGTTATGTTGGGTACAAAAGCAATCTTATACTAATGTCAACATAAATTTCATCAACAGAGAGGCATATCAAGATGTGAGAATTTCTTACCATTTTGTAGTTTTGTTGATGAGATTGTTTCAAGATCAATACTCTAACTTGCCATGTGTTTTGCACTTGACTGGGTCAGATGTATGTGAGAAATTCTTTAGTAAAGTTGGTGGGATGGTTAGAGTGGAGAGGGCCTATGATTTCACTGACTTGCTTCATGTTGTTGGAACCATTAATAGAGTTGTTGAAGAAGAATCAAATTCCCAAGGGCTTCATTTTAATAAATCCCATAAGAAGCAAGAAAGTTTTTGGAATAAATTGCACCAAGAAACAATACAAAACATTGACATATTGTCGCAATATGATTCAATATCCACAGACGCTAAAATTGTAGAAGCCCTTAAGAATGGATTGAAGGATGCACAAGACATTTTATCAACACTTGGAATGAAACCAGAAAATTACACTCAATGTTCTTGGTGGGTTAGACCATGGACAGAGGATAAATATTATCCAACATTACAAATTGTGGATGAAGTAGTTGATGATTCTCCACCGAGATGTTCCAACTCTATATTTCAATATTCATCTTCATTGGTACAGAATGAAAGTGAATTGCAAATAATGGAAAGTGAGTGGAGACATGAGTTGGATGAAATTTTAGATTCCACTAATGAAAATGTAAGCAAAACTATAAAACCAGTGGTGAATCTTGATGGTAAGGATATGTTCAAATAATGTTTGGTTAGTCAGTTGAATGGAAATCCAACATTATCCAAAGATAGGTTGAAAAAAGTGAGAAGTGGGGTCTACTTTAGGCGAGATGGGAATACTCTACAAAAGGGTGTTTCAATTGGTTTTGGAATTGGATCAGATTGTGGGGTGTTGTTTGAATACAACTCAATTCCCCCCACTGAACGTACTGCAAGGAAAGGTGTTCCTCGATGTAAAAAAAAAGGTGTTTCTTGTGGAATGTGGTACATTGGAAGGGTTCAAAGAATAAGGAAGAAGGATGGTAATAGGGTGTTTGATTAACAGAATGACATCGACCATTTGGATACATTAGAAGGCATCGAGCTTCAATTATGTTGGTATAGTAGAATAAAGGGGCAGCACATGTATAAGTATGATTTGACTGATCATGCTTTTGTACAACTTGAATCCGTTATAGCAATCACAAGCTTATCATACAATGCTAAGAATGATACATACAAATTAGAAGAAAGTGATTACAAAGTTTTTTCAGATTTTGTGAAAATTTTGAACAAGGTTAATTTTCAAAACATTCTACTTTCACTTTCCTTATGTATTTCCATATGTTGGATTATTTATAAATAGTTTTTTGCTATATTTTTGTTGATTTGTTTGTATGAATATGATGTTAATTTTGTACTTTTTGGCTTTAGGTCTAGTGAATACTTCAAATGGTGAATGTTCGAGATAACTCAACCTTTTTTTGCTACCTACTTTTTGGTGTAAGTTTCTTTCACTAGCCATTTATATTTTTGTAGTTGTGTTTCATTCAAACATTAATTTGGTATTTCTTCCATAAAAACAATATAATTACATACCTATATAACTATATGTACCCCTTACCTCAACACATATGCTATCACTATAAAAATTTTCTGAAACTTGGTCAGTTACACTTGTTCCTAAGTCATAATGCTAGATAGGGTTAGAGTCATTTTTATAATTTTAAAGGTCTAGATCATGGGTTAAAAGTCTCATTCCATCACCAAACAATGTTCATTAACCTTGTTTCATTCTTCAAAGATCTTATGCCACGTTTTGAAACCCATTTTTAAAGTTTTTTTTCGAGAATTTGATGAATAAGCCACGAAACCACGTTTTCGTAGCGCGCTCAGTGTAAAAAGTTGATTTTGCACTACGAAAACGCTGGTGATTTTGTAGCGCAAAAACTCGAATTTGCAAATCATGCGCTATGAAATCGGGGATTCTCAATTTTGCGTTTGAGCTTTCACATCTGTCAAATACAGTTAAATTCCTCATCATTAGGTGTCATCCACGAGTTCTCCTTCACACATGCAACCATTCATTGTAATTATTAGGGGTCATTTTTCATCGATTAGGGGTCAGTTGTCATTGGTCCTTTCAAATTTGAAAACAGTTGGCTGTCTTCGACTTCATTTGTCTCATGCAAGACAATAGTGCATGCATGCTTATGTTTTGAAGAAGAGATTAGTGGTGAAAGACCTGAGTTTACTGAAACAAATTCAAGCGAGGCTGCTCATTCAAATTCAGATTATATCAGCACTTTCAAAACTTGCTATCAAGTGAGTTTGAAATTCATTGTTGGTGGAAGGAGAATTGTTATCAAGCGAGGCTGAACTCATTTACCAAGCGAGCCAGTTCATTCAACAGGAAGCTATGATTGCTAATTTGCTAATTTGCTGGAGACAGAAACCGGGTTTTTCAATATTCAGAAGGAAAAGAGCAGCTATGAAGATGTCAAAGACAAACTCAGATTTGAAAATAATGAGATTGATAAGTTGAAGAAAAATGTGAGAGTGCATTCAGAAGAAAGGGAAAACTTTGAAAGGATGAAAGGACTGTGGGAGATGGAGAAAAATCCAAACCCTGAATTAATTGATAGTCAAGCTCAATTCTTCATATGGACCCTACCTGCAATCAAAGAAGCAAAATTCATTAGGATGGTCAATACCAGGCTAAGGGAAAACAATATAAGGCTTAAGAGGAGAGTAGAAGACCTGGAAATACAACTAGCACAATTTGAAGATCAGCCACAGCTAAAATAAGTGCAAACATATTACAGTGTTGAAAACTAAAATTTTGGAAGGAAGCTGTGAAAAGTGAAGACTCAGCAGTTTCATAGCATGCTACGAAACTGCTGAAGGTGACACACAGCAGTTTCGTAGCACGCTACGAAACTGCTATAGGATGTAGTTTGAAGAATTTTTGTAATTTTCAAAGGTGAAAAGGGTTTGGTTTTGAGCTTTGATGCTGGTGGGAGGTATATGTAGAGTATCAATGAAGATCCAGGAGTTTTGGCACATTATAAAAGTGGAGGTTTGAAGCATGATTTTAAAAGGAAAAGTCCGCGCTACGAAAACATCAGACACAGCAGTTTCGTAGCGCAGCAGTATTGACAGTTTTTGTACCATTTTGGAGGTTTTGGATTTGCACAGCTGGAAGGTCGAATTAAAATGAAGGTTATAAGACATTTGCCACATGTTTTGAGCACCAGTTCTTCAGCATTTGGTTTGAATGGACAAAAATGAGGCATTCAACTATTATACAGGGAACATTCTCCTATTTTGCAGGAATGGATAGGAAGCAGGTTGATGGGGTCTAATAGCAAGAAGATAAACAACATCATGGTTGAAGTCTAGAAGAAATAGCTGTCAAGCATAGTTTTTAATGATTAGATAAGGTTGTTAAAGGTTGTTAAGATATAATAAATAATGTTTTAGTCCTAGTTTTATTAGGACTGTAAGACAGACAGTTTAACTGTCAGTTTGTAAATGAAGTTTGTTTAGAAGTTGATAGGTGTCAAATTCGAATTTCTTCTCAAATGTTTGGAAGGAATCCAAGGATGTAATGATCACTCCATAAGAGGGAAGAAATCAAATTGCATAGGGTTGGAAACTTATTTGGCCCACCTGCTGCTTTATGTGAAGGAATACAATCAATAATACAGTGAGGTTTTCTTGAACAAATCTGAGTTTAGATGGGGTTTAATTCTTTCTTAATTTATATGTTATTTTAACTACTTGCAGTAGATCTTATTGTTATTACTCAGAATTCATATTCGTGTGCTCTGACTTCCTTTAACAATATGATGACTTTGTTTTACCTTTGAACCACCAGCACTACATTTCTTTGCTATTACTTAGAATTCACAACCATGTGCTTTGACTTCCTTTAGCAATGAGATGACTATGTTTTTTCTGCATCTTGTGAGTAAATTACCTTTGAACCACTAGAATTAGATTCCATTGCTATTGCTCAGAATTCATAACCCTATGCTCTGACTTCCTTTAGTAATGGAATTATTGTGTTGACCTATGTTCTTGAGTGAATTATATTTGTTTGAAAACTCCATTTGCCTCGGCTTCCATGTCCAAAAACCTTGCCATTGAATTCACTAACTTGTTGACTCCATAGCCCAAGCTAACAAGCCTTAATCTTTTCAACCAACAAACAGACAAAACCAAGATAGAGTTAGCCATCTATATTATCAATAATCAATATCACTAACCTCTTTGAGAGAGCCCTCTCAGGCTGAGGAGGCTAAGACTCAGCCAAAAGTCTGGTTTGAAAGAGTTACACCGAGGTAGTCTGATTCAGCAGCCTATCAGGGTCCTATTTTGGTGATAAAATTTTGGTGCATCTGCCGGGAGTCTGAAGATATACATCTCTCGAAAAAATCATGAAGCTGAACTCTTGAAGGTAGCAGGAGCTCAGAATCTGTTCGAGGCTACAAAAATACCTTGGCAACTCCACACATCAAATAATTAAATTGGAAGGTGACTCCACTGCTAGAAGATCAGTAGCTTGACGAAGTTTGAAGATGAATTCCATTGCAAGAAGAAATGCCAAGTATGCCCCTATGAATTGGTATCACATCCCTGGTTTTCCAAATCCTATGCCAAAGGTTGAATGGTTAGATGATCTTCCAATATTTAAAGATGAAAATAAAGACAATGCTACTCTTCATTTGGTTAGGTTCCATATGCATGTACACGGTCTTAAGGTTCAGTTCCCTGAAGATTGTCTCATGAAGATGTTTATGACTAGTTTAGAAGGAAAAGCATGGTCTTGGTATGAAAGCTTTCCAATTAGTTCTTTATATTCTCTTGCTGATTTCCATAATGTATTTTATGAGATGTATAAAGTGTGTCATCCCTCTTTATTGATGGTCATAGACTGTTGTAAACACTCTGAGAGTTTTATTGAATATTTGGAGAATTTTTATGAAGATGATGAGTTCATGGATGAGGAAATTTTAGAGGCCCTTCATGACAATACCTTTCATCAAAAATAAGAACACCAAGAAGAAAGGATAACATCTCCCTTGGATGAAAATGAAACCCAGCAGGAATTTATTGATGAAAATCATGTCATATCCTCTGAGTTTGAGGAAAATTTGCAGCAGGTTTGTCAATCCCTTGATCATCGGGAGAATGAGAATCAGTTTAAACAACAAGAGGAAATATTGGAAAATTTTTGCTACAATACTCAAGTACAGGAAAAGGTTGATTCTTCATGTCATTTCTTGCATTAGCCTATATCAAATGATAATTACATTAATGAAGAAGTGGGTAAAAATTTTTCTTTATCCTTGTCTTCTAATATGAAATCATTTGAGTGCAAATCAGTAGATAAGATTCAGTTTGTGGATGAAGTTGCAGAGAACATTGAAAAAGACATTGAAGGTTTACAAGGTCAAATTCAATCATATAGTCTTCATGATAATGATCGTTCTTTTCAAAATATTTATATGGCAAAACACAAAGAGAAGGTGTTGTTTCTTTTCTGTTTTGAGATTGAGGAAGAATGCACTATTTTTGAAAATCAGTTTGAAAAGCAGTTGGATAACATATCCAAGGAATCTTGTGTGGCTAAGAATCAGTTGTCTGAATATATAGAATGTCACGATGATCATCAAACTAACCATGCCTTCTTTGACCCTATAGCTGAATACATGGCAAAGCTTTGCACACCAATATTTCATTTTCATTTGCATGATGAAGATCAGATACATTATAAGCTGGTTTTGTCATCTCGCTATCATGGTTATTTTGAGGTCGAATTCAGTTCAGAGCCTCAAATATCAGAAAAGACAATTGATTGGCTTCATTGGATGTTTCATGTTCCTTGAGCTACAAATGGAGATTGCAGCTAATAGGGTAGGTAGGAAGATGCAAATAAGCTCAAGGTTGACTGAGCATATTTACTAGGTATAGTTTGAAGAAGATTGGGCAGAATTTCAGAGTTTTTATTTTTAAAGGAATGGATTGCAGCACTGGAGCTACTAGTTCTTAGCATACCACAGGGGCACACTATCCCAAGTGAAGCCACTGTTATCACTATAATTTTTTTTTAAAACTTGGTCAGTTACACTTGTTCCTAAGTCATAATGCTAGATATGGTTAGAGTCAATTTTATATTCTTAAAGGTCTAGATCATGGGTTAAAAGTCTCATTCCATCACCAAAAAATGTTCATTAACCTTGTGTCATTCTTCAAAGATCTTATGCCACGTTTTGAAACCCATTTTTAAAGTTTTTTTTTCGAAAATGTGATGAATAAGCCACGAAACCACGTTTTTGTAGCGTGCTCAGTGTAAAAAGTTGATTTTGCGCTACGAAAACGCTGGTGATTTCGTAGCGCAAAAACCCAAATTTGCAAATCATGCGCTACGAAATCGGGGATTCTCAGTTTTGCGTTTGAGCTGTCACATCTGTCAAATACAGTTAAATTCCTCATCATTAGGTTTCATCCACGAGTTCTCCTTCACACATGCAACCATTCATTGTAATTATTAGGGGTCATTTGTCATCGATTAGGGGTCAGTTGTCATTGGTCCTTTCAAATTCGAAAACAGTTGGTCGTCTTCGACTTCATTTGTCTCATGCAAGACAATAGTGCATGCATGATTATGTTTTGAAGAAGAAATTAGTGGTGAAAGACCTGAGTTTATTGAAACAAATTCAAGCGAGGCAGAACTGAAACAAATTCACACAAGGCTGCTCATTCAAATTCAGGTTATATTAGTACTTTCAAAACTTGCTATCAAATGAGTTTGAAATTCATTGCTGGTGGAAGCAGAATTTTTATCAAGCGAGGCAGAATCGTTATCAAGCGAGGCTAAACTCATTTACCAAGCGAGCCAGTTCATTCAACAGGAAGCTCTGATTGCTAATTTGATAATTTGCTAAAGATAGAAATAGGGTTTTCAATATTCAGAAGGAAAATAGCAGCTATGAAGATGTCAAAGACAAACTCAGATTTTCAAATAATAAGATTGATAAGTTGAAGAAAAAGGTGAGAGTGCATGCAGAAGAAAGGGCAAACTTTCAAAGGATAAAAGGACTGTGGGAGATGGAGAAAAATCCAAACCCTGAATTAATTGATAGTCAAGCTAAATTCTTCATATGGACCCTACCTGCAATCAAAGAAGCAAAATTCATTAGGATGGTCAATACCAAGCTAAGGGAAAACAATAGAAGGCTTAAGAGGAGAGTAGAAGACCTGGAAATATAGCTAGCACAGTTTGAAGATTAGCCACAGCTAAAACAAGTGCAAACATATTACAGTGTTGAAAAATAAAATTTTGGAAGGAAGCTGTGAAAAGTGAAGACTCGGCAGTTTCGTAGCGCGCTACGAAACTGTTGAAGGTGACACACAGCAGTTTCGTAGCGCGCTACAAAACTGCTGTAGGATGCAGTTTGAAGAATTTTTGCAATTTTCAAAGGTGAAAAGGGTTTGGTTTTGAGCTTTGATGCTGGTGGGAGGTATATGTAGAATATCAATGAAGATCCAGGAGGTTTGGCACATAAAAATGGAGGTTTGAAGCATGATTTTAAAAGGAAAAGTCTGTGCTACGAAAACAGTAGACTCAGCAGTTTCGTAGCGCAGTAGTATTGACAGTTTTTACACCATTTTGGAGGTTCGGGATTTGCACAGCTGGAAGGTCGAATTCAAATGAAGGTTATAAGACATTTGCCACATGTTTTGAGCACTAGTTCTTCAGCAGTTGGTTCAAATGGACATAAATGAGGCATTCAACTATTATACATGGAACATGCTCCTATTTTGCAGGAATGGATAAGAAGCAGGTTGATGGGGTCTAACAGCAAGAAGATAAACAACATCATGGTCGAAGTCTAGAAGAAATAGTTGTCAAGCATAGTTTTTAATGATTAGATAAGGTTGTTAAAGGTTGTTAAGATATAATAAATAGTGTTTTAGTCCTAGTTGTATTAGGACTGTAAGACAGACAGTTTAACTATCAGTTTGTAAATGAAGTTTTTTTAGAAGTTGATAGGTGTCAAATTCGAATTTCTTCTCAAATGTTTGGAAGGAATCCAAGGATGTAATGACCACTCTATAAGAGGGAAGAAATCAAATTGCATAGGGTTGGAAACTTATTTGGCCCAACTGCTGCTTTATGTGAAGGAATACAATCAGTAATACAGTGAGGTTTTCTTGAACAAATCTGAGTTTAGATGGGGTTTAATGCTTTCTTAATTTATATGTTATTTTAACTACTTGCAGTAGATCTTATTGTTATTACTCAGAATTCATATTCATATGCTCTGACTTCCTTTAACAATAAGATGACTGTGTTTTACCTTTGAACCACCAGCACTACATTTCCTTGCTATTACTCAGAATTCACAACCATGTGCTCTGACTTCCTTTAGCAATGAGATGACTATGTTTTTTCTGCATCTTGTAAGTAAATTACCTTTGAACCACTAGTAGTAGATTCCATTGCTATTACTCAGAATTCATAACCCTATTCTCTGACTTCCTTTAGTAATGGAATTACTGTGTTGACCTATGTTCTTGAGTGAATTATATTTGTTTGAAAACTCCATTTGCCTCAGCTTCCATGTCCAAAAACCTTGCCATTGAATTCACTGACTTGTTGACTCCATAGCCCAATGGTAACAAGCCTTAATATTTTCAACCTACAAACACACAAAACCAAGATAGAGTTAGCCATCTTTATTATCAATAATCAATATCACTAACCTCTTTAAGAGAGCCCTCTCAGGCTGAGGAGGCCAAGCCTTAGCCAAAAGTCTGGTTTGAAAGAGTTACACTGAGGTAGTCTGATCAGTAGCCTATCAGGGTCCTATTTTGCTGATAACAACATATATACAATTTGAATATAAGGGTATCCCTTACCTCAACACTTATGTTGGATGCCTTCTACTGTGGTTCTTTTGAAGTTGGTCCATTTAATCACGAAAAGCAAGAAGAATTGGTTCATTTTTTATGAATATGTTTTGAAGAAAAATATGTGGTTCTTCTCACTAATGTTAATGTTTTTCTTGAATTTTTAGATTAATGGTTCACTTGCTAGAAAGGATATCAAGGATCTAATGGCACGAGGTTCAATCATGATGGTTTCTATTCACTCAAGTCAACAAATTTACACCAGAGAAATGGCTAACACATGAAGTGCATTTTATTTTGAATGTTTTTGTGGTAGTTGGATTTCCTATTTTTCAAATTGGACATATAAATCAGAGTTTGTAGCTCAAATGTGCCATCAGAGTCTTTTTTCAAGTATTTATATTTTGGCCACCTTGATATCACTTTTATTTTTATTTTTGCAAAAAGACATTTATTGTTTTGGAAAAATTGGCCCTTGTAATTTGGCCTATAAAAAATAATTTTTTTTGTAACAGAGGGGGGTTGGACATTGGATATATCACAGGCGAGCTATTGTACTTGGAGAATTTTTTTTGATAATACAGAGTCAATTGCAGTAAGAATTTCTGTATTCATGTGGTATGGCTTTATAGCATTGTATCTCCTTCGTGTTTCATTTCATCGAATGCCTTCTCAATTCCATTTCATATCTTATGCTTTCACCGATTGTTCTAAAGAGTTATAAACATAATTCATAAATCAATTTATGCTCTGTTTTGTAAGGGCAATTATGTTGTGTTACTTTCTTCTTATAGAATGAATTCATTATCTAAATTCTCATTCTAATTCCATTTTTCATCCTACACTGCAATGAAAAAGCCCTGAAAGCTATAAAAGTCTACCTATCTTGCCCCATTATCACTACTGTAATTTGTTTAGCCCCGGTTCCTAGTTTCCTTCTTCTAAGTTTGAGATTCATCACGATTTTTATGTTTTAGTATGTGTTTCTTTAAATATAACACCTCATGAGGTGTTGTATACTTTTTCTTGGTGATACATCCACAATCCTAGTAATTCTTGGTGATCAGGGATGCAATACAAGAAGGTATGTATGTTAAATCTTTCATATTAATTGTATATTTGATTGAATTGTCTACCTGCAAGCTGTTGTATTATAATTTGGCTGACCTTGAGAGATTGTAACTTCAGGCCCTGGTTTGATAAAGGATGCAGATCCAGGAAGAGGCCCCAATAGAAATATATTTGCAGGAAAAAGGAAGAACCATTGGGCGCTTGTAATATTCAATGTTTTTTCACTTATTCTGGGTCAAGCTGTTGCTTTAATTTTTTACAAGTATTACTTTGATGATGGTGGTATTACTTAACATGTATTACTTTATATAGATATGTAAAGTTCCACATCTAGTTCAGGTAGATTAGCAATTTTGCTTTGGTTGCACATGTCTAGCATATGCAGTTTTTTAAAATGTGCCATTTAGTGAAGTTTTTATTTGATCCATGTTTTCTCTATATTTCTTATTTTAATCATTAATTTCAAACAACTATAGGTACATTTTACAAGGTGATGAACAAGAACAAACAAAATTCTTGTCATGCTTCTTGCTAAGGATGGTGACATCTATAATAAGCTTGTGTGTTCTTTAGGTCCAGAAAAATTTGGACACGAGGATGTCTAAAAAGCCTTGCTTCTTCTTTTTGGTGCCCCAACTAGAAAATGCAAGGATGGAATGAAGGTATAATTCTTTTACTGAAGAGCTATTACAGAGAAACTTGATTATCCCATTGGTGACTGTCTAAGAAAAATGTCTTGTTATTCTCCCTTATCTGGTCTCTGGAGTCTATCTACAAAGGAAAATTTATATTTATTTCTCACATTTCTGTTTTACTTACAAATAAGAGGTGATTTGCATGCTTGTTTGAATTTACTAAGGGAGTATATATCCATCTCTGGAGTCCCTCATGGTTAAAGGGTGGAGTCCTATGGCTACCTTAGCCTAGTTTCCTTGTTGAACAGTCAAAATTAACCACTTTGGATTCCAAGCATCCCTAAAATAATGCCCAGAATCCTTAAAATAAGTGAGGTTTGGGGATTTTCGTCTCTAGAGTCCATCATTGGCTGATGGGTGAAGGAGAATTACCTCTAGAATCCATTTTCTATGGGCAAAGGTAACATTTCATCCTCTAGTACAGGAAGCTCCTACAATAACAGTTGAATGCTTACTAATTGATATCTCAGTCTGTATAGGTACAAAGGCTAGCACCTAAATTTTCTCATTATCCTTTTCTGTTTGTTGTAGGAAATTTTCCTATGCATCCTATCACCTGATCCTACTCATCTTCATCTAACAATTTAGATGACTTCTCCATAACATGGTTATGCCGTCACCAACCCTTTGTACCCTGTTTCAACATTTTCTATAAGGAAATGGTGTCCATATCAAGTGTTTTCTCAATTTTCTTCAGCCATAATCAAGGATTGTATTAGATGTAGACTGTATTATTAAGACACGGATATTTTAACATGTTGCACCTTTGTGTATTTTTTGAAACACACTCCAATTTGTGAGTGAAAATTTAAGCACAAGTCTGGCTAGGCACTGATATGGAAAATCTCTATAAATTTGGTGCTTTTCAAGCATAATTTTCCCACCACGTATCTATAGAAAATAAGAAAATAAGAAATTACTTATATTACATTTATTTTCAATTTCCTCATTAGGATAAGATCATATGCATGGTTATATAACAATTATGTGATGTTCATCACTGATTAATCATCCTTGATAAAGTAAATTTTTCCCATGTCCTCAACAATTCGGTTGATATAATGGGTAGCACTAGAAGTCCAAATGAATATGGGGTGTTTCTCCATTAACATCTTGTCGGTGACCACATAATTAGAACTATAAGAATTATCTATTATGACTTGTACAACATGTTGCACACGAATCTTTTGGATAAATGCATTCAAAAATTCATATAACAATGCCCCATATTTTATTTATGCAAATGCATAACTAGATTTAATAAAAATTGTCCCTTTAGGACAATAAAATTAAAAATTTAGGAGGGTCTTACTTTTCCTATCCTTACAACTGCAAGACATTATTGTGCACCTTTTGTTTCCCTTTAATTTTTAAGGTCTTCCAATTTGGTGTTGTTATTGCTATTTTCCTTTTGAAGAATTGCTTACCTGAACCTGTCATAAGTAGGGCCCTTATATCCTGTGCCAATAATATCAGCAAAATGAATCATTGCAAGGTAGAGAAACTGAGAAATGCTAAGTAGTTAGTTGCATAGGAAACCATTGCCCACAACCTTATCAGTTTCTTCATGTTTTTCATCAATTGATTTGATGGATGGCTATGCCCCGACTTAGTTATGGGAACGAAGAAAGGAATTTTTCTTGTAGAAGGTGAACCTTTGGAGTCCTTCTCCCTTCTGGTCATCCCCAATATGCACGTGGTTCTTGCAGTTCTTTCTATTCCTCCAGTTGCAGATTCAAGCCACATATCCTCTGTCTTCCTTACTATTAGGATAAGATGGCCTTCAAATAGTAAAAAAAATAGAGTGTATGAGTAGCTTTAATTTATACAGAAGGTATCACTATGCAAAGAAGATCCAAAATATAGAAAAGAATGTCAACAATTTCTTGCGTACCCTTGACGTCCACAACCCAGATGTGGATTTCAATGGTTTTAGCGAACAATCTGAACTTATTGAAGAAATGGGTTGGCTTATAATGGAAAGGGTTAATTTTAAGATGACTAATGATGTCAGCTCCAACTCATTCATGCTTCATCAAATGAGCACAACTGAACTATTTTAGAGTGCCATTGATGGGTCGCATGATACCATAATGTTTGAATAGTCTGAGAAGTTCACCGGCAACAACAACTCCCAAGTCCCGAGTATGCCAAACTTTGTAGTGGGTTTGAATAATATTGTCAGTGATGTCAAACATACCATATTCAAGAAGGGAGTTAGTATCGTTGGGTTTGAAGGGACGGGTGGAAGCGGAAAAAATACCATTTCATTAGCCCCTTGCAACGATCTCGAAGTCGAAGATAAGAACAACTCCCTTGTTTTAATCATCACACCGAGCTTCCATATTATTTCTTCCATTTTGGTTTTTTCAGTGCTTATTCTCGTTGTGATTATCAGATTTCTTCCAAAACAATATAGTTTTCATAATTGTTGCACGGTCTCCAAATGTAATGGGTCTTTTGGAGATTATGTGGGATAAAATAATCAGAGGTCGAAGGCTTGTTTTTCAGAGCATCGAGCATGCACACAACCAACTGCAGAAGAAACTTAGTTTAAAAGGAAATCCACAGACGTTGGTGATTTTGGATGATGTTTGGTCAAAATTAGATGTGGAACAGTTGTTGTTTGAAGCAGAGGGTTGCAAAATGGTTATCACAACCAGGCAGGATCTCGCTATTCCACATACAGACAGCAGTCATGTGTATAACATGCCCATGTTGTAGAAGGTTGATGCCCTGTCTCATTTCTGTTTCTAGGCCTTTGGAAAGCCTTCAATTCCAACAAGAAATGACGAAGTTGTTGTTAAACAGGTATGAATATGACATACTATTCAAAATATCATACCCTAACTGCTTGTTTCTCTATCCTGCTTGAATGCTTTGCATCCTATTATACAGTGTTCAAAGTCAGATTGATTTTATGTCCCTTTGACAGATAAATTGTTTTATAGGTCTAAAATTGGAGAGTTAACAACTCCAGAAATTTTTTTAATGCTTTATATTTCTGTAGAAGATTAACATGTTTAACTAATAAAATATTTGTCAATTGAAGCAGTTTGTATGGGTTTACCACTTGCCCTCAAGGTGATTGGAAGCTCTTTGTGCAATGAGCGACAGCTAGTTTTGGAAAAGGCTATGAAGAAACTTTCAAGAGCAGAATCTATATTGAAACATCAGAGAGAGGGTTAGCTCCATTGCTTGGAAACAAGTATTGATGTCCTTGATGATGAAACAAAGGACTTTATGGACTTGGGGGCATTTCCCAAGGGTATAAAGATCTGTGTAGATTAATTGCTCGATATTTGGGTATATGCCCATGGAATGGATAGGAAAGATGATTTTGTGGTCTTGTTAGAACTTGCAAGTTGAAATCTCATAAATCTCACAAGCAATTCAAGGTGAGGAACTTGCTTAGATTTGCTTCCTTCAATAAATTTGCTGATTTTTTTGTTATTCTCATTCTTCATATTTGTATCTCAACTTAATTTTAAATTCTTTTATGAGCACCAGCTTTGCAAAAAAAGTTGAGTGAAAAAAAAATCATTAATCAAGAAGGTAAGATAAATCAATCTGTTAGATGGTAAAGATAAAGGTCTTTTTCAAATCACTACCTTTGGTTAATAAAACACTTTAAAGCTAGTGTTTTTGCACAAGAATGATGGCTAATATTCTCTATAATTTATGAATAATAAGAGGCCACTTGGGGCAAGATCTATGATTTTTATTGTAGACAGTGAGATTTATTACTAGACACTTCAAAAATTTATTGTATAGCTAACAGTTACATGCTATCTGTCTATTTGTGCGAGAAACAAACATTCCAGATTTTGTAACTTGGTCAGGCAATGGCTGTGAAATAACTCACATATATATGTACAAAACTGACATTGGAAAAAATTGAGTGAAAATTTACGTTTTATATGTATTTTAGCTTCATGCAAATTTTTTTTTTACAACTTTGTATTATTCCTTCTTTTTCCATACTAATATATGTATTGTCTACCATCACATGCAAGCAAAGCAGAACATCATCTATTTTTTTTTCAATGTCTTTGGAACATAAGATAAAATGCATTTTCTTTTGGGTCAACTGTGTGGATGTCAAAGACACTTTGATCTTTGATGCTCATCAAAGAATGGATTAACATTCATGATAGAGGAGAGGTTCATATGAAGAAAATGCTCGAAATGTGATTGATTATTGGTTATGTTTAAGAGAAATGTTCTACACTAGCATGCTTTCTAAGATTCATTTATATTTTCTCCACACATGTAGCTTTAGGAAACTACACAATCTTCATCTGGAGAAACTGATGTGAAATTTCAAATAACAAAAGACACTTTCGAGGGCATTTTGAGATCTATGTACTACATAAGATACCAACTATCTAATGTTGTAAGTAGATCCAATTATATATTGCAATAAATTTCATACATTTAGAAGTTAGAACATAATTATTCATATTTGTACAGTGTAGTTTTTATTGGTATTATTAACTAGGTGATTGAATTGTTAATTTGAATCTACTCCATAGTTTTTTGAGACTTTCCATAATAGGTCTACTTATACATGAACTTTTTACAAGACTACTATGTAATGAAATTCCACGTGTTTGTTTTCAGGGTGCAACTTCAAGTGGGTGGCATTGAGGAAGGGCCATCAATAATGTATTTGAATATAGAAAAATCATTAAATGTATTTGGTCTAGATTTTGAGACATGAAAAGTGAGAATTCATTATTTAATGATAATTTCAATGAGTGGGTGGGAAAAAATTCAATATGAATGGTTAAAAGAGGGAAAGGGATAGTGTTGTACTTCGGCCACTTTCATGTAATAAGAGTCTCATGAATATTTCAATGAGTGGGTGGGAAAAAAATTCAATATGAATGGTTAAAAGAGGGAAAGGGATAGTGTTGTACTTCGGCCACTTTCATGTAATAAGAGTCTCATGACACTTAATAGTTACTTGAGCTTGAAGTTATGGTTTTTTCCTGTTTGTATAACCAAGGGTTTCCCCTTCTTTTGTAACTCATTACTTGATCAATACAGTTAACAACCTACATTGTTGAGCTCTTCCTCGATATTATATGGATGCCTCTAAACATTGTTTTTCCTGTTGTCATTTTCTACTTATTTGGGGTTTATTGTTATTCTATTTATTCTTGTACTATTGTAGTTGCAATAGTAGTGCAGCTTTGTATGCATACAAATTGGTTTACGAACTACAAGGCTTTATCCTGTTGTCATTTTCTACTTATTTGGGGTTTATTTTTATTTTATTTCTTCTTGTACTATTGTAGTTGCAATAGTAGTGTAGCTTTGTATGCATACAAATTGGTTTACAAGCTACAAGGCTGAGATTTTAGCAAAAATTCAATATGAATGGTTAAAAGAGGGAAAGGGATAGCGTAGTACTTGGGCCACTTTCATGTAATAAGAATCTCATGACACTTAATAGTTACTTGAGCTTGAATTTATGGTTTCTTCCTATTTGTATAACCAAGGGTTTCCCCTTCTTTTGTAACTCATTACTTGATCAATACAATTAAAAACCTACATTGCAGAGCTCTTCCTCGATATTATTTGGATGCCTCTAAACATTGTTTTTCTTGTTGTCATTTTCTACTTATTTGGGGTTTATTGTTATTTTATTTCTTCTTGTACTATTGTAGTTGCAATAGTAGTGCAGCTTTGTATGCATACAAATTGGCTTACGAGTTACAAAGCTTTATCCTGTTGTCATTTTCTACTTTTTTGGGGTTTCTTGTTATTTTATTTCTTCTTGTACTATTGTAGTTGCAATATTAGTGCATCTTTGTATGCATACAAATTGGTTTACGAGCTACAAGGCTAAGATTTTGGCAAAAATTCAATATGAATGGTTAAAAGAGGGAAAGGGATAGCATTGTACTTGGGCCACTTTCATGTAATAAGAGGATTCTAAATGACATTTTTTCACATGACAACTTGCAAGACTAAGGCAGGTCGAGAAAATGATAGAAAGAAGAAATGCAATCGCTATGATTTTGAAGGTGATGTTGGAATGCATACATGGATGAGAAAGATCAAATTAGCCTTTAAAGTGCATGACACTCATAAAGAGGAATATAAGTTAAGCATTTCCCTTTGCCTATAAGGGTTGATGTAGACAAGGTGTGGAGCTTTCAACATGTTTATAGAGGCAATATCCCAAAATGTTTATGAAGGAAATATCCCAAAATGTCAACGAAAACATCCTAGGATAAACCTTACAATGTTCGACTCATTTTAATGCTCCACATTGAGGCCCTTAGATGGGTAGACCTATATTATGATATATGCCAATGTTTGTATTTGTTTTTATCTTGTTGGGGCTCAACAACATTTAGTGTGAGGATACCTAATCATGTTTTGTTAGAGTATATGATTATGCAATTGCATGGTTATAATGATGGGTAATGTAATAAATATGTTTAAATTCTCACATATATATGTGATGCATGATGACGCAGGGGAGGGGGGTAATCCATGTTGAAATATGTAACTAGGTTCAGTCTTCATATTGACATATGTAATCATGATTTTATGTATTTGATGTAAAGAGAAACATAAATTTATTATTATTAAATTATTGAGGCATGGGTTTCATGCTCAAGGGAAATTTATTTTTAGTTCAAGCACTCATTGAGTGCTTTTAGGACTTGTAATTTGGTCTACAAGTCAATTGAGTCATTGTCATTTATGGAAGACTCTTTTGGGCATGTTACATATTGTAAAGAAAATTTATTTGAGTCAAATATAGAGTCAAAGACCCTCCAAGGCCTCATCATAGTGCAAAGAACAAGTCGACCTCTATGAGAGGATAAGTCAGCCTAAAGCTAGCAATTCGACCTAGAGAAAGACCTGTATATAAGAAAGACTTCGATCTCACTTGAAGGACTTACTCCACATTAATTACCAAGCCTTAAAGTATACAATTGTCTATGATTTTGATGTATTGAGTTGTCTAGCAAGATGCAAATAAGTCTTGAGTCTATTTGTGCATCATAGATAGTTTGTTCTGAAGCTTATTAACAAATTTAATTTCAATTGGTTGCTGCAAGATTTGATTCTTCAGGCGGTATGGTTGAGCATAGTGATTGATCATTTAATATCGTCACGATGTCTCGAAACCTTTGGTGACATAAGAGAACCTTGATTTGAAAATGACATTTATAGTAATCTTGTGGATAGATAATAATGAGACCGTCAAGGGAAGTAATATATAGACTATGACCTATGTGTCAGTGAGTGACCTTGTTTCACATTTGTATACTAATGTTTAATGAAAACGTGACGAATCTTTCTTTTTTCACAATAACCTTGGCATCTGTATAGCAACAATATTCTCTGTGACATGGTGACAATGATCCCCTTTTGTGAACATTGTTGAAGATTAATCTTGAGGTTGTTGAGTATATTTGTTACAGTAATTATGACTACATCTCCAGTGCATCAAAATGGGCCTCGAAATTTCTGGTATTATTTTGAAAACACATTCTTGTCTTAAGCTAGTGAATATTGGGCTTATTAATTCTTCTCCAATCCAACCAAGATAGTGTTGTGACCCCATAGATCCCTCCAAATGTGAAATCCAATCTTTGAAAGATGCTTACTGAAAAACTTGGGGGTAGACCTACCTAGCATGTTGATGTTGAGAAGGTTCATAAAACATAGCCACATAATACCATCCGTTTGAACTTGGGGAAAACTGTCTACAATGCTTAAAAAATATTTTTGATAATCATGAAAACAAGAAATCTAGTGGTAAGAGCTCTTTAAATCACATTACCAAGGTTAAAAAACCATTAATGCCATCCACATGGGTCGTTTCCAAATGATGTCTTAATAAAATATACCATGGGGCTCTCATTAAAACACTTAAATTAAAAACAACAGAGAACAATGTTTTTTTTTCATTAAAGCAAAGGGAGGGTCACATAACTCTCATCCTCACCTTGCCTTTTCTTCTCTATATAACTCTTTGAAACTGTAACTTTTGTTGTTCCACCTTAATAAGACACTAGTTTGAGTACATGAGGTTGTAGTCGGATTTTTGAAAAAGAAGCTTTCAAAGGGAAGAGGGTCTAGACTTGTGATTGAACACCTCATTTGGTGCAAACATATTCATAAAGATTGATAAATTGATTTTTCATCATCATATAGATCAATTTATATGTCATTTTATAGACATGCACATAATCAATCTTCCTAGAACATGGTTGATCTTTGTATGCCTTAGACCATTAAAGGCCACAAATCATAGTGAGATGTGCTTGAGTGTGGATTGAGTAATCACATTGTGGGAATACTAATATGCATCTCTTATGTATATCACAAGAAGAAAGGTGAACTGTAGAATGCATGTGGGGTCATAAGAGAGGCATCATGTCATTATTTTAAGGATATAAATATAAAGGGGTGTAAAAAATGTTAATGAAAAAACAGATACCTACAATATCTAGTGAAAGTAGGGGTTTTTTAAATTGGCAAAATACAATGGGTTAGTATTGGTAGGGGTTAAATCATAGTGATTTTTAGAGGTATTTTCCAATATGTAGTCAAATTAAGGGTATTGTTTAGTATGCCACGAATGCACGTGCTATGCCATAGGTTAATTGAGTGACGCCCCATGTGTGTAGTCCATCCCTTATTTAATTTTTTCGGTTCTTCCTTGTAGGCTTATCCAAGGTAGTTATGGTTATGTTATCCTTCTCTCTAGCTCAATTAATTTGGAACACTAATCCATTCATAGCACATCGAACAACCTTTAGTGGTTGTCATGAAACAATCAAGCTTCCTTCTACTCCCAAGCAATATCCTCCCCATTCTTTGGAATCCAGGTCCCAATTCAAAACCCTCTTTAATTATGATCAACATACATGTAATGTTTAGAATGAAGGGGGAATTAACCTAGGGTTATCACAACTTCCTCGTGGGCTTCTCATCAGCTTTCAGGGAAAGCTTGTATGCTTCTTATACAGTTTTAGTATACACCACACTTATTTCGTCCTGAATGTCCAACCTAAGGCCATTTATATACCTATTTGTATTTTCCGTAGTGTCTTTTACATATCCTACCCTTATATGCACCTTATAAAATGCTTATGCGTATTCTCTTACATATATTAATATTTGCATAAAGTTTTGATTTTTATAAACAAGAAAAGTTGGTAGTCTTTAGAAAAAAACTTACCTTTGAGTTTTGTAATCATTTTGTTCCAACTCTTGATCTTCTACTTGTTCTTCCTTTTTCTTTCAACTTTCACACCATCCCACCACAAAGTTGCATGTCTCTTCAACTACATGACAACAAAATTTACTTTCTTTTCATCATCGACCAATTTGTGTTAAAAAAAATTATCCATGTCATTAATCTAATCCAAAATCTCTTAAGTATTTAGACCGCCACTATAAGTTGGCATCCAGGCTTGGGATTTGAAGTAGATCCAAGAAGAAGTATATAGGAAAAATAGAAGTATCATTCTAAGTTCAACAAGTTATTTCGCTACTTATAATTTTTCTATATAATCCTATAATTCATTAACATATCCATCATTAGGATCCCTTTGTTTGTCAGTTTCAATGGCATCCTACCTAGTTTGCAGACTTCTCATTTCTTCTTCTAGTCCTACATTTCTTGTTGGCATTTCTCTCTAATCACGTTGACCTCTTTTTGTGACTCTATAGGCCATTACTTGACACATATAATCACTTATATATGTGAACACACAATGTTGTTCTTGCTCTGATACCAAAATTGGTTAAGGTGAAAGATATATTCTTCTCCGCATACAAGAATGATGTTAAAACTTGGTTAAAAATTGGTGGGATCTTCAAATTCAAGCCAAATTCCACTAAGGTTGAAACCATACATAAGAAAACACCATAAATGTTAACCCAAAAATATAATTGAATTCCAAAACAACTTAATATTGTTTATTAGTAATTACTCGTAAGTTTCAACCATCGTCGATCTCTTCAAATCGACACTTGAGATCTACTCAGGTGGTTTGAATAGGGAAGGAATGTTGAAACATATGTACACCATTTATTTACGGAATCTAACGATCCACAGTAAATCTGTAAATTTTTATTGCAACATCATTTTTCAATAACACGGCTTGAATAGGGGTTTTCAATAGGAATTATAAAGCAAATAGTTCATTCCTTGAACCATTAATTTAACCATGCATAACATGAATTGTAGGAAACTTACTATGAAATATATTATGCCACCTTTAACTACACACAAGTATTTTATTGTGCTCAAAATGTTCAAAAACGTACAGATGCAAATATGCTAGCCTTCAAAAGTAATATAGAGGCCCCTTCAAACTTATTGCAGGATATTAAAATATCAATAAACAACAAGAAATATCATTGTGGACAAGGAAAATATGGATTTCATTGATCAATATGCTCCTTCCCAATCTGCAAGTTTTTCAATAAAAAATTATAAATATATATTAAACCCTGGAACCTATCTAGACCCACAACAATAGGATCGATTTCTAGAAATATTAAATATCTCAGCAATCCTTGTTCTTCTAACAACTTAGTACACCTAAACAACAAACTATTTGGTTTGATTCAAAAGATACAAAATCTCTTTATTCAGCCAAAATATTTAGGAACTAAAACCAAATGAAATCAATTCAAATATAATTCGAAGATTCAGGGAACCAACCCCATTTAGTAAATTAACTAGACTCTTAAGGATTTGATTAGTAAAAATTGAATGATGCCCTGAATTAAGTAGAAAGTTGTAGAACCTTAATCATGGCTGATGATTCTGACCACAATACCCTCATGATCAAGTAGAAGAGAGGCTTGTGAGGTTGGACGCATAGGTCATTGATATCAACCACAATGTCAACCTCCTACCAACTTGATGTCCAAACTTCCAACTTGCTTTCCAAAGCTATCACCTCATATCCATAGAACCAGTAATGAATTGTTTGCTCATTTTCTAGATTTGTAATATGCATCCATGTGGGGTAAGTACCCTCTACCTTCCTTGTTTACCATAATTAGTAGTTAAGGGAACCAACACAACACCAAAGTGATATGAAATCACCTTCTTGAGAGAAAAGCATTAATTTTTTATAGGGACTCATGTGCCTTGGCCCCCATCATATCTCCCATAACCTTATACTTGTGCATGAAAACATGAGTTTTTTGATCCCATCGTTACCACTTATCATGTTCATGAAATGGAGAGATAATATTCCTCCTCATTCAATATGAGGGAACAAACCTCATAATCAATTTCTCGGTTGGTCTATTGATCTACCACAATGTTATTTTTCTAGAGGACATGGAAGGCCATTTATTCCTTTAATATTTTCAATATTTTTTTGATGCATTTGAGGATTGAATTCAATTCCAAATTGATTGAGGACAAGGCTATGACAATATGATAAAAATAATCTTTTAACTACCCCTAATACCTAAATTTTGAATGTGATTGGAGAGCACTAAACATAAACCTTGAAACAATGCATACCATTCTACCATATAGTGGAATCCCTTTCAATAATTGTTTGAGGAAGAACCTATGATAATATGATCAATAATAATCTACAAACCACTCCTAATAACTAGTTTCCAAATGCAATTGGAGAGTACTAAACATAGACCTTAAAACTACACATACCCTTCCACCATATTATTTGAAGCCTTGTTAAGACTCCATGAATATAATATTTTTAAGTTTCCTCCGAGCCTAAGTAATGCCCCCACTGCACCTATTGCCCCTCATTTTCAAGCATATGTTATCAATATCATCTATTATGTATTAATTTTATTAGGAATTGGTCAATTGGGTTTATCTTGAGTGGTTGGGAGGAATGATTGTTACCCTTGCCACCTAGGTTCAATTCCCACAAGTAACATGATGAACTTTGTTGTAATGGATTTGAGGCTTCTTGTTGAGTTGAGTAGTCCCCCAATAATCAATTTATTTAAAGGGTAGAAACTACTTTTGAGATAAATCTCAACCTTAGATTTGTGACTACTATTAAAAATATTCCAGAATATTTTATGGAGGTTAAAACCTTACCATACACTTAATAATTATTGATAATTATATTAAAAATATGCAAGCCTTAAACACACATATAGACTTAAATATAAAAACATTTTTCATAAGAGATATTTTTTTTACTAATAATTAATTTCATTTAAACTCGTTGGGACTATAGTAATCGAAATGGTGGCATTAACATTAGTTTAAGCTGGTTAGTGCTTGCCCCGTCGTGTACTGAGCATCTCTTCGACCATAGTTTTTGGGCTTCATAGTCTTATTTGGCCTCTTCCCGAGACAGACCATATATTGTGTGGATTTTTCTGTTTGTATATCTCCTAATACCAACATTAGTTCCCTTACATGAAATGTTTGGTTTGCGGTTTGGATTTATCTTTGGTTAAATATGTCTTATATGTCTCTACAAATGTCTTGTAAGTTACACAACATGCCACTAGACCACAGAGACCAGATCATCATGGCTCTGTGCATGGATTTGTGCATGTACTGGCTCATCTTTCAATGCTAAACTTGATGAGTTGAGAATTAAAATATTCATAGCATTAAAGATATGTCTGAAGGAATCTGAGATCAGTTTGAAGGAAATCTGCAACATGGATTGATTAACCATACATGTGTTATCGAAGGGAAAAGAAATCAGTGTTTAACCTTGGAACGTATTGTTTCCTGCCATCTCTAGTGCATAGAGACAAGTATACAAGTATTAGCCAAACAAGTAGCTTTGTCTCCGTGTAGAGGTACTTAGTTTTAATTTTAGAGGTTATTGTATTTCATCCTGTATTGTTGGGGAAAGTGCTCTTGTAAATTCATCATGCAAAAAGGGTAGATGCATTTTTTTCAAAGAGTTCTCTTTCACTCTTATGCAAACGTAACACCGATATTTAGAATCACTGCAAGTTTTAGTTCAATACATCAAGACGTTATTCTCATATTTAATCTCAATAAACAGATAAATTCATTTATATTTTTATGAATACGCTATACGAATTGAAAATTGAGTGCTACAATGCTTAGATATTTCTTTTGGGTCGTAGTGTCAAATTTAATGGTAGAAATGGGTGAGTTTGAATGCATTGTAGGCTGATAAATTCTTGGGTTGAAGTGTTCTCTAGACTTTCTGTTAGATGTAGTGTATAATGAAGGAAATACACATGGATATGTTTCCATGAATGAATATTTGATAGATTTCATGTTGGTTTTATATTTGGGAGGACTGAAAAATTTCAATAGTTTCTCTAAAATAGTTGGTTAAGTAGTCTAGGAGGTCTTGGATATATGGTGATCGGGTGTTCTATCAAGGCACTTCTATTTGATTTCAATTCTCTGTCTTGATCCAAAGATATAGTAGACATGATGAAGATATAGACTACCAAATTTACAAAAAACAAAAATAATTTACATATAAAATAATTTGGGTCCAGTAAATAATAATGATACAATTTAACTATTAAATGTTTAATAATGATACAATCTAACTATTAAATGTTTTAGTTGTTTAGACCATAAATTAATAATACAATTAGTTATAAGATTGTGTTTTCTTCTCATTTAAAATACTAGATTTAACACTTTAAATAGTCCAAGGAATTCTAAAATACTAGATTTAACACTTTAAATAGTCCAATGAATTCAGATTAAGTAGTTTTATTTAAAAATCGAAAGGTAGTTTAACTTTTTATTTAAAGAATCGAAAGGTAGTTTAACTTTTTATTTAAAGAATCGAAAGGTAATTTATCCACACATTGATGGATGTTGAGTTTAAATAATTTTTTATTTAAAAAAGTGAAAGGTGGCTAATAAACGCAAATGCGTAGCCATGTGACACTAAATTTGGTGACAGGTTACAATCATGCCGTCTTTGCAGACATTACCGATCAACTGAATTGTGGGTTTATTATAAATGTTGTTGCTGTGGATGTGTCACAGCACCATTTTAAAGGTGGACTCTACTTTAGGCTGACGTTTGTTTGTTTGTTTTTTTTTCCAAATTAGTTACATTTTCATTTTGAATTTATTAATGGGAGGATTATAATTAAGGTTTTAGTTTAGGTAATGATGAGTTATATTGATTGGTTCGAAATTTGTTAACAAAGATTTGTTTTATGTGATTATTATTGAAAATTTTATATTTTTTTAAAAATTAATATACTAAGTGTGAATATATCAAATAATTTCAGAATTTTTTATTACATGAAATCTAAATATATGTAAATATGGTAAAATTAAAATATTAATTATTAAAAAAAGATAATTTTTGATAAAAAAAAATATTTAAAATAATTTACAAGAAATTAGATTGTAAACAAAAATTATATATATATAATATATATATTAAAAAAAATGTTTTGGAGTTTTTTTTTACTCTTAATAACCACGGCCGTTGGAGATCAGATGCACAACAAATTATAAAACAAATACTCAGCAAATCAATCATGCACATAAAGACACAGCAATTAACGTGGTTCACCCAACCAATCTGGGCTACGTCCACACAACATAGGCATCGGCAATCTTATTAATCAAACAGGAGATTACAAACTCTCACACACACTCAAACCATCCGTATGGATACCTGTTTTATAGCAAGGAGAATCTAACTGCCTCATAAATCCTCTCACATCAAATTTAGGATGCATTAACTCTCTCCCAACAACCTGGAGCTAATTTAGCAACAAATTCCTATTGTTGTCACACACTGAGATTTTTGCCTATTTTATTTAAAACAGAAAATCTCAACAATCTCCACCTTGACAACAATTAGCCTGATGCCCTGTTTGTTTATTATTTTATCTTTTCTGCAAGCCAAGAGAAGCCAAACACCAACGCAGCTTCTCCAACAAAACTGGTTTCGTGAACATGTCTGCACAGTTTTCCTTTGTATGCACCTTTTCAAGAGAGACTTCCCTTTCAGTAATAACCTGTCTTACAAAATGATACTTTATTGGAATATGCTTTGATTTACTATGATAGGCCGGATTCTTAGCCAAATGTATTGCACTTTGACTATCACAAAGTAACTTGATGTTGTCCTGTAACCTACCAAACTCACCAAGCAAACCTTTCAGCCAAACCGCCTCTTTGCAAGCATGCGAAGAAGCAACGTATTCTGCTTCAGTAGTGGATAAAGCAACAATGTTTTGTAGCTTCGACATCCAACTAATAGCTCCACCTGCAAGAGTAAAGACATACCTTGAAGTTGACCTTCTCTTATCCAAATCACCTGCAAAATCAGAATCAACATACCCGCAAACAAATTCACTACTCTTATTGTAAGTGATACAATAACTACTTGTGCCTCTCAAGTACCGAAGCACCCATTTCACTGCTGACCAGTGTTCTTTACCCGGATTTGCCATGTACCTGCTGACAACCCCAACTGCATGTGAAATATCTGGTCGAGTACAAACCATCGCATACATCAAACATCCTACTACATTAGCATATGGAATTCGAGACATATAATCCTTTTCTTCATCTGTATTAGGACATAAACTGGAAGAAAGTTTAAAATGGGAAGCTAAAGGGACTGACACAGGCTTCACATTGTTCATACCAAACCTCACAAGTATTTTCTCAATATACTTCTGTTGTGATAGCCACAACTTACCACTGCTCCTGTCTCTCAAAATCTCCATGCCCAAAATCTGTCTTGCTGCTCCTAGATCTTTCATATCAAATGTCCTTGCCATCTGAGTCTTCAACCTGTTGATTTCTTCAATGCTTTTGCTTGCTAAAAGCATATCGTCAACATACAATACTAAGATAATGAACATGCCATTACTTAACTGCTTAAAGTAAACACAATGATCATATTCACTTCTTATATATTTTTGACTCAACATGAAAGAATCAAATTTCTTGTACCACTATCGAGGCGACTGCTTCAGACCATACAATGACTTCTTGAGCCTGCAGACAAATTTCTTATTGCGATGCTGAACAAACCCTTCCGGTTGTTCCATATAAATTTCCTCATCTAAATCTCCATGTAGAAATGCAGTCTTAACATCTAATTGCTGCAACTCTAAATCAAGTAAAGCCACTAATGCTAACACAATTCTAATTGAAACAATTTTAACCACTGGTGAAAAAAATCTCATGAAAGTCAATACCGGCTTTCTGAGAAAACCCTTTTGCAACCAGTCGCGCTTTGTACCTGTCTTCCGTATCATTCACACCCCGTTTCAGCTTGAAAACCCATTTACACCCCACATTTTTCCTGTCTTTCGGAAGCTCAACCAGATCCCATGTGCCGTTCTTACTTAAGGCCATCATTTCGTCCTTCATGGCTGCTTTCCACTTGTCACTTTTCGAACCTTCTATTGCTTCCTGATAGCACAGAGGTTCATCGTCATTAGCAGTAAATGCAACTGAAGTAACATAATCATCATACCTTCTAGGAGCACGTTTTATTCTTGTAGACCTCCTTAAAGCTGTTTCTGGTGCTTCCGCAATTGGCTGACTACCACTTGTAGGAACTTCTTGCCGATCAGTATCTGAGACCTGTTCATGATCTAAACCCGAACCCTGTTCATGTTCTGAAACCTGTTCATGACTAGTATCTGAACTATGGTCATCATGACTATCATTAGAAGTGCTGTCAAACTGAATGTGCTGAAAATCAAATACATCATCCCGTTTCAATTTACTATCTACATCTGACTGTACAAGAGAGGATTCATTAAACTTTACATCTCTGTTGATGATGATTTTGCGGGTAGTAGGATCCCACAATCTATATCCCTTTGTTCCAACACCATACCCAACAAAGATATACCTTTTAGACTTTGGATCTAACTTAGTTCGATGATGTTTAGGCACTAGAGCATATGCATCACAACCAAACACTCTGAGTTTAGAATAATCACAAGGGTGTCCTTTCCATACCTCTTGCGGAATCTTGCAGTCTATTGCCGTCGATGGAGATCGGTTTATCACATAACAAGCTGTTGCCACCGCTTCCGTCCACAACTCCTTTTGCAACCCGGCGTTACTCAGCATACTCCTTGCTCTCTCTAGAAGAGTCCTGTTCATGCGTTCAGCAACTCCATTTTGCTGAGGAGTATAAACCGTGGTCTTATGTCTCTCGATCCCCGCATCCTTGCAATAGCTGTCAAACTCCTTGGAAGTAAACTCACCACCATTGTCAGTTCTTAAACACTTTATTGTTCTACCAGTGATGTTTTCTACCAATGCTCTAAACTGTTTGAAAATTGTAAAAACATCAGACTTCTTTTTCATCATGTAGACCCACACTTTCCTAGAAAAGTCATCAATAAACGATACAAAATATGACGAGCCACCATATGAAGTTGTAGGGGCTGGTCCCCAAACATCTGAATGAATATAATCAAGTATCTCTTTACTAGTATGTTTGCCTGTTTTAAATTTTTGTTTACTTTGTTTTCCAAACAAGCAATGCTTACAGAAATCTAACTTTCCAGACTTTAGATTAGGAAGTAATTTGCGATCAGCCAAAATCTTTAACCCTCTTTCGCTCATATGGCCCAACCTTTGATGCCATAGGCGAATGGAACTACTGTCATGTTCAGACACTGTAGACACATGATCTGACCCTGTTCTTCCTTCTAATTGAAACAGATTTCCTACTTTCTTAGCCTTCTAAGTCTGGAACATGGCCCCACATCATGATGCCCCTACTCCAACAACCAATGTTGATCATGTTTTGACATATTAACAGACAATACTTCGTCGCTCATACCTGAACCAGATGCTGAACCTGTATATGTCGTGTTAGCTTCCTTCTTTTCTGTTGAAGAAGCTTCTTTAGCAGCCTGCTGTCGCTTCCAGCAATCCTTCTTCAGGTGTCCAGCTTTCCCACAATGCCAGCACTTCACCTTTGTCTTCTTTCCTTTAGACTTTGAACGAGAGTTGCTATGCTTACCCCCGGAGTGTCTCTCTCTCGAGCGACCTCTGGCCATCATTACCTCTCATGTAGAGGTGTCTGCATTCGACCTCTTCCTCGTCTCCTCAGACAACAAGGCTCCAAGCACATCGTTCTCAAAACGGGCACTTTGAGTTTTCGCCATCTTGTATCAGCAAAAAACACAATAATCTCCAAAAAACCAACTTTAAATCAATGAAGTTTGTGTTTTTTAAAATGCCTTTAACCTTAACAAAGGTCTTTCCTTCAATACCATATGCAAATGGTATTCAAATACAATCTCGACATATCACAATGCTATTAAATCGATATACAATATCGATATATCACAATAGTATTAAATCGATTTAAAAAACATTTAAAATATGTATATCGATATAATCGATTTATGTTTTGGTTTTAAAATATTGCAATAAAACATTTATATCGATTTAAAAAATCAACGCACATGGTTCAAAAAATGGCATACGACGTTTGTGGAGCAGTTCAACCCACGGCTTCTGAGTATGATCTCTGAGGAAGTTCAACCCACGGCGCTGCCACTGTTCAACAGTCTCGGCATGCGCAGGTCCTCCACCAATAATCGACAGCAGTGATTATACGCACCACCACTTCCAAACAATCGATTTTATTCCTGTCTAGTTCACGGAGCAGCGATAACAAACGGCATTTTATGAACAGGCAGCGGCTCCTAACTGTACCACCGTTCGATATTGTGCACCTCCGGCTTCTAAGTACCCTTGGCACAACCCGCGGAGAGAAACGACATCCCACGGCTTCTCCACGCAGCAGTGCACCAGCAATGTAGCAGCAACGATTTTTAATACCACGCAGCAATCCTCCTTACGCAGATACGCTCCACGCACAGAACAGTCGACCTCCACGCAGCAATGTGCACCTCCTCCACTGCGCGCTCCTCCAACATGCTCCGATACCAATTGTTAGAGCAATTAGTGCACAGCATTCAAAAGACAACAACAGCAAATAAACCATACACAGAAGACACAGAGATTTTACGTGGTTCACCCAACCATTCTGGGCTACGTCCACACAACATAGGCATAGGCAATCTTATTAATCAAACAGGAGATTACAAACTCTCACACCCACAAACCATCCGTATGGATACCTGTTTTATAGCAAGGAGAATCTAACTGCCTCATAAATCCTCTCAACTCAAATTTAGGATGCATTAACTCCCTCCCAACAAACGGGAGCTAATCTAGGAACTAATTCCTAATTTTTGTCACCTACCGAGATTTTTTACTATTTTAATAAACAAAATCTCAAAACCAAACACATACCTCTTAAGTTTTGCTAAAATTTGTAAGGACATATATTGCATTTAATGGAAAATTGAGAGTTTATAGGACACTAAATTTTATTGCAAAAAATATCATTAAGACAACATAATTCTCTACATATTCTCTTTTAACTTGAATCAAAATTCGTAACTCTTATATGAATTTTTTGAGACATAATTCTCTACTTATTATCTTTTAACTTAAATCAAAATTCGTAACTCTTATATGAATTTTTTGAAATATAATTCCATACCAGAAAAAAAACTTAAAATTTTATAACTACATTTAATCCAAAAATATAACCAATCTTCGTGCTTTCACCTCGTGACAAACTTTTCTACTTGTAACTCATCTAATACAACTGCCCCTTTATCATGCTGGAATGACAAAATTGTGCAGCACATACTATTCCAACACGGGCAGTAAACTGCTCCTCCGGGAGACACTTCTCATTAAAGAGATAAAATGCTTCTCTAATCACTAATACATGGCAAGGCTGAGATGCTCTGAGATGAATTTGGATCCAAGTCCTAAGTTTCGTTAATCAATTGAGACGTTGTAGCCATTGAAAACAATTTATGATGCAGAGTCATGATGGCATGAGTGTTGGAAGATGAGTTGCTGCCGAGACCTTAGCATCCAAGCACTTCCCAATTGACAGCTTCTAAGGTGGCACTCCACATTTCTTCGAAGAATGCAAGCTCCTGGATGGAGGGCCATTCATAATGTTTGATTTTCAGAGAGGTTTATCTGATGTTGGAAATTCACTCCTGGAAGATATCACAACAATCCACTGACCATCGGGGCTTGTGTTCCAAATTGGATGGCAAATTTTATGATAAAGGAAAGTGGTTAATTAAGATATTTAAGATTAATTCGCTGGTTAACACCGCACAATATTTGATTTTTTAAATAATTAATCTAAGAAGAAAAATCCATTTTTTCATTACAGCTTTAAAATATTAAGTACCTAAAAGAAGATCTGCAGGATTCCGTCGACAGAGAATGCCTCAATAACGAAATCAACTAAATCAAGATCATGCAGTATCTATGAGGGCATCCCACTCTCGTTGTGCTTCATGAGATTTATGAGGATGATGAAGTTGTCCATCTGATAATGGAGATGATAATGGAGATGTGCTCAAGCGGAGATCTGTTCGACAGAATTGCCAGTAGGAAGAATACAATTCCCTTTTAGATGCAATCCCAACAGAGAAATAGGGAATTACATGCGGAGGGAGTTGGAAGAGATTTAAAGAGTTGGAGTTGACCCACATGCCCTCCCTGCCTGCCTGCGTCTTCTTTCAGAAAAGTGTGAATCTGGTTCTTGTTCTTGTTGGCCAACAATGGCTCTTCGGAGATCCACCCAGTCGTAATGGGTTCCTTCTTCTATGGGATCCGACAAGGCAATAAACGCTTTGTATATGCGAGAGAGAATTTCAGGCATATGAAACAACTGGGCACCATTCTTCTTATTGGGATTTTCTGTTGATTTCTGTGTCAATAATGATGTCCAAGCCCGGAATCAAATCTGCGACTCTCAACTCCTCGGTAAACGATGCGTGACTGCATTTCTAATCTCGTCCATCTCAAAACCTGAAATTGTTATTTGGGTTTTTTTATTTTTGGATCACGCTTTTACTATTTAGTGTTCGTTTCAGATCACAGGGCTTCTACCCCAGTTTTAGGCTTCTTCTCAATTCCTACTCATTAGTCTTCCCTTCATAAGATATTGATTTTTTGCAAGGTCTTTAAAGCTTTCTCTTTTTTATTTTTTGGTATAATTGTAGATGTAATGAATGTTCTAAATAGCATTTTAAAAATAATAATATATATTTTAATATAGTATTTATTATATTATTGAATGGCACTTTTTTTTATTAAATTTTTACTTCATTTAAAAATATATATATATTATTAATATATTTTTATATTTTTGAAATATTAAAATTAAAAAAATATTAACTTTATAATATAATTGTTTTTAATATTTTTTTATTATCATCAAAGTTATCTAAATATCAAGTAAAATATATTTATTTAAGTTAAGTAAAATCGGTTGAAGTTAGAGCAGTTGATGGAGAGGCTTCTCAAAGTTGCAAAAGAAAAATATGGACAGGTTTGATCAAAAACTTATGTTATTTTTTACCAGGATTTAGCTTTTTCCTCTATACTACTCTTTCTTATGTTACTATTTTACAACATTTCTTTTGCAACATATGATGCAATTGCTAATTATAATATTTATAATATTAAAATTTATAATCAAATTATGTATCAACAAGTAATATATTCCAATTTACTTTGACAAAAGGTTAGCTACACAATAAACACATTAGAACATGTGGACTTATGAAATCTAGGTAGACACAAATTCCTTAAATCATTCTAATGATATCAAAACAAATATGTACAAAGTTCTTTTATCATTGCAACTTCATGTGTATACTATGCCTACTCTTGCATGGTCACTCTATACCCTGTAAACAAGGACTTGCTACTAGATTATAATGTCAACTACATTGAAAAAACAAAACATAAAATCTAGTTTATTATAATATATTAAATATTTTATATTTGGAGAGAACAATATATGTATTATTTTAATTTCTTTGGAACTTTAGCGTATCAAAAGTTAATATCAATATAAAAAAATATAGATTCTTAATTAACATATGAATTGAAAAATGTTGATTTGTGTTTGTTTTTGAAAAATGTTATTAAAAATGTGATGTTTTTGAAAAATGTTATTAAACATGTGATGTCATTTACTTATAAGGAGAGTGTCTTCTATCTTATATGAAATATAAGATAAAAACTATATTTGTAAAAAATTGTACATATACGCATACTTTTTTATGAATAAGTTTAAGATAACAATTTATGATGTGATATATTTAAAGTTATTTTTCAATTTTTAGTTGTAGAAATTAGGATCAAAATATGGAGTTGGGTCATAATTTTTGGTGAAATGAGGGTGTGATTTGTTAAAAAAAAGATGCTCGATGGAGCAATTTTAAGCATTAGATTGTGTAATTTTTAAGTTGTTGAGGCACTTAAAAATAGCTCGATCCTTTGTTTAAACAAACTCTTGATCAAGTTGTTTTCTAACCCGAGTTAACGACTCAATCAAGAATTTTGAATTTTGAATTTAACATTCGATCTAGCAATTTGAATTTTGAATTTAAGCACTTGATCGAGCTCTTGAAGTCCTAAAAATTACAGTTTCAACACTTCTTCTGCATATTTGTTTGCAACCCCAATTTGTACCTTATCGGATTTAGGGAAAAAAATGTCCTTAAAGTAGCAAAGTTTATCACATTGGATTCGTGAAAAAATCCTCTATCCAATGGCATATTAATTTGACACTTTTCAATTCATACAATATTTTTCATCTAATTTCTTGTAAACATAACACTTGAATTTTTATTTATTTATTAAAATAGTTGGAACACATGTGCCTCTAAAATGCAATTGAAATATTACTTGCCATATAATTTTGCATAAAAAATATTTTTTTAATAAGAAAAGCTTAGTTCTATGGGTGTAGATCATGCTCTTATATATATTTAAAAAAATATATACATTTTAAACTAAGTTATGCTATGGAAACAAACACATACCTCTTAAGTTTTGATAAATTTTGCAAACACATATATTGCATTTAATGGAAAATTGAGAGATTATAGGACACTAAATTTTATTGCAAAAAATATCAGGAGGACAACACAATTCTCCACATATTGTCTTTTTACTCTTAATCAAAATGAGATGCAATTCCATAAAAAAAAAAAAAGAGAAACTTGAAATTTCATAGTCACATCTAACCCAAAAATATAACCAATCTTCATATATATATATATAAACTTGAAATTTCATGCCCAAAAATATAACCAATCTTGATTACAAAATAAATTTTCTTGGTAACTTATCTAACTGATACAACTGCCTACTTATCATGCTGGAATGACAAAATTGTGCAGTGCACATACTATTCCAAAAGGGGGGAGTTATCATTAAAGACATAAAATGTTTCTCCAATCAGTAATAAATGCCAGGACAATTACCAGCGATGCTCTGAGATGAATATGGATCCAAGTCCCAAGTTTCGTTAATCAATTGGGACGTCGTAGCCATTGAAAACAATTTATGATGCAGAGTCATGATGGCATGAGTGTTAGAAGATGAGTTGCTGCAAAGACCGTAGCATCCAAGCACTGATCAGCTGCTTCACATGTTGACTGCAACTCTTCCCAATTGACAGCTTCTAAGGTGGCACTCCACATTTCTTCTAAGAATGCAAGCTCCTGGATGGAGGGACACTCTTAATGTCTGATTTTCAGAGAGGTTTATCTGATGTTGGAAATTCACTCCTGGAAGATATCACAACAATCCACTGACCATCGGGGCTTGTGTTCCAATTAGACATCTCTGCAACATCTTTAAATTTACAAGTTGCCGCCGGTGCCATAACTCTGTCCCTGGGAGAAGGCCTTGAGCATTGCTCAACTGATTTATTCACTTTCGTATTGCATTCCCCTGTTGGGCTCGGAACGCCGAGTGACAGAGTAAGAGTAGTCTGAGAAGAATTGGAATCCCATACTTGATTCTTGAAATCGAAATTACTAGTTGGGGATCCCGAGCCAATAATGCCCTTCTCTGCTTCCTTGGCAGAGCAATCCTCATTCACAAAAGGATGTGTCAGCAGCTCTGCACTGGTCCACCTCTTCATGGGATCTTTCTGAAAGCATTTTTCTAAGAAATCCCGCATCTCAGGTGAAAGCCACGCAGGTAACTCAGGCAGCTCCTCCGTGCATCCAATCCGATACATTGCGGAGATAGGACTGGAAACGTTGCTCCATGGAGGCCTGCCAGTGGCCATTTCAAGCACAGTGCAGGCGAGGGACCAAATATCAGAAGCAGGCCCTTGCTCCACCTGGTTCACCACTTCAGGAGCCATCCATTGAGGGGTTCCTCTCAATTGCAGCGCCTCCTGACCCTTCTCCTCATCACCAAACCTCTTGGCAGAGCCAAAGTCAGCTAGCTTCACACCATGTGCACCCACAAGAACATTCATCCCCTTGATATCACAGTGCACAATCCCCTGCCTGTGTAGGTAGTCGATTCCACGTAGGATGTCGCGTGTGTATGATCTGATCACTGATTCCTGCAGCTTTCCTCCAAACCTACTTAGCAGATCCACCAAGCTGCCACCTGGCATGTACTCTATGAGCAGATTGTGTAAGCTTGCACCTTTCTCAAAGCTGTAATTACGTCCCAAGCAGCGCACGATGTATGGAGAATCCATGCACCGCAAAATCTGGTACTCATTTTCCAAAGCCACACTAAAACCGACAGCGGATTTGATTGCAAAGAGTTGGCCATTAGAGCTTCTCATGGCAACGCTGACTGTCGCAGAAGCTCCAGCCCCAATAAGGGCGCCCCTCACCCAGCACTCTTCTTCGGCTTTCCCCATCGCCCAAGACACCTGGTATTGATTATGGGATGTTGAACTATTCCTGCCAGAGACCCTGCAACGTTGAGTAGAGTCAAAAGTGCGTTAGTGCCATGGGACGTGGATTGATAGATGGACAGGTGAAAATTCGCAAATAATGCACTCAAATCTAAGTGGCAGGCTCAATGAATTGCTTGATTCAATTGTTTAGGGTTAAAAGATTATAAAGACTTCAAGCTATTCTAATCTTAGCTTTTATTTAGCTTTCTAAAAATAACTCAATTTAATAGTTAACTAGATTTGATGCCTTTAGTTAACAAGAAAGATTATTCTCTAAGATAATATTATCTTAGACCATTGCTTGTTGATCTAAATCTATAATGCTGGCTGATCTAAATCTCAATTAAGATTATAATACTTACGATTAAATCAAAAACTTATTTTAATTCTACATACTAGTTTAGATTGTCCTAAATTCTGTATTATGAGCTTTTTCTTACCATTACTCCAGCTTTTTCTGCTTTTATTTTGTAGTTTTATTATTAAATAAAATAAATTCTTCATTGCCTTATTTTTTTATAATCAATTTTTTTTTAAAATTTAGATTTCTTTATATTTTTATACCATTTTTTTGATTTTTTGGGGTTTTATGTTTTTTTCAAAAAAATTAATCTTTTAAAGTGATATTCTCATAAAAAAATTAACCCTTCATTAATAAAAATTTAATTAAAAATTACCTTTCAATAGCATAATTATGTTAAAAATTTTCACATATTTATCACAAGAAAAAAAATGGTCAATATTCTTTTTACATTAGTATAGATAATCCACATTTTTTTCACCTGGAACTACTTAGTATTGATCAACTACATTGTTATTCACTTCAAACAACGATAGGCCCTTGTAAAATTATAAGGGTAATTCAAAAAATAAATTTAAATATCTCATAATAGAATAGATTTAATGATATATGTTCTAACAATTTTCTAGGTATATTTTTAATAAAATTTTCAGAAATATAGTTAAAATTTACTACAATTAAAAAATTAATTTTTAAATTTTAAAAATTCAAATACTTCAAAAAAAAATTGGAAACATTAAATTCATTTCATATTAAAAAATATAGTTTTAATAATAAAAAATTAAATCAAATGAAATTTCACACTATTAAATTTCAAATGGAATTTGTAAACAATAAAATGACAACATATATGATGAATTAACAACAAAGGCTCTTATTTAATGTCATAAACTATAAAATAACAACAAGAGCTCTTATTTAATCTGGTATTTCTTCTGGTTAACTAGTATGTGACCCTTTCTATTTAGTGTTCATAATTAATAGTGAGAAAATGCCTTTGAAAATCTTTTACATGTTGCTCAATTTTCCATATGTTTAGTACTTGATCAAAGAATAATTGTCTGTTCCTATATTCTTTAAAAACATATGTTATTTTTAAATTTTATTTGCAATATGTAAAAGAAAAGAGAATATCTAGAACACTAAGAGGCAACTGTGGGTCTTTCTCAACTTGTGCAGAGAAGCTCACACACATACACACCACAACTACTTTCTTGTTATCTTAAGTTTCTAAGAATTCATGGTTAGGAATTGTGCTCGTTTGAAAACTCCTTTGCATCTCTGTTGCATGCAACTTCGATTTAGCTCATGAAGTTGTTTGCACTCTATGGGTATGCACACTTGTAGTTGGTTCGTAAACCTCTCTATGTTTTTGGAATTGTATTTTTCTTACCTTCTAAAATTTAATTATTATTAAATTTCAAATGGAATTTGTAAAATTCTAAAATGACAACAAACATTATATTAAAACAAAATGGCTTCCCAATAAAAGAGAAAACTTACTCCACCGAACCACAACACAATGAAATAAGGACTACATAGTAAACTACAACAACACCAACTTGATAACCATTAACATGGCTAGACATGTATGATTATAATGAGCAACTTCTCCCCATTGAAAAAAAACAAAAGCTAATGAATGCAATGCTAGCTGGAGATTCAAGGTCTCTTAAACGGGTAGCAACAAAAACCCATTAAATAACACCACCTGGAAGTAAAGAATGAAACTCAATAATAAAAATACTAAAATTTATACGTAATAAATTCATGAAAATAACAAATTTCACATAATTTAAATTCATTTAAAACATTCAAACTAACTCAATAAAAACAAAAATGACTCTCATTTCAATGTGCACTTCTCTTATTTATAAAAAAAAAATATTTGGAAAATATTATAATTTGTGTTTTATTAATTAGTTTCATTAATAAATTTATTAATGATATTCAAATTCAATTAATGAAGTTGAAGGGGAAAGCTATCATCAGGTGCTTGTAAGCAAATTGACATATTGGTAGTTTTCTAGCTAATAATAAACTGATAGCTGAAGAGACACTAATGAGCCTTGAATCTCTAAGTCTCTACTATCCAGACCCTAAAACCCCATATTCATGACATATTGGCAACCTAAGGATGGAATCCACATCCCAATAATCCTCTCTATAATAAAAATACTAAAATTTCTAAAATTTCTAATGAAACTCAATGATAAAAATACTAAAATTTCTACGTAATAAATTCATCAAATTAACAAATTTCAT